>QRFJ01000468.1:660765-1008265 GCA_006176705.1 Cocos nucifera
GATGAGTAAGCCAAACTCGACAAATATTGAGCTAACATGTTGTGAGGTCATGAACGACTTGCTCATTTGAGATCCTTAAACTAATCCTAGGTAAACTCTTTATAAATCCAGGCCAGACACGAACCAAAACTAGCTAGATTCTCTAATATTATCATACACTCAACCTCAGCCTGAGCTCATCCAATGCTCAACTTATTAGATCTAAACCTTTAGTTCTAAGGCCCACATTTTGATCTTGAGCCCTACATTTTTTTTTCCCAAGCAAACCAAACAGACCCATGCATGGCCCCTTTTTCTGAACAGGAATAATATATGGTGAATGTCTCAGTTTAACGCTCACGATTATACAAGATTCCAAAGGAATGCAAGGCCTTTCCAGCCGATCAAGGATTGGATCATCCTGTATAAGGTACAAGAAGCTCAAGAATAATTAAAGGGCATTCCACCTGGAAGTCACTACATTAATACATCTAATCACTATGTGTTGTCTAAACATTATATATATATATATATATATATGAATGTGTGCATGCACGTATAAGAATACCTCATTTGGTTTCTTTTTGGATTTTTCAATGGTCACAATGAATGGTAGTGATTACTTGGAGAGCACGCTAGGTCTTCTAGATGGAATTTATTTCATAATTTGACTTTGACAAATGACGTATCGTTTGATTGAAATTATCAAATTCATGATAGAAATAATCAAAAAATAATAATTTTAGATCACGGATGGTCCTATAGACGGACCAATATTGAGGCTAAGGCTAGAAATGGGTCGAGCTGGACTAAGCTAAAAATTGATCGGGTTTTGCTCCTACCCAAACTTGGCCCGAAATTATTATTAGGGCTTTGGATTGGGCTTAGACTCAAAAATTCTGTAAATATTAAGGTCGGAGCCCGGCCTAGACCCAAGCTCGTATTGCGCCCAAATCCAATTGGATCAGTCCGAATTCATTATTTAGACCAAATATTAAGCTGGCTCGATTTCTTTCGATCATCAAAAATAAAAAAATCTCTATTCATTATTTGCTACCATAACCTGTAGCAATTATGTATCCAAACTATTAAATTCTCTATATCCTGCTTCACATTTGTTGGCTCTGCAAGCTTAGAATATTGTATTTATTGGCTAAATTAATTTAAGGCTTTAACTTAAGAGTCTTAAGTCTTAAATTAAAGAAAAATGGGCTGGGCTGAACTTCGGGCTCAAGCTCGAGCTGAAAGTTTCGGGCTTAACTTCGATCTCAGACCAGGCCTAAGCTAGGCTAAAGGTCTGGTCGAGCCTGGCCCGAAGAAAAATGGGCTCTATTTCTAGGCCCAAGCTTGGCCTAAATGGCTTCGGACCAAGTCCAAAGCCCGACTTGAAGCCGACCCGATCCGATGGGTCTCGGGTCGATTCGAGCCCACTTTCAGTCCTAATTTGAGGTAAATTTTTATTTTTTTTTACTTTTGGATGAAGAAAACTTCATAAGTTATTTATGTTCCTAATTTCTCCCTCTTTTTTATTAGGATAACTAGAGAGTGGTGTGTGCAAGTGCATAGGAATTAGAAAGATAGGGACCTTGATGTGAATAGATAGAGCTGTAGAAATGCGGATAATGTAAGAGAAATCTTGGGCTTGTCTAGATTGTTACACCTCTTTACTTAGAAGTTAAGGTTTTAAATTAGATCCGAGAATTATGGATTTATTAAAAGGATCGAGGGATAATCGAGCACATTTCAATCTATATGGTACACAAGCACGGTGAAAATATAGATCGTTTGTAGAGAAAAGATTTTTAAATAAACATAAAATACCAAAGGGAGAGATAACTAAGCAATAAAATAAGGAAAAAAGAAAGTATACTAGATATACGTGGTTGGATCTATCAACTGTTCTATGGGCAAGATCTCCTCAATGTTTTACTATTAATCCATGATACAAAAGAGAATACAAAAATGATAGTAGGAAAAGAATATAAGAACCTCAATTTTATAGAAGAAAAATCTTACTTTTTTCGTCTCACTACTCCCTGTATCCCGTGGATGCACACCCACTCGGCCACAGGCCTTTTTAAAGCATTCAAAAAGAGCCCAATCTGAGCCAAAAACCGATACTGTTCCTCGATTAAAACTTTTCTTGAGTCCTGGCTATTAGATGAAGCTATAAAACTATCACCCACCACTGGATCATGCCCCTGGAAGTCTCTGGTCCATAAATAAGCCCGTAAACTACGTGAAATTGATGGAAAATGGCTTTCGATCCATGGTGGACTATGAAAAATCAAGGGGATACAGGTCTCCAATCCACTCGCCTCCTTATGAGCTACATGTCCATGCCTTGTGCATGGACCACGTGGAAAAAATGCCATGCAAGCCATGCCTACGTTCTCCCGCCTGGGCCTGGGCTGCACTAGTGCATGCCCGCTTAGACCGTGCATCTGTGCGCGCTGCAGGCCTGACTTGCAAGCCCAAGGCACATGTGGGCTAGGCTTTTTTTTTTACATGGATTTCAACTCATCAATTCTCCTACTAGAAAACATGTGCCAAACTCCAAAAAATATCATCCTTGAAGGCCTTGCCAACCTCACACTCCTTATATAGATCTAAGATCGAGAGAAGCTTTGCTCCAGTTAAATTTCTCTCGAGTCACACGTATTGTTAACACATCCACTGGGTTTGCATCAAGATGAATCTTCACTGGTCAGATTAGACCATCATCCACCATATCTCTCACAAAGTGATAGCAAATATCGATATTTCGTCTGAGAGTGAAACACCGGATTTTTCGCAAAGTGCAAAATGCTTTAACAATTATAATTCATTTTTATCACATCTTGCTTCACCTTGAATTCTCTAAGAAGTCTCTTAAGTCAGATAGACTTTTTACATGCATGTGCTACCGTAATGTACTCTACTTCTATCGTTGATAATGCCACCACTGATAGAAGCTTAGATGGCCAGCTAATAGCACCGCCGTCCCATGAGGAACACATAGCCTATGGTAGATCTTCTATTATCCCGATCTCCTACAAAATAAAAAAATCCACATGTCCAATGCACTTCAAACTCGTAGAACCATAACAGAGTGAATGATCAGTCGTCCCCGTTAGATACTGAAGGATCCACTCACTACTATAGTAAAGGGCTATGATAGCGGTTCACAACCACTGCCGTAGCATAAAAAATCACTGCCATAACCTACGATAACAATTCTTTAATAGCTATTACTATCGCCATCGCTGTAGGTCTACGACAGCAATTTTTGCAGCAGTTACTAAAACCATTGTCATAGAACGCCTATGGCAACGATTCATAAATCACCACCATAGGTCGACCTATGGCAGTAGTTTATGAACTATTGTAATAGAGTCTATGGTAATGGTTTGTCAACCGCTGCCAAAAATTTTATGATAGTAGTTACAAAATCACTGCCATAGGTTATGGCAGGGGTTGATACGATCTATGGCAGCGGTTGGCATGCCTATAGCACCGATTTTACAACTATTACCGTAGATTTTGAATAATAAAAAATATATTTTTTTTAATTTTTATTTTTTATTTGATAAATATAGTTAATATATAACATAAGAAAATATTATAAATAGCAGAATATTTTTGAAATACTCAAATTTTATTATTGAATAAAATTTATTATAATATTTAAAAAAATATACATCAAAAGTCTACTAAATCTACGTCTAAGTCACCGTCAATGGAAGGAGATAGAGCACCAGCTGGAGGAGCTGGAAGGGCTAGAGCCGGAGCTGAAATGCTGGCCAACATATCCTCAAGGCTCATGAAGTCAGCTCCAAAATATGTGCTGAGCCTCATCACTATAGCGGTCACGACATCCTATAGCTGAGCAGCCTGTTTGCTAGCCTAAGCAGTTTGCTCCTTAGCCTGAGCTGCCTGAGCCAACGCCTCCTTAAGCTATTCCTGACTGACGATACCAGAAGCATATGAAGAGATGCTTGCCTCAGATTAATAGCTCGTCAGTGAATGTCCAGGCCTATTTTGGATCCTCTCAGAGTGCTCAGGCTCCAAGACTTGAGATAGATGGTCATGGGGGTCTGAGGTGTCTGGACCCTTACGAGCATGTCTAACTACTCCTATAATTGTAAATCCAAATAAAATATCATAAAAAATATTATAATACTAATCATACTAATATTCTATTTATTACTTAAAATTTTTTTTTCAATCGTAGCGTTCATCGGCATGTCCTTCTTGTCTATACGAGTAGATCGAAAGATGATGCTACGGATGGGCAACACCCCTCTCTGTCGTCAGTTGTAACAATGGATAGTTTATTAAAAATATACAAAAAAATATTAATTTAATTTGTAAACTAAGATCCAAAATTTATTATCTTTTTATGCACACAATTGGCCATAGACTCACAGTCGAGAGTGTGCGTATACTCCTGAGCTGCCTAATTTTCTCGATTCTGACAGGAGGTAGCCTAAAAATATTTAAATAAATAATAAATATTTAAAAATATTTAAAAATAATTTTAGATATATTAAAAAATTTAAAAGTTAGAAATTAAATCTGAAACTTCTGACTCCTTCAATGCCTAACCATCTCCTCCTACTAACTTGGAGGATGGTCTTAAATCCAAGGAACAAGCTCCTCCAAAGTATCCCATCGATGCTTGAGCCACCTTCTGTAGAGCTTGACCTTGTAGTCTCGATACAATTTTTCAATCTTCTTCAGTCGGACATCTTGAGCCCTCTCATAATCTGAAAAGTCGTACCTCCTCTGCTCAAAGTTATCAGAAGTCAGTTATAAAATTATTCTAATCAAACATAGTGTAAAGGACTTAAATGTATAAATATAATTAAGATACACTTATCCATATCTTCCCCCATACCTGATCCCTGACAGCAGCATCCATCAATTATCAGTCTATGGACAGTACCAAAATAATGTCGGACCATCTTACAAGCACTCCGAAAAAGAAATGTATCTCTCACGTAGTCTTTCCTACTAGCCTTTCCTCCGCATCGTACTCCATCATCACTTGATGCTGGTGGTTTCACACATACGACATGCATGTGGGACCGTAAAATATCCTATTAAATGATACACTTATAATGAAAATGCATTATGTAAATATTATAAGAGTGTACAATAACTAAATAAATAAATAAATAAATAAATGATACAATAAAAATATATCCTCACTAGCCATGGGATCGTATGACGTGGATGTCAGTGGAGACTCATCGATGGATGGAGCATATACTAGAGAGGCTGATGATGGAGGCTTAAATATCGATAGAGTAGATGCCCGTAGAGGATGCCAGTGATCTCGGGGCAATCGATGCGGAGGTGGATCGAGTATGCTCCACCTGCAACTTAGATGTAGAGCTTCGCATAGCCCATCAAGGAGCGGAGGTGAAACGTAGATGACATTCCAGTGCTATTATAACATGCAACATTAACGAACATTAAAAAGGAGCAACAAATAATTTCACTTTCTATCTACCTTCCAAGATTAAGAAAAACCTATGTCTCTAACATTCCCATTATATATCATCTCAAAAGCATTAAGGAGTACTCTTTAAATTAGTCAGGATAGAACTTACCTTAAATATTAGAAAAATTAAAAAAAAATTAAAAAAAATAAAAGTAAAAGGGACGTTCAGATTCATCATTTATCATGTATTGTAATGTTACTTTCGGTATCCACTACAACTAAATCAAATTAGCTATGAATGGTTGTCTACTAAACAGTCGCTGGCCATCCAAAATCACCTTACCATTAGGAATTGTTAAAATATTTGTAGAAAAAGAGAAAAAATAAGTGAGCTCATATCACAAAAGTCATACTAAGAATTAACCATTTTTCATCCAAAATTATTATAGTCTCTTTTAAAAAAATTAATTTTTTAAAATAAAATAGTATAAAAAATAACCAAAAAATACTATTACAAAATAGGACTACGACAGCATATACTATTATAGCAATTTTGAAAATCGTTATCATAGAGTCTACGGCAATGGTTATGATTAACCGTTGTAATAGGTCGGACCTATGGTAACGGTTATACTAAATCGTTGTCATAGGTCTACATAACCGCTGCCATAGGTTGGACCTATGACAGCAGTTCTGTATAATCACTATCATAGATCGACCTATTGCAGCAATTATGTTTAACCGGCACCATAAGTCTAGTCTATAGTTGTGGTTTACAATAACCGTTATCATAGGTCCAACCTATGACAGTGGTTAATCAACCACTGTCATAGATCTTGGACCTATGATGGTGGTTAAATATAACCACTACAGTAGATTGAACTATAGCAGTAATTATTATAAACCATTACCATAGACTTGACCTATGGTGGTGATTTAGCATAACTGTTGCTATATCTTTTTTTCATATTTTTCTTTAAATATTATATAATTCTAAAATTTAATAACTATTTTCATCATTTATTATCTTAATAATTATCATTACAGTATTATCATAAAAGATTGCCTCGATCCGATAGCTCTAGCTTCATCGATCAATAAAATTTGATTTCAACGACTACAAATGACGGCGTCATGATCTAATAGATGGAGATCACCGGTGGATTCGAAAATCTATAACAAAAATTTTGGTGATGTTTGTAGCATACTATCAAAGTTTTACTTCAATCGGATATTATTATCATGATCAATTTAGTATAGAATAATTTTGACCATTAAATGATAAACAAGTGATCAAAAGGCCAAATGGTATCCGATTATAAGATAATTTTTTAGTTAAATAATTTTGGCTATAATTTTAATCATTTTATACGATGATGATCATAAAATATAAATTATTTCTATATGAACTATTTATATTAAGCAGATCTTGTAAAAGCATATGCATAATTACCAAAAGAGTTTAAGAATGGATATCAAATGATGTATAGTTTTGGATCATTCTTAGACCCATGGTTTAAATTTTATGATCACCACCATAAAAATGATTAAAGTAGTAGTTAAGATCATTTATCTAAAAAATTATCTTATAATTAGATGCTATCTGATCCTTTGATCATTCATTTTTTATTTAACGGTCAAAATCATCCAGTACTAAATTGACCATGATAACGATATCTGATTGAAGTGATACTTTGATAGTATGATACAAATGGTTTTGAGATTATAGTTGTAAGTTTTTAAATCCATTAATGGTCTCCATATATTAGATCATCGTGCTGTCGTTCGTGATTGTTGAAATCAAATTTTACTAATTGATGAAGCTAGGGCTATCGAATCGAGGCAATTTTTTTGATAATACTCTAATATTAATTATTTAGATAATGAATGATAAATATGGATAAAAATTTTTAAAATTATGTAATATTTAAAAAAAATAAAAAAAATTAATTACCAACCTACGGTAGTGGTTACTGAAAATCGCTACTATAGACCTAGAAAATTGCTGCCGTAGATCTATGGCAGCAGTTCGAAAATCATTACTATATGTTAGGTTATTTTTTTTCAAATCCCATCTCCAAATTTATTTCCTCAGAGCTCTCTCTCTCTCTCTCTCTCTCTCTCTCCCTCCCTCCTCTTTGTCATCGATGAGGCCCCTCCCCTCTCCACCTTCCCTGGTCAACCCGACCTAGACTATGTTGCAGCCTTGGACTGTACCATGTTGATGGTCGTGGATGGTCCTAGCCGTACTGGCCGATAAGAAAACTTCCACCAATGGATTCTGGACCATGCCGATGGCCGTGAGCTGTGCCAACCACTAAGAGAACTCTCGCCCCCACCAATAGGTTTTGGGCTGTACCAGCTGTTAAGAGAATTCCATCACTAATAGAAAGTAAAATTATTTATTGCTCCTCCTTAATTATTTATGGATATAATTCATATTATAGAATTTATTATATAACATTTTTTGGGTTATTGTTTATATCTTATTGCTTTTGTTTATTGCATTGTATAATGATAGACCCATCAATTGATTAGTGTACATAATCTTTGGCACCCATACATTTATATATTTTTTTGTACGGATGAGAGAATTATATATAAGATGAATTGGTTGTCTAATTTGGATATTTTGGGAATTGCAAATAATTCTAGATACGTGCTTTGGTAAGCAGTATTGATATACCATGCCAAACTTGGTATCGCATACCCGCTTAACCTTTCCTATCAACAGAGCATGATGTAAAAATGTGATAAGATTTAAATAGACTTCAGTTAGTTAGAGTCTATTTATTGATGCTCTATTAATATTATTGTTCAACATGTTATATTGATTAATGTTCATTAACATTACAAGTCATGATGGCAACGAAACGTCATCTAGCTTTCACCCTCGTCTCTCAGTGGGCTATGTGGAACTCTGCATCTGAGTCGCAGACAGAGCATACTCCATCCACCTCCTCATCGGCTATCTAGGGACCACTGGTATCTACTCCACTAGCATTTGAGCCTCCAGCATAGCCATATCTCCGGCACATCCTCCACCCACCGATGAGTCTCCATTAGCATCCATATCGCATGATCCTATAGCTAGTGAGTATACGTTTTTATTATATTATTTATTTATTTATTTGTATAGTTATTATACACTCTTATATATTTGCATAATATATTTTCATTGCAGATACATCATATAGTAGGATATTTTACGATCCCACACATATGCCGCATGTATGGAACCGCCAGTATCAGATGATGGTGTAGTACGACATGGAGAAAAGGCCAGTAGGAGAGATCGCATGGGAGATGCATTCTTTTTTTGGAGTGCTTATGAGACGGTCCAACATCATTCTAGTACTACCCATAGACTAGCAATTGATGGACGTTGGTGTCAGAGATCGAGTATAGGTGGAGAGATGGGTAAGTGTATCTTTATTATATTTAAGCATTGGATATGTTTATACTATATTTGATTAGAATAATTTTGTAACTGATTTTTGATAACTTTATATAGAAGAGGTACGATTTTTTAAATCACGAGAGGGCTCGAGATGCCCGATTGAAGAAGATTGAGAAGTTGTATTGAGGCTACAAGATCAAGCTCCATAGAGGATAGCTCGAGCACCAATGAGATACTTTGAAATAGCTTGTTTCTTGGATACAGGACTATCCTTCGAGTCAGTGGGAGGAGATGGTTAGGCATTGAAGGAGCCAGGAGTTCGAGATTTAATTTCTAACTTTTAAATTTTTTAATATACTTAAATTTATATTTAAATATTTTTTAAATATTTATTATTTATTTAAATATTTTTTAGGCTGTCTTATATTAGAACTGGCAGAATCAGACAACTCAGGAGTATATGCACACTCTTGACCGTGAGTCTATAATCAGTCGTATGTATAGAGAGGTAACGAATTCTGAATCTTACTAAATAAATTAAATTAATATTTTTTTATATATTTTTAATAAATTAATTTATTATTATAACTGATGAGAGATAGGGTGATATCCAGTCATAGCGAGATCTTCTGATCCAATCGTACGAATAAGAAGGATAGGTCGATGAACACCATGATCGAAAAAATTTTTAAGTAATAAATATACTAGTATGATTAGTATTATAGTATTTTTTATGATATTTTATTTAAATTTATAATTATAAGAGCAGTTAGACGTACTCGCGAGCGAGGGCTCGGACACCTCTGGCCCTTATGACCATCTATCTCTAGTTTTGGAGCCTAAGCACTTTGAGAGGATCCGATGTAGGCCTGGACATATGCCGACGAGCCACTGATTTGAGGCAAGCATCTCTTCACATGCTTTCGATGTCGTTAGTCGAAAGTAGTTTGAGGAGGTATTGGCGCAGGCAGCTCAGGCTAGGGTGCAGGCAGCTCAGGCTAGAGAGCAGACTGCTCAGGCTAAGAAGCAGATTACTTAGCTACAAAATCTCATGACCGCTATGGTGACAAAGCTCAGCACATATTTTAGAGCTGACTTCATGAATCTTGAGGATATGTTGGCCGGTGTTGCAGCTCTAGCCCCTTCATCTCTAGCTCCTCTAGCTCGTGCTCCATCTTCTCCTAGTGATGATGACTTAGATGTAGATTTACGAGACTTTTAATATATTTTTTTATAAAAATATTATAATAAATTTTAATCAATAATAAAATTTAAGTATTTTAAAAATATTTTTATATTTATAATATTTTTTTATATTATATATTGAACTATATTTATCAAGTAAAAAAATAAAAAATAAAAAAATTATATTTTTATTATTCAAAATCTACGATAGCGCTTGCAAAATCACTATTATAGGTATGCGAATCGCTGCAATAGATCACGTGCTAACCATTGCATTAGACCTATGGCAATAATTATGAAGTCATTGCCATAGAGTCTATGGCAGCGATTTTGTAACCACTGTCATAGGTAGCTTATGACAGCGATTATCATAACCACTGCAAAAACTACTATCATAGATCTATGGTGATGGTCATAATGATAGCGGTTATCGAATTACTATCATAGACTATGTCAACAATTTTCTAGGCTATGGCAGCGCTTATGAACTATTATCGTAGTCCTATTCTATAATAATGAAAAAATAATATAAAATAAATCAACTCAAAGGCTTATCAGTCTAATTGAATATATATACATACACATATAATATTTTTTTATTATTATTAAATTTAATAATTTAAAATATAATATTAAATTATAAATATATTTTAATTTATGAATAAAAATAATAAATAATTTATGAATAATATTAAATTTAATAATTTAAAATATAATATTAAGTTATGAATATACTTTAATTTATAAATATAATAATAAATAATTTATGAATAATATAATAAATTTAATATTATATTTATTAAGCATAAAAAATTACATCAATTAACATGCTAGCAATCCAAATCATATAATATATATGCTTAAAAGAATAAATTAATAAAAAATTTAAAGAATATAAATAAATAAATAAATAAAGATAGTAAGGCCAAAGGATACCGGCAGCGGGGCGGGCCGGCGGTGGTGATGGAAGATGATGAGAAAGAGGAGGGAAAAAGATGATGAGAGGGCTCTGAAAGGAGAGAAAGAGAGATCGATTGGGATGATGAAAGAGAGAGATGATGGTGGAGGGAGGGAGGTGGTGTAAGGAAAGATTGGAGTGATAGAGATAGCTAAGAGAAGGCCACTAGTAGTCTAGCATATTGAACCTTAGACTACAAAGACAGTAACAATAGTTACAACGATGCTCCATGGCGGATCTTTGTCCTATATTATCGGACTATTTGGGATAAAAGAGAAACAAAGCCAAAAATCCCCCTCTTCCATCCAAAAAATAAGAAAAAAAAAGAATCTATTTCACATAGGAAGGGAGCGAGCCAAGGCAAACTAGGGTTCCTTTCGTGCATTAACGTTCTAAGAGCACTCTTCTTCTCTTTTCGCATGATTCTTTTTTTCATGTATTATATTTTAAAGGAACATTTTATGTAATTATATGATTTTATCATGGGTATTTTGGTCTTAAAAAAAATTATGAATCTAAAATAGCTTACTAATGTATGCTGGAAAGTACTTTTTGAGAGAAGCCTAATTTTGAAGCTTCTTTCAAGTAACTATATTAAATTTTCTGGTGAAATCAAAACAACTTTCATATTTTTTACCAAACACCATTATAACGATGCAAAGTATTTTTAGAGGGTTGGAAAGTATTTTTTAGCTCTATAAAAACTTTGTTAAATAGGGTCTAAGTAATTAACTAATAGTCCACATTAGGCACTCATGGTACTAAATCTCAACTGATGACATAAAGGCCTGACCAATTATAGTGCACTTTAAAAAAATAAAATAAAAAATATTATAATTATGTAGGATGATGGCATCTTGCACCACAAAGCCAAAGGAAGCAAATGCCATGAAAACTGTGTGGGACCATTGTAATGCCAAATATATACAAAAAATAGCCATCTGAGCACAATCACTTTTTCCTTCTTTAATTATCGTCAGTATTAGAAAATATGGCAAAAATGCTTGGATAGCTTATCACCATAAACCAAAGTATGGAATCTCAAACATTGACTCTCATATCATGTCTCATTGAGTTTGATTGTAGCATGATCCTCTCACATTCTCAACCACTAATCTAGAGTGCCCCTTTAGGTCCACTACCTTGGAGCTATGAGGATATTGGCCAACCTATAGTAGAAAGATAATAAGACTGATCGATGTTAAGCAAAAATGATAAAAAGAGAGCTTTAAGATGGAGAACATCAACTTCATAAAATGGCAGAGCATGTTACAAAGATGGCTAAAAATCCATCAAAAATTTAGTTAGATAATAAAAAATAATTAAATGTGATTCAAGATGACCCCCAAACAAAGCCAATTAGGTTAGACATGGCCAAGAGGAGAGGATGACCCTAGGACAATAAGGTTGATGGCAAAGTTTGGTGATTTTTATATATCATGTTCTATTTCATTCGTCTAGCTAATATTCATGAGGTGGATAAGAATTGGCCAAATTTTGAAGTCAAATCTAATCTTTTTGGCTAGATAATAGGGGTCTAACACTAATGATCCTAGCTATTGAATGTGATAGGTCTCTAGTCCGTATATCAAAAGATTAAAATAAGATAATTTAAATAACATGAAATAATACGTATTTCTGAATCATATCTTATTCTTTACAAGCCCCTATGCAAATAAAAATAGATCACTTGCTACATTTGGAAAGGATTTATTTTATGGAGAAGATTAACTAATAATGGAATGAAAGCAACTAATAAATGTAATCATTTGACATTTCCCCTCAAGTTGATGCATAATATCGAGAATATCCATCTTACAAGGAATCTCCATAAGTTGTAACCTTTTGACAAATAATAAGTTATTATCTTATTGTTACAAAGAATAGACAAATTTTCTTATTAGCAACTTTTTCCTTAATGAAATATCAATCAGTCTCAATATACTTTTTCCTATCATGTTGATTAGGGTTATATACAATACTGATGGTAACTTTATTGTCACGATAAAAGCTCATTGGTTTTCTTAGAAAAAAATTTGCTCATAAAGAATTTTGATTTAGAAAAGCTTATGGGCTTCTTATGTCATTGATTTATATTCTATTGTTGCACTCAACCTGGCTATAATAGATTTTTACTTTTAACTTTTTGAAGTAACTAGATTGGCTTCAACAAATTTGCAATATCCTGATGTGCACTATCTATATATCATCGAGCCTACTCAATCAGTATTATGTGTGCTTCTATATTTAAATATCCATGATTGTCAAATAAAAATCCTCTCTCAAACAAAAATCTAAAATGCCTTAGTATTCTATATGTAGCCTTCAAATGTGTGTATACACTCTCCAACTATAAAGAAAATAATCTTTTTACATGACAATAGCAAACTCTAATCAGTTCAATTTATATTATAGTCAAATAAACACAAATCATAGTCTATTTGGTACAAATCCCAATCCATCTAGTGCAAACTCTAATCCATTCTTCCTACTTCTCATATGTTAGATTAATTTGAGGAGGTTCTTTGATTTTTTCCATCCATCTATATCTTTTTACTCAGGACACCAATAAAAATCAAGATAAATTAAGATCATTTCAAATAATTTTTACCATCTAATTTTATAATCATGTTATAAAACTTCAGATTTTTTAATTGATCACGAAGCATAGAAAGGGACTTATAGTGCATTTTTTTTTTTTGAAGAACAAGGTCATCTATGTTTCATTAACAAACTATGTGAAAATAAGAAGAGTTAATTATCCCTCATCAAGTGCATTATTAATTGCACCACCCAACAAAGAACTCCATCTATAGATTTTTGTGCACCTTTGAAGAATAGTTCCAATACCAAGTTGAGATTTACCACTAGAAGAAAGAAAAAAGATGGAAAGTATGAGGAAGAGAGTAAGAGAGATGCATATGGAAAAAGAAGAAAAGTAGATTGATGATGTCTCTTCCATTTCATTTATAACATTGTTTTCATGACATTTCTCCTTCTATAAGTCATATAAAAAGAAAAGTTATTACATAAAGAGTGAAATAATTCTTTTACATGATATTAGTTGTTTGTATTCGATTTTTTAGTAGTTTGTAACATATATAAATAAAATTAAGTTACTTAACATATATGCAAAGAAATCAATAATAAATAAAATTAGGTAATATATAATATTTCAATAGTTCATTTGACATCATGAACTAAGAGAGTTCAAATAAGCAAAGATGATATGAATAAAAATTATTGGTGAAAAGTATAAAATATAATTAAAAATACAACATTACTTTTCATAGAAAGGCAAATCAAAAGAAATGAATTTTGTAACTATTATTTCAATCTTTGGTATTAATCAATAATCACAATCATCTATACTTTTCCATGAAATCCCATATTATTGATGATACTCTAATAAAAGAAAAAAATAAATTAACCTTATTATCCTATCCCCATTTGGGCAAAGCATTTAGAGTAATCATATTCAAGCATATTATTTAGAATTTTATGCATAAACAAACTTTTCAATATCCACTTGTCTTCTTGAATCAATTAATGTCGCTCACACATTATTTAATTATCTATTTATTAGAAAAATACTAGAAAATTGGTTAGAATAAAAAGTATCAGAGAAAATATTTATCGTCAGAGGCATGATGTCACTATTCTTAAGAAAAGATTTCACACCTCAGAGAATAAATCTCAGTGCAACAAGCTTCTAAGAGACCATCCTCTTAAGGTATAATAGACGTATCTCAATCATATGTACTCATGATATTGTTAAACATCCTTTCTCTATTTTGGAATATGCTTCCATATTTGGGATGTGTCCCTATTTGGGATGTATTGGCTAGGCATAGCTAGGTATAGCTGTATAATCAGTTGGTATTTATCTTGTATAAGCCCTTGGATATATATTTAATAGGATAAATCCTAAGTATAATGGAATAAGAGTTTAATCATCAACATGATATCAGAGCCAAAACCATCTCCATTCTCTTCAATTCTCCTCCCATTCCTAACCTTTTTCATCGCATGTCCACCACCCATACCCATCACCTATCAATCTTATGACCAAAACCCTATCACTCTACCATCCAAAATCCCCACCGCAACCTTAATTCCTTCATCCGAAATCAGCCTTGCTCACTGTTCCTTCCACCCAAAAACAAATCTCCAACTTCTCTAATCCCTAAACCTTTCCTGGTCTTGCCCATGCTGTCTTACTGAGCCACTTCCTCCTTCTTATAGTCTCTCTCTCTCCCCCTTCTTCACTTGTCCCTACCAATGATGTCCCTTTTCAAGGACCAAAGGGGGTCTCTCCCATAGATAAGCTGGACGATAATGGTGTTCTCTCACAGTCTCCCATTCGACCTTGATTTGTCTATGCCACTCTCCGTCCAGCTGCCAAACCATGTTGACCTATCAAAGCTCCCCTCCCACATTGCCTGCTCAAATCCAGTCCTCCCCCAGCTCTTCTTCTCTACCTAAGGCCTCTCATCTGAACCAGCCCAACTGAATCGGTCCACACTAAGAGTACCGGCTCAGCTGGGGTCCCCCTCTATCTTATTTAGGTTAATTTGGGTTGAATCCCAAATCATTCAAGTCAGCTCCATTTCACTGTGTTCTTAAGCATTATACTCATAATGATTGAAGTAGCTCAACCAATTATGGTCAAGCTTTATGGGATCAATTACAGCTAATGAGCCTTCATGATAAAATTTTTTTAAAAGGAATGGGGCCTTTGGAAGTACATTACTAGTGATATTCCATGTCCAATCGAACCTAGTGACTCTTTTGCTCAATGAAAAATCGATGACAACAAGGTTATGACATATATTTCAAATATTGTCAGTACATCTATCAGCCTGCAATTTAGCAAGTTCGATACCATAAAGGAGGTTTGGAACTTTCTCACCAAGCAGTACAATCAGATGAATTTTATCCTCAAATACGAGCTTGACCTGGATATTCATATTTTCAAGCAACAATCGGAGCAATCAGTGGTTGATTTTCATTTCCAGATATCTCTGATTTAGAATCAACTTGCCCTGATGGAGTCCAATTAGACCCATGATGCTGAACTCTATTATTAGTTTCGTGAAGAGTTCCATCTTGTCTAGTTTTTAATAGCTTTTCGTAATGAGTTTGAGTTTATTCGGGCCTCTATTTTGTACAGATCTCCATTTCTATCTGTTGATACTGTTCTTTTTAAGTTGATCGCTGAAAAAACTCGAAAGAAGATCGTCTCCTCCAACTCCGATGGTTCTCTCATTTTGGCTATACGGGTCAAACCGAAGGATCTGTCTCAAATCTAGTGCCACTACTCATGTAAGAAGTTTGGCCATATTGCCTATAATTATCCTAATCAGGCATCTGGTTCTCAACCTCTATTTGGTTCTCGATTTCAAGACATGTCTTCCACATAGTGTATCTACTGTAAGGAGGTTGAACATGTTATTTGGAATTGTCTCTATCTAAACTTGAAAAATATACGAGCGAAGACTCAGGTCCTAGAGATCATCCATCCTCCACTATTGCTACTGTCATGTTGGAGCCTACAGCACAAGTAGCCACATATTTTACTATTGATGATATCTAGATAATGATTTATTAGGCTTTCTCTATTGGTAATAATGTAGACTCATCTTCTTCTGACACCTCTATTCTGCTAGCTAAGTCATTGGATAGGTGGTTCTTTGATTCCAGTGCCTCCAACTATATGACCTTTAACTGCAACTTTTTCTAACATGTTTCTTCTCTTCATTCTCCATCTCACATTGAAATTACAAATAAATCATTCATTACCGCCAGCTATAGTGAAATCATTCATTCTTATAACCTATCCCTTTTTGATGTTCTTCTTGCTTCCAACATTTTATGAACCTTATTTCTATCAATCAACTATATGAAAAAGGACTCACCATAATTTTTTCTCCTTCTAGCTATATTGTGCAGGATTACTCGATGGGGAAGAAAGTTGGAATAGACCATAAAATTGATCGTCTGTTTCTTCTAAATAAGTTTTATGTTCCTTATATTTTTGGTATTTACTTAGTCGCTGCTATTTCTTCATTAGTTAACAAAGAATTGTTAGGTTTTATCTTTATAATAAAAGAATCATGCTATGGTAACTACAAATTATCTAAACAATCCACTTTATCTTTTTCTTTAAGTCAATCTACTACTACCCCCTCTGATCTTATTCATTCTGATGTCTGGGATCTCACCCTTTTATCTTCTATGCATGGCTTTAGATATTATGTTATTTTTGTAGATTATTTCACTCGCTATACATGGCTCTATTTTTTGCATGCTCATTTTGATATTTTAAAAATTTATATTGAATTTGCCATCATAATTAAAACATAATTTTTTAAATATATAAAAATTATTTATTTTGACTCTGGTTGCAAATATCTTTTCAAAGTGCTTAGCAAGTATCTAATTAAATCCTAGGGTATCATTTTATAGTTATCATGTATTGAAACTCAATAACAAAATGAAATGTCTGAAAGAAAATACCGTTATATTGCAGAAACTATCTGTACCTTGCTTCTTTCCTCTTTTATCCTAAAAGCATTTTGGGGCGAAGCCATGAACATTGCCATGACATAGCTATATGATGGGTTGGTATTACCTTGTACAAGCCCTTGGATGTATATTTTTTGGGGTAAACCCCAAGCATAATGGAATGAGAGTTTAATCATCAATAGATATGAGGTCTCAGGAACATGCAACTATCTTGGATTTGAAAAATTTTGATAGAAAATTATATAAATAAAATATTTTGAAAAAAGAGAATAAGCTATGAGGGCTATTTAAAAAAGATGAGAAAGTTATATTTTATTACAAGAGCATTATTCTATTTAAAGTCATGGACTACCGAAAGGAATGAAATCTGTGATTAAAACAATTCAATCCTTTAAACACATTATTAATATTCAAAATAGGATTTGGGCTTATGAACTAAAGCCAAAATTCTTGCAATCATCGATTTTGAAAACTGTGATGATTATAGCATAATAGAAAATAGAATATTAGGGCAATCATTGATTTTCTAAAACTATCATAGCATAATACATAATAGGATATCATGATAATCATTGATTTTCTAAAACTATCATAGTATAATAGGCAATAGGATGTCAAGTTCAAATAGATATATACTAGACTAGAATCTCTGGTCTTAGTTCTGGACTTTTTCTAGTTATAAACAATTATAAATCTTGCAAAGATTTTGCATTATATGTAAAGAAATTATGATTGACATAAAATAAGAAAACCATCCTATGATTCTAGGCTATGATGCTATTATGCAATATATTTTGAGTTTTCAAAATATTAAAATAAATTCACAACAATCTCCTGCAATTTTAAAAGTCTAAAAAAAATTTCAGATCAGTAATAAGAATGCAATTCATCAAGCTTGGGGCCTTTTGAGCTATGAACCAAACCTAGGATAAGTAAATTGTAATTCATAAGAGTATGATGAAATATAAATTTTTATGAAACATCATTTCTTATTATGAATTAACATATTTACTATCTATATTGCATCATCAAAAGTCATGTTGCTCAATGCAAGTTAGCACGAACAAGCCATACACCCTACCTAGATTTATGAGTACTCTAGAGATCTTGCCTAAGATCTCATAGAAGTGGCCCTACTCCACACTCATATAGATGAATCCATGAAGAGTGCACTGCAACTAAACACCCCACCCTTCAAGGCTATGGAATTTATTAAGAGCAAACTCACCCACATTCATTGCGGTTTTGTACATCTATACCATAGAATTAGGATATAGATATTTTATAACGATAATAATCACTAGGTCAACTAGTAACTTGTTTTTACCTATATGAACATATTTTATGAAATCTTCAATCATATAAGTTGGGTTATCGTCACTCTTGACCTTTGATAAAGGCATAAGTCTGATTCCCCTCGATGTATTTTCCACTAGTTTTCTACCTTGTGCTTAGTTAAAGGATCCACTAAGTTCATTTTTGACTTCACATAATTAAATGATATCATACGATATTTGAGCAGCAGCTTTACAATATTACATCTTAGTCATATATGCCTATTTTTTTTATTATAGTCATTACCTTTTGCTCCAGCTATAGCAGCCTGGCAATCATAATGCATCGACACCGAGGGTGTAGGTTTCATCCATAATAGAATATCTGCTAAAAAATTTCTTAGCCAATCAGCTTCAACTCTCGCCACTTCTAAGGCAATAGACTCAAACCCTATAGTGGAACAAATAATAATAATTTATTTAGTAGATTTTCAAGATATAGCAACCCCACAAAAAGTGAACACGTAGCCACTAGTAGACTTTATCTCATCTGAATTAGTGATCTAATTAACATCAAAAGGTGTAGAAATAGATTGACTTTCAAAATGCCCAAATTTTCTTAAGATTTTCTCAGTATAATGTTCTTGAGATAATATTAAACCTTTATCTGACCTGACTCTTTTTATTTCTAGAATTATGTTAGTTTCACCTAAGTCTTTCATATCAAAATTTGGTATAAAAATTTTCTTTATGCTTTTAATAATTTTTAATTTAGTTCCAAAAATGAGGATATCATCAACATATAAGCTAATAATAATATAATCATTATTTTCAAGCTTATTATACATATATTTATTAGCATCAATATATGAATAATTATAAGATAACAATACCTTATCAAATTTTTCGTGCCATTGCTTAGGTACTTGTTTCAATTCATATAAAAATTTTACAAGGTTACGAACCTTCTTTTCATAACCAAGAGCTACACAACTTTTAGATTGGGTTATATAAATTTATCTTCAAGATTATCATTTAAGAATGCAATCTTTACATCTATTTGATGAATAATAATATTATTTATAGGGGCTAGGGCAAATAACATTTTAATAGAAGAAATTCTAGTTACAGGAGCAAAGTATCAAAATAATTTATGATTTTTTTTGAGTGTAGCTTTTAGCAACTAATCTATCTTTAAACTTATCAATAGATCCATCATGTTTCATTTTCTTCTTAAAGATCCATTTGCACCCCATAGGTTTAGTTCTTGAAGGTAAATCTACTAGTTCCTAAATATGATTTTACATAATAAATTCTATCTCACTATTAATTGCTTCTTTATTAATTGGTCTTTTTAGAATGTGTATCTAGTGATATTATTGCTTCATAATTATAAGTCCATGGATTATTATCTATAAAGAATGTATAAAAATCATCCCCTAGTTTTGTTTCTTTTCTTTGCCTTTTACTTCTTAATTCTATATTAATGTTGTCATTTTTATCATTCTTATATTTCATTATTAGGAATTTTGTGTTCTTTCTACATTAACTCTAAGAGAAAGATATGCTAAAAAACTCAGTATTTTTAGTCTCAACTATTGTATTAGGTTCGAGCACATCACTTCTAAGCATAAGAAATTTATATACAATACTATAAAAAGTATAACTAATAAATATGTAATCAATAATTTTAGAACTTAATTTTCTTTTCTTTGGATCAAGCAACATCACCTTAACAAGACACCCCCATACTTTCAAATATTTTATGTTAGGTGCATTTTTTTTTATAATTTATAAAGAGTTTTTATAATTTTTTTATAGAAAATTCTATTTTGCATATGACAAGCTGATATAATTGCTTCTCGCACAAGTTATTAAGAGCACTTGAACTAATTAGCAAAGATTTTATCACTTTCTTTAAGGGTTTGTTCTTTTTTCAGCCATACCATTAGACCCAGGTGAATAAGGTGATATTACCTTATTAATTATTCCTTTCTTTTCATATAACTCATTAAGTGAAGCTGAATTATATTTTTCATCTCTATTAGATCCAAGCTAGTTTTTACTTCATCCTTATACTTTACAAACATATCGCTAGCCTCATCTTTATTTTTTAGTAAGTATAACATAGTATATCTAGAATAGTCGTCTATAAATACCTGATAGTATCTTTTTTTTTCTTTAGTCATTATTTGCTTTAAACCATCTAGATTTGTATGAATTAAATCCAATATCTCACTTACTCTTTCTACCGATTTATAAGATTTTTTGGTAATCTTAGACTTAGCACAAACTTCACATTTACCCATATTTTCATTAGTCAAACTATAGATTAAGCCAAGTTCTTTTATTTTCTTGATATAAGACATGCTAAACCTAATCTACCATGTCATAGATGAATAGAGTCAAGCAAGAGCCATTCTCATTATTAATGGTATCAACTACATTCAGAGTGAACAGTCCCTAATTGCAATAGCCCTTTCCCACAAATATATTATTTTTAGTCATTATGATTTTATCTAACTCAAAAAAAGACTTTTACTCAAATATTTTCCAAAAGAGACAGAAATAAGGTTCACATAGATATCAAGAACATGGAGCACATTAGATAAGAATAATATTTTTTTCAAAAACAAGCTTAAGAAAAATCTTACCTTTTTTAAGAACTTATGTAGATTTGGAATTATCTATGTATATAGTTTATTCTCCTTCCCCTACTAGATGTAGGAGGTAAAAGCATTCTGATTTCTATATATGTGCCTGGTAGCATTAGTGTCAACCATCCAGTTCTTCATATTTACCACCATATTTATTTTAGAAACTACCATAGCAATAACATCTGCCTCTACCAAGTTTGCATTTGATTTAGCAGAATTGTCATTTCTCTTTCTATATCTATATTGAGGTACATGGTGCCCTGGTTTGTCTCACATAAAGCATACTCCTTTTTTCTTAAATGTTGAATTATTATGTTTGGGCTTATTGTCAAATTTGTGGAACTTGTTGGCATTCTCGTTGTTGATGTCGTTCTTGGCTTGATGAGCAGCAAGGTTGGCCTCTAAAGTCATTTTTTTTTCTTCCTCTTTTTTGATTTGATTCTGATTTTCTTTCTTCAATAACGATATGCACGATCACATCCTCCAGGATCATTTGCTTTCTTTTATATTTTAATTGTTGCTTATAGTTGCTCTACAACTTCGATAATTTTTCGATCAAGCATCCTATCACAAATCCTTCTGACAATGTGGTTTTCTCATTTTTAAGATCTTCGAGCAGCTTGTGATACTCATTGATTTGAGATCCAATTTCATTCTCATTAGTTATTTAAAACTATAAAAAACTTCCTATAGCAGATTTTTTGGGTCCTAGCATCTTTTACCATATACTTCTTATTCATAGATTTCTAGATCTTTTTAGCCTCTTTATAAGGACAATAGGTATCAAAAAGATCATGAGCTAAGGTATTAAGAATGGTGTGCCTACAGACCTTATTAGCATGTTTCCAAGATTTCAATAAATTTTCATAATTTTTAGTTCCCTTCTTAGGCTTTGATTTAGTCAAGGCAAAAGCTAAACTAATCACATTTAGAGTAGAGAAAACCCTTTCTGCTATCTTTTTAAGTGACTTCCACTAAAGGTTTTAATTTTTGAAGTATCAGAATAAGAGCAGCATCCATTTTCAAATCTACCCTTAAGAATGTCAGAAAAAATATTAGAAAATATATTAGAATAAAAAATGCTTGATAAAATATTTATCATCTGATGCATGATGTCACTATCCTTATGGGTATATTTTATACTTCGAAAAATAAATATTGCTATAACAGGCTTCTAGGCAACTATCCTCCTAAGGTACAACAAACACCTGTTAATCATGTGCACTTACGATATGAGGTCATAGGAATACATAACTGTATTTGACCTAAAAAATTTTGATAGAAAATCATATGATTAAAACTTTTGAAAAAGGAGAATAAGCTATAAGAGCTATTGGAGAAAGATGAGAAAATTATATTTTAATACAAGAGCATTAACCTATTTAAAGTCATGATTACCATGCAAAAAATGAATGATATCTATGATTGAAAAAATTTAATTTTTAAAACAAATTATTTTAATGTTCAAAATCGGATTTGGAGGCTTGTGAATTAAAGCTAAAATTCTTGTAATTATTGATGTTGAAAACTGTCGTGATCATAGCATAATAGGGAATAGAATATCAGTGCAATCATTGATTTTCTAAAACTATCATAGCATAATAGACAATATGATATTATGATTATCATTAATTTTCTAAAACTATCAAAATATAATGGGCAATAGGATATCAAGTTCAAATAGATGCAGACAAGAGTAGAATCTCTATTCTTTGATTTTGATTTTCTCTAACTATAAACAATCATAAATTTTACAAAGATTTTGCACAACGTACAAAGAAATCATGATTGACATAAAACAAGCAAACCACCCCATGGTTCTAGACTGTGATACCATCATGCAATATATTTTGAGCTTTTAAAATATTAAAATAAATTCACAACATTATTAATTACAAAGAAGAAGTCGACACAAAATCTTAGGTAAAATATGATCAATGAACATTTGTTGCCACAAAGAATTCTATAGAGTACGATAATTATGCTCAATCAAATAAATTTGCACTCCTTATGTTGTTTCCGAAGGTATACCTGAAAATATGCTATAAACAATCACAACTTTTATATATATTTAAATAATAAGAACGAATTGTTATCATATTTGAACATATTATTTGACACTCATTTTGTTCATTATACTCACTTTTTCATTAAATACAAAGTGTTAAATAAGTCTATGAGAAATTCAACTAGCGAATAATTCACTATTATAAAGAATCCATGTAGTATGCTTGGATGCAAATTATACGTATATATATATATGGATATGTGCATCTATATATATATCAATATTTATCTTGTATATCACTACATATTACCTTTTTTATAAGGATATACCTTATATGTCTGTTCCCTCTTTAAAAATATAAACATAATAAAAAACTATTATAATATTTAAATATAGATCTAATAAGTTATGCTTGGGCTAACAATCTAATGCTAAGTTTTTTCAAGTTGATGAATGCTATTTTTGATGCTTGATTACCCACTACAAAAAATATATAAGAATTTAATTGATAAACAGTTTGCTTCCTGGAGTTTCCTGTAGAGTGTTTCATATAATTGTACTTGGATATGGTAATTATACTAAGCCAAAATTTAATTTTATTATGATATATATTTTTCATCATGTGTTATTTTGCCTATACATCTTGCAAAAGTGATCTAATCAATGGATCGTGTGTGTTGGCATGCAAAATACCATATTGTATACTCAAGTATGATCGTTATACTCTGTTGAATAGATTTACTTTTATCTAATTATATTTATCCCGATGCATGTTACCATGCTTTTAGAGGAAACTATATTTGATCATTTCACTTAAAACTATATTAAAAAATAGATCTCACATCCGAACTTGGTGCTTATGAATTTATGATTAAGCAAACAATCAAAAGTTTACCTTTTTCTATTTGAGTCAGCATTCCTTATATATCATGTTGGACTAAGCCTCCATTAAATGCAAAATGTTAAATAATGTGCCTATTTAGGAGAAATTCAATTAGAGAATTTATTGTTGCCATGTAGAATCTATAATTATATTTAGCTAAATAAGTTTACTTTTATGCTATTATATATCTCGATACTTTGCTAATAGTAGCTCTATTTAATCATCTCTCTTAAAAATATCAAAAAAATAAAATTATTATATTCAAAAATATTGTTTATGATCTCATGATTATAAGAGCAATCTTTTTTGTTTGTTGTTCGAGTAGATCTTGCTCATGCATTATGCTTGATCGATCCTCTATTAATTGCAAAAAGAAAAAAAAAAAAATGATGCATAAAGGATCTTTTTTTAATCCCCTTCACCTATACAATATGCTTATATCTGATAATCATGCTTAAGAAAATAACACTATTTTTTCATGTTATATTTTTAAAAAATTATGACAAAAAAGTTTAAAAATAAAGGCATAACATAAATTTTTGTGAACTATCCAAGATATATACGTTGTAACAACTAATGAACCCAGGATGTTCCTTTCCACACATGTTGTCCATGTAGGATTAGTTCCGCATCAGTTAGAGCGCGCATGACGTCGGGTGTTATTAAATTTGGTGCGGTAACCGTTTTATTCCAGACCATTTCATCATACGACATGCCAAAATTTTACATTTATTACATGCAATAATTTTCCATTTCTTTTCCTCGACAAATTTTGACATACTGTGCGCCTCATCGGAGTCCCTAGGTATAGTCTGGGAAGTGAAATTCCCAAAATACCCATACCTGAAATAAGAACTCGGGTCCTTTTTCAGATTCTAGCTTTCTGCCCTTCCGTCCGGTGCGTCGCTCGCTGCTGAGAGCATTCGCTCTCTCCTCCTCCTCCTCCTCCTCCTCCTCTCTCTCGGTTCCCGTCCTCCGTCGCCGGTCTTCGCCCTCCTTCACGGCATCTCTGCCCCCTTCATCCGCCCATCCATGACTATGATGACCCCTCCCCCACTCGATGTACGTATGTCCACGTCTTGTTCCTCCCTCTTTTCTCTCGATCTTTCTTGATTTCGTACCCTGACGGACCTGTTCCATCTCGCTCGGCGATCCCTTGATCGCGCTCTCCGTTAGGTTCTCCGCCCTTCTTTTGCGGCGATTTTGATCGTTGTCTAGGGTTTCGTGCCGGGTTGGGCCAGGTGAATGGGGGATCGATCGGTAACCATTGCCCCAGGGGTCGATTCTAGGGTTTCGATTTGGTTGTCTTGGCGCGGGTTTGCTGGATCTGAGCTCTGATTTTGTGCTTTGGCTATTGCAGCAGGAGGACGACGAGATGCTGGTCCCTCACCCTGAGTTCGCTGATGGTCCCCAGCCAATGGAAGGTAAGCCCTGATCCTGCTTCGCTGCGAGTCGAGCTCTTGTTGGACCCGAATTGATTGTTTGTTATGTGCAGTTTTGGTGTAAAATTATCTTTTTTGTACTGTTTTTTCTTTGATTTGTATGCGTTCGAGTTCTAGGGTTTTGATTCGTATCTCTGTTTTTATTGTCTTCGTTTTGCATTAGCAGTAGCTCAAACCGAAACTGCTACTACTGCTGAGAACCAGCAAGTGGAGGATCCTCCATCGTCCAGGTTCACATGGACGATCGATAATTTCTCGAGGCTGAACACAAAGAAGCACTACTCTGACATCTTTATTGTAGGGGGCTACAAATGGTATGTGGATCTTTCTCATGACTTTCATAGTGCTTAATTCATCGTGAGGGTTGATAAAAAAATTCTGATTTTTTTGTTGTCTATGACAGGCGGGTGCTGATTTTCCCAAAGGGGAACAACGTAGACCACTTGTCTATGTACCTGGATGTTGCGGATTCAGCAACCCTGCCATATGGCTGGAGCAGATATGCGCAGTTCAGCCTGGCTGTGATTAATCAAATTCACAACAAATATACAATCCGAAAAGGTGTCTTTCTCATAAGCAGTGTTTTTTTTCCTGAGATATGGTTTCCTTTAAAATCACATTGGTCGCTAGTTTGCTCTGGAAGTTTCCATCTTCCAAGCCACGGAATTCCACACACTTTTACTGTCCTGAAGTAATTAGATGAACTGTTATGTTCTGTTGTCCGACCATGGTTCTATGCTCGATTATATCGATCTTTTTGGTCTCATGATGGGGCCATCTCTTTAATGCAATGTGCAGAGGCAAAAAGTTGTTTCAACTGCACTTTGTTTAACCATTATTCTCAACAAAATTTCTTTCTAGCTTATTGTTTGCCAACTTGGAGAAGAAGTAAAGAAAGCAAGTAACCAGGGGCAAGAGAAATCTTGTTCGGTTAGTCATTGAGACATGTTACTGTTTAAAACTTACAAGCGAGCTTGTTGCTTGGCTGCACTGAACAGCTTTGTGCTTAATTTTAGTCATTTCTTTCACACATGCAGTACTTTTTTGAGCTTTATATGAAAACTGGAATATGGATGTGCTATGCATGTGCATAGATGCTGCAGTCCTGCTGAGAATTGTGGAGACCCAATGTTTGACCTTTCAGTTATATAGTAGAATACATGTTACTTCTCCATGCAGTCTCATTATCTTAACGTGTGTTGGAGTTTGGCACTAATATGGTTACCCTTTTTTCCCCCAACTTTGTGTGCATGCTTGTGCTTTATGAAATTCCAAGCCATGTTGCTGCGACTTTTACTTTTTCGTATGGTTGCAATGCCCTTAATGCTCTCACTGATCGCATATCGATGACATGGCAAGCCTTTTTGTGTATCTTCTAATTGGACTTGGGTTGTCATAGAGTCTGGAATTTACATATGTGCCATTACTCTACTCCAGTTGGAAACATCTTCAAAAAATAATGATACTTAGCCAGATAGTTTATTTGTTTGATCGTTGGACATGACGTGGTCTTTATTTTTTCGCGTGCAGACACCCAACACCAATTTAATGCACGGGAAAGTGATTGGGGATTCACATCATTCATGCCTCTAAGTGAAGTTTATGACCCAACTAGAGGATATCTTGTAAATGATACTCTTGTTGTCGAAGCCGAGGTTGCCGTTCGCAGGGTGGTTGATTACTGGACTTATGACTCCAAAAAGGAAACAGGTTATGTTGGCCTAAAAAATCAAGGAGCTACTTGTTACATGAACTCTCTTCTCCAAACTTTGTACCATATTCCATACTTTAGGAAGGTATGAATTCAAACCTTATGCTTCCATGCTTTGCTTGCATTATGTTTTTTCTTATTAAGAAAAAGGTTCTTTTTCTGAGCTTCTTCAGGCCGTGTACCATATGCCGACAACCGAAAATGACATGCCGTCGGGAAGCATTCCCTTGGCTCTGCAGAGTCTGTTTTATAAGCTTCAGTACAGTGACAGCAGTGTTGCTACAAAAGAGCTAACCAAGTCTTTTGGATGGGATACATATGATTCTTTCATGCAGCATGATGTGCAAGAACTCAATAGGGTTCTTTGTGAGAAATTAGAAGATAAGATGAAGGTTTGGCATCTGTACTAGGCTATTGCACATCACTACCATTGTGTCCCTGCTAATTGATTATGTTTTGATCTTAGGGAACTGTTGTGGAGGGCACAATACAACAATTATTTGAAGGCCATCATATGAATTATATCGAGTGCATTAATGTTGACTACAAATCTAGCAGGAAGGAATCCTTTTATGGTAAATAGATATTGAATAAATTGATGATCTCAATTTTTAAACTTTTAAAATGCATATGTGCTATGGATGTAGTAAATGGACTATATCTTTTGTAGATCTTCAGCTTGATGTCAAAGGTTGTCGGGATGTTTATGCTTCTTTCGATAAATATGTTGAAGTTGAGCGTCTTGAAGGAGACAATAAATATCATGCAGAACAGTATGGTCTACAGGTTTGTTGGTTTATGTCTAATTATTTTGGAACTGGGATTGTGATAAGAAGTCTCATTCTCCATTTTGTCTTGGATTAGCTTTAAGGTCATACTTCCATCCTTTCTATACTTTGGATCCTGTAGAGTGGAAGGGCTGATAGGATTGATGAAAACAAATAGATATATATTTTTCTACTAGAAGGAAACATCCAAACCATGTAGTTGAGCTTTGTATAATGATTTTGTATGTGAGATGGTGCATCTCTTGCAATTTTCTTGGTTTCCTTGGCTTCTAGGCTTTCTTGGTTGGAATTCAAATTATTATGAAGATTTCATATTAGATTCTTGTATTGTGTTGGGTTTGTTGTACTCATCATTAACCAATAAAAGGCTTAAAATGAGAGCTTTCTAAATCTGAAGCTGCTTGGTCTTCCTTGACAAGAATATCCTTAATATCTAGCCAAAAAAAAGGAAAAAAAATCAAATCATCTCTTTGCATCACAACATAGCCTTTGTCACAACATACCGAAGATGATTTCTTTTTAGTGATTTGTTTCGATATAATGCACTTGTATTTTGTAGCTTGTAGGACTCTCTTTAACTTTTTCCTTTTTCAAGCTTGTGGTTTTGGTTTCTAATTCTTTCTTTCATATTACGCTTTCTGAATTTAGTTGATAGGCACAAAGTGGCAGGATAGCCTTTTTAGGTATAATTGAATTTAATGTTAATTGTGCAACAACATCTTGTCAAGTACCTGTACTTACACATGAATCGAATTTTTTTTTTAAATTTTAAATTGGACTCTGTTATCTCAGTTGTCTTTGTTGATGACTGGTATTGAGATGAATTAAGCTGTTGACTTCTTATGATAAGACAGAAGACAGAGATTTAAAGTATGGTCTGGACATTTGTTGATATATACCGACCAAGTTATTATAACATCAGCCAACATAGTAGACACAAGATTAGCTGATGCTTTATGCATGAATTTTAGTCATTAGTAATAAAGAATACATTATAGTAAATACGAAGAATAATCTCCCTGAACAGTGGTATCATTTTCTGCTGGTATTCTGGGATACAACAATGGATATCGGCTGAAATAATGGAGGCAATTTTTTTTTAAAACTGTATCATGTCAATGAGCGCTTTATGCTGATATAGATTAAACCATGGCATAAGGAAATGTATAGATAAATGTCATACTACATTATTTACATGAACTAGATCGAATGACTTGAAAATTTGTCATTTGAACATCTATTTGTACAAGAACTTGCAGTCCAGTTGTTTCAACTATTTGTACATGCCATACATGAACAAGAAGGCAAGGCTATAAGTATGAAATCCAATTTGTTCTCTCACACAGTTAAATATGTAGTCTTTACACTTTCTTAAAAAAAAAAAAAAATCATATTCCTTATTTATATCTTTCTTCAGTATTATGTTGCTACAGTATGTTAAATTCTTCATGTATAATTTAATATCTTAAAATCTTGAATTTTACTTGAAGTTGAATCTTCTTTCCTGTCTATTTCAGGATGCTAAGAAAGGTGTTCTTTTCATTGACTTTCCCCCTGTTTTGCAACTTCAGCTGAAACGCTTTGAATATGATTTCATGCGGGACACCATGGTCAAGGTTGTTATTGTCAAAATTCTCTTGATTAGATTTGTTTGGGCACCTTTGCACTTGATTGTGATCTATTTCACTTGAAACACATGTTTCATATTGTTTGGCATGCTTCATGATTTGTTCTAAATGTGAATAAGTCTGAATACTTGGTCAGATATGAAGTGAGTGGGAAGATTGTAATCATCTTGTTGGTCACCTTTATTTCTTATTTAATTGTTACCGTCATGTTTTGCATCACTTATCTTTTGCAACAGCATGCTTTACGAATATTCATGCAAGTCTTAGGCCGTATGAAAATCCTGGCACTGGCGTTCAAAAAGAGCACCATGGAGAATTGTATACAAGTCCATTACCCCTCTATTGCTAGTGGAAACAATGAAAGCCTCATGTTCATCTTTTTAGACAAGAAAGAAAAAAAGAAAACAAAAGGCATGCAACATAAGCATCTTGGTACAGTTGATATTCCTCATGTTATATCTCCTCAGCCATGAGTTGCAAGGTGTTTTTGGAGAGCTTTGCTTTGAGGCATGAGGCAAGGCAATGCATTCCTCCATGGAGCCTTTTTGATAGTCTCACCCTATGCTCTTGCACTATTGTTAGTTGAGATGGTGATTATGATTAACATGAAATTTTCACGTGCACTTGAGGCATGAATCTATTTTCCCCAAGCATGGAAGGTGGTTTGCGCCATGCAGATGTTTAGAAGTTTGAGCTTGTGAATGGCCACTTGACAAATTAAGTTTACTAGATGAAGTGTCGGTTAGGTTGATGAACCTAGAAGCATGATCGCTATGATTATACTGTGTTTTCCATTATTTTAAAAAAATAAAGAAAATCTGCTATGTGCGAAGGAACCAATACTTTGTGTTCCTGAGATGCTAATGAATGGCCAAAAGCCTTTTTTACAGTGGCTGTTTAGACATTAGCTACATCTGGGCTTCAGATTGTTTTGATCCGTTGCATACATTCTTATTGTGAAAGCTTCTCCATTTGCTTTGTTGTAGTAATAGTATAAATTGTTTACAAAATAGCATATTACGAGTATGAAATGCTTGCCTTTTCCTATTCTCATTGCCGTTGTAGCATTTTGCTAAAGTGTAATGGCAATTATTTAATAGCACTGCTGATGGTTCAAACTGCGGGATGGCTGGTGTAGTGGTTATGCATCTTACTCCTTATAGGATTGAGCAGGCCTGGGACATGGATCATATATAAAAAGAACATCTGGTCCATGAAACTGCCCCTATTTGGTCTATTTTAATTTTGTCTAGTTGACCTTTTTCCTTGAAGGTTTGGCTTGCCAATTATCTTTTAGATTTTTACCCTTATTGATTGAGCATTGAACTGTCATATGTATGTTGGTGCAGATAAATGACCGATACGAGTTCCCGCTGCAACTAGACCTTGATAGGGATAATGGGAAATATCTTTCTCCGGAAGCGGACAGAAGCGTCCGCAACCTTTATACTCTGCACAGGTGAACTTTTTGGAGATTACCATCTGTTAGATGCAATCATAAAAATCATGCATCTCTCTCTACTGTTAATGCTACAAGTATGCATCTAATTACCACGATCATGCCTAATATGGTCTCTTATTAGATCCAAAGTTACATGTAGTCACACCCCGTATGTAAATGCATTGATTTCATTTGCTTTGCATACGAACAGATGTTGCAACAAAGACAAGCTGCTGTGATATTTAGTATTCAACTAATATGTATTGCAATTATGCTTATATTGCAGTCATATGTAAAGGATACTCGTATTACATTCAACTCATATTACTTTTCCTACCAAAAAAAGGGTGTTACAACAGAGTACCGAACTGACTGCTGAATGGAGCCACGTTCAGTGGCAGTTCTCTTTTCAGTTTGTTCTGACTATTCTACATTTGTTAAAAAAACTGTTTAGATGTCTAAACAACTGTTAAAGATTTTAGCTGCAGTGTGCATGAGTCTTTTGCCCAATGAACCATTGTCTTTACATAGGGTTCTTGTGCTTTTCATGAGCTTATGTTTGTGTCAACTAAGGAATTCTGGTGAGAAATGGTGGCAGGATGTTATGGTGGAAGTTTCTTCACGGTAAGAAATTTGGCTAATAAGGAACATATCTAGTTGTGCATACTGCTGAAATAAACAAGCAACATGCTTAACTAAATATTGTGAAGAACCCACCCTGGCATTTTACACAAGTATCTCCAAGGTACCTAGATCTATTTTTGACATTGACTGCCAATTGGTTCTTTTTGTGGGAAGAGCATTGTGTTACAAAATAGCAATCTTGGATGTGGGGTTTTTCTCTCCTTCCAACCTCTTGCATGAAAGTGCTATACTCATTGGGTGGTATAAATCACAGTTACCGTGTCAGTTTATGTGGGAGGCCACGTGTTCCGAGTTTTGTCATGCATTCTTGGTGACTTGTGTCGTAGCCATGTGCTATTTGACATTTGACTTTGTTAAGCCCAAGTTTAGTTGACTACTTAAACATGCATTGGGCTATTTAAAGTCAGCTTAATTCACAGTAAGACTGGGTGCTATCTTGACAGCCTTGGTCACCTCTATCCATCAAAGTAACAGATCAAGAATTGATTGATAGTAATGCTATATAGATGCATTAATTCATGACATAATCAGGATAAAGAATTTTCTCATCTACAAATGTTATATTGGAGGATATGGAAGGACTCATGAGAGAGTGTCTTCAGAAAATACTCAAAAATGTTGAAGTTTTGAATGGTTTAGCGTGTCATGGATTGTGTTTAATGCATAATTGTGTATTTTTTGGGTAAGTTTTATATTTGCCTAGTCTGATCATTTGGTGCACCATTAAAATTTAATGGTTCCAATATATTATTTGTAGTCAAATGTTGCTTGCTTGACTTTTCACCATTGGCATAATGAGTTATTCTGGTCTACAGCATTCAGGTCATCCGCATGTTGCTGTGCTGTTACCTCTTTTTCTGTTATTTGACTTTTGAACATGCACGCTAACTCTGTTTCATGCAGTGTTCTTGTTCATAGCGGTGGGGTGCATGGTGGACATTACTATGCTTTTATTCGACCAACTCTCTCTGATCAGTGGTATGTAGCTTGTCCCTGTCACCCTTGTTTGTTTCGTGTACCTAGAATACTGTTAATGAGCCTTGTGTAAAGTTCCTGAGAGCAGCTTTCACCGAGAGATACTGTTAGTTATATTCTGAATTCTTCAATGGGTCACCTTATGTTGGTCCCTGACAAAGCTTCAACAGATTCCTTCTCTTTTCTGTATTAAACATACACTTTTTGGCTTGCATATGTAACATGAAAATATCTTTGATTAGGTGTGATCTTTTTCTGTTTGATGATGTGCAGGCTTAGCAGCAAGGTTTTTCGTATCGGCTCTAATCGGCCAGTATACCCCATACTGTACCGGCGGGGAACCGGAACGGTTCAAGCTGGTTTTTCGGAAAATGGCCTGAACCGGATCGAACCGGTTGGTATGGTACGGTACGGGCCGGTATCGGATGGTTTGATCCGGTATGGATCGGTACGGTACCGGTATGGGGTGGTATGGTCTAGTATGGGGCAAATTTTTTTTTTCTTTTCTTTTTTTTTTGGAACCATTGGATGGGATTTTTTTTGATTTTTTATTGATGGTACAGGACGGTATGGTATGGTACCATGCCGGCCGGCAACCGGCACGGGTGCCGGTATCGAGTCCGCGAACCTTGCTTAGCAGTATCCTTTACCTCCTTTTGTTTCTTATAACTTATTGATAAAATAGAAAATTTTTAAGCATCCTTGATTTATTGATGCCCCCCCCCCCCCTCAAACACTCCTTTTTTGAAGAGACATAAGTTGCATGCATCCAGGAAAAGGAGGAGCCTTTATTGTTGGTATCATCCTGCATTATATTCGAGGGTATGAACATGACTTGAAGTCAGTAATTGAGAATTCTTTTTCTCCAGGTTTAAATTTGATGATGAGCGGGTAACAAAAGAAGATACAAAGAGGGCACTAGAGGAACAGTATGGTGGTGAGGAAGAGGTGATTGATTTTACCACCACAAACTTAAGCAATTTTTTACGTTTCTTGTATTATTCTGACTTTTCCCCCTTCCTGCCTCATTACAGTTGCCACAGACAAATCCTGGCTTCAATAACACCCCGTTTAAATTTACAAAATATTCAAATGCATACATGCTTGTTTATATTCGGGAGAGCGACAAGGAGAAAATAATATGTAATGTGGATGAGAAAGACATTGCTGAACACCTCAGAGTATGATAATTGCAGAGTTTGTTAATTCTTGAATTGTTTCATTACTTTGAGGGATTGCACGTATTATGTAATATATTTCTTCAGATAAGGTTGAAGAAAGAACAAGAAGAGAAAGAACACAAGAAGAAGGAAAAGGCTGAGGCTCACCTTTATACCATCATAAAGGTGTGATATGTCTTAGCTGACTTTTATGATCAACATGTATGATCATCTGTGCTTTTACTGGTTATCAATAAGCCTTTCTGAATGTGTTTAGGTTGCTCGAGATGAAGATTTAGCCGAACAGATAGGCAGGGATATATATTTTGACCTGGTGGACCATGATAAAGTTCGCAGCTTTCGTATTCAGAAACAATTGCCTTTCAATGTTTTCAAGGTAATGTTTTCCTGTAATTGCTGCCTCAAATTGAGTAAGTATGCTGGTGCTGGTTTATCAGTCCTCCACTACTGCATAAGCAAAAGTTGGTAATAATTTTTTACTACAGCATGTGCAGGATCAGTGTATTTTGTTGTGATTTGACTGGGTCCTTTTAACAATTTTTTGCTCTTTCAATATTGAAATGTTGATCGGTTTGCTAAGTGGATGAATTTGGATAATGTAGCTGCATTTTAGGTTGAATGGTTGATCTATAGGATTTTGTCTTCTTTTAAGATAATAAACCATGTTGCTTGTTACAACATTTCAAACCTGCAAAAGATATGGTGTTCTTTTTGAATTTATGACTGTTTGACTGGTTATTCCAACATTTTTTAGAATTTGAAGCCCACAAAGATCATGGGATTCTTGTTTGGTTGGTAATTCTCTTTATTCAAGATGATCTACATTCTGATTGTCCAGCTTCAATCAATTACCAGGCAAACAAGCAATTGAAGTTTTAAGTTTTGGTTGCATTGCAGACTTACAATTTTGTATGCTTTGTTCCCTTTTCCTGGTTCAGGCTCAAATGTTGGGTCATAAACTACAATATAAAAAAAGTACATCTGGTAAAAATTACAAGAGAAACATTTGGTGCATTCTCAAATTAATATTGATTAATTGAGCATCCAGGAATGCACTAATTCTATATCGCAGTATGCTATTAATTGGGCATATAGGTGGTAATTGAGACAGATAATATCAGATGGACAAGAAAAGCTCACAAACCTGGAGAAACATATGTATCTTCATTGATTTTCAAGAAATAAATTACTTTGTTGTCATTTGTTTTAGACAAAATCAAGTGTATTTTGTGTGAGAAAATATTTTTGATTTAACAGGTCTTGTTACTCTTAATGGACATGAAGGCTTTGAATGGTTAACAGTGAAATCTCAATCAAATGTATTTTGTGTGAGGCAAAATATTTTCAATTGAACCTGTCATACTGTTGTACTCATACCGTTGAACAATGCACATGTTTGTGTCCATGATTCAACATCCACCTGGTAGCCCTAAATCTTAGTTACTGCCATCATTCGCATGACTTTGATTTGCATGATAAAGTTCTCAGCTCCGTTCTAGTGAACTCATGGGCCTGGAGTTTCTTGTGTATTTTTGTTTTATTTTTGTTTTTTTTTCTTGTGGGGTGGGGGAGGTAACTGTATATTTTTGTTGGAACATTGTTGTGCAGTCTTCATAGTGTCTTAGACTCTTAGTTCTTATACTTTCTTGGAGAATTTTTAATTCAACATCCAAACGATGCACAGGAGGAGGTGGCGAAAGAATTTGGTATCCCGGTTCAATTTCAGCGTTTCTGGTTGTGGGCCAAGAGGCAAAATCATACATACCGTCCCAACAGGCCATTGAGCCCTCAAGAAGAAGCACAATCTGTAAGTAATTTCTTGCTACTTTCTTTTTGTTTACTGGTATAGGGGCATCTGCATTGCACATATAAAATATATAAAATAATTACCTATTTAAAAATAATAATTTCCCTTTATTCAAATATAAGAAAAATAATTGGCAAATATATTTATTTTATGCATCTTTGATGTAATTTATGAAACCAAGTGAATGGCAAAGTGTGAAATGATTGAGAATCAGCTTGATTAGTTCGTTAAGCATTCTTATGCATCATTAAGCATTTGTATATGAACTTTTGAAATATAGTTCATATACATAATTATTTTTTATTAATTATGCTTTTATTTTATATACGCCCATGTAAACAAAAATATCTATAGTAGGTTATTTAACACATAGTAATAATGAATACCAAAAGTGATAAAGTAATGATATAAACTAATTATCACTATTTATAAAATTAATATTAAAATTTGAATTATAAAGAATATTCAGTGCATGCATAACATGGCTCCACATTTGCTCATGAGTTCTTATATGAAAGCTAAATGCTTATCCTATGTTCCTGTAGCTTTGTGAGGTGTTGTTGATAGGACTCTACCGTAACCATTCCCAACCTTAATAAATATATCAACTCATTAATCCTTTTCTAAGAGAGAGAAATAATGGAGGTGCACATCTGTAGTTAGATATTTATGTTTCTTTATCAGAACAATAAAATCTTACTGGATTAGGATGTCATTATTTACAATTGTTCATGGTGGCTTGAATGTGTACCATACATGCCAACCTCTAGCATCCATGAAAAGTGAGGTTATAAATTGATAGTCTATATTCGTTCTTTTAATTGATGATTAGAATAGATAAAAGTAGAGGAACTAATAAAGTGCATGTTTATCATATTCACTAAAAATTGCCATGATGTATTTATATCCATCCATTTAATGCCACTGTTTCTGGATTATATGATAGGCCTAAAAATAACAGCCATTGTGATGGCTCAGATGGCCTCTCAATATGGGGTGTAACACAATAACTGAATTTTAGTAACTGTTGTAATTTAGCTAAAATTTTATTTTAGTAGCCATTATATAAAATAAAAGATGTAGCCATTGATTGATATTTCAATGTTTATTCTGTGAAAATAATATTTTCATTTCATATAAGTAAAATAATATATTAAAACTAAAATATTTATAGGATTTTTTATTTTTGGGATTGATGACACCATCATGTAGTTATTTCTTATTATTAACATTATTTTCCTGTATAACAGTTTATGTGCATTCTTTTTTAATATTATTATTTGGGATGGAATGCATAATCATGTAATTGTTTGTTATTATTAGCCACTATTTTTTAGGATAATGGTTTATATGCCCTTTTTTTTATAATATCATTTCTCTCAGAAACCTGGCATTGCCCGGACTTGAACCAGAGATCTTCAGTGTGTTATAGTGAGATGATAACCAACTACACGATGACACCCTACATGGTGATATGATAACCAACTACACCCAGAAAGGAAAAAGAAAAAGAAAAAAAAAGGAAAAAAAAAAAAAACTACCCCACCTTAGCTGGACTGAAATTCAAATGCTAGGATTATGAATCGAGAAGGGAATAATCCCTTCCTCCTTTTAGTACAGGGTAATAGATTTGTGCAAGAAATATTCCCTCATCAGGTGAGGGTCCTGTATGCATGCTGATTTTTGTTGTGGCTGCATAAGATGTTTTGAGCCCACTTGCAGCTAATTCATGGTGGCTTGCAGTGTATGAGATATCTGTTACGTATATTGTCCTTTTTCCATAAATCTTGTTGTCAGCACAGATTATTTTTGTTACATATAATTTCTATTAAATGTCACTCTATATTTGTGATTCAAGACTGTATTCTTTGGCAGTTTATTCTTTTGTTTGTTGGTTAGAATTTGGTTGCTATGTTTAGCATATTAGCATTTTAAGATTTGAATGGCTCTGGAAACCCACACGTATGATGAATGTGCTATAGTGTTTTTGGCATCACCAGTCATTCATCACGCACTCTGTGCACTAATACTCAGATCACTTTGTGGATGGTGACCAATCTTCAATTGAAATCTATCTAATTTTACAATAATACACTTGGGGATTTTAGTTTGTAATGGTTCCTGGCAACAGGATTTGCATTTTGGAGGTGTATTATGACACTGTATGCATCAGGAGGCAATCATTTATTCAATTGGTTTTCGTCTTTTCTTTTCTGTTTATCTGTTTATCTCTTTTTTAGCCTGCTTTCTTTGCTTTGCAAGGATATAATATCATGGTGCATCTTGTTTATTCAAGTGGCTTTTGTATTTTTTCCTTGTTTTGCTCATCTTGCAATGTGATACATTCTAAGCTCTTTCTTCTTTATGTTTTATTCATGCTGGATGTTTTTATGTTTTTTTTTTTGGGCTCATTAATCAGCAATTTGGCATCTTACCACTCTGCATTTCCCTGTAGGTTGGACAATTAAGGGAGGTATCCAACAAGGCACATAATGCTGAACTTAAGCTGTTTTTGGAAGTTGAGCTTGGACTGGTAACCTTATTTGTTGCTTCTTTGTGTACTTCTCTAATTTTCTATTCTCCATATAATACGTAAGATAATAACACACTTCAGCCACCTAACTATCTGCATTCCTTTTCTTTTTATTGTTTAGGATTTGGGTCCTCTTTCCCCACCTGATAAGACCAAAGAGGATATACTACTTTTTTTCAAGCTTTATGACCCTGAGAAGGAGGAACTTCGGTATTCTTTGATTTCTTTCCCTGCCATTAATTTCACAATGTGTTTTACATTTTGCCTTCACCTTTTTTTTTTTTTTAATTTAAAAAAAAATGAACACAGATATGTGGGGAGGCTCTTTGTGAAGGCGTTAGGAAAGCCATCAGAAATACTGACGAAATTGAATGAGCTCGCTGGTTTTTCACCTAATGAAGAAATTGAACTTTACGAGGTTTGTATTACATCCATTATAATAATTAATTGATATAAATTTCTCATATACTGCCTGTGTTCTTATAATGTATACATACGTAAATGCACAACCAAGATATAATGACAAGTGTGTGGTCCAACTTTATATATTACACTTTCTGTTAAATCTGTTATAGAGAACTTTTTAGCATTTTACCATTGATATAAATTAAGATTCATGCCTGTTAGCTATTGAATTTACACATGGCTAGCGATCACTCCAAAAGGACACCACCTTGTTGGTATGAACACCAATGCATATCAATGGTCAAAAAATTGTTGACTCGTAAACTGAAAAGTTTAGCAAGAAGTATATAGTCCAATTCAAATAGTTTTGTGTGTTTTAACCTTCTATTCTTTAATGTTATCCAGGAAATAAAGTTTGAGCCAACTGTTATGTGTGAGCACATAGATAAAAGACTTACATTCCGGTCGAGCCAGGTTTGTCTAGGACGTGGATATAATCATCAGAAAAGATGCTGTTGGTAAAGTGTGCCACTGGCTGTTGACTTCTGTTTTCTTCTTGTAGCTTGAAGATGGAGACATCATCTGCTACCAGAAATCTCCTGCAATAGATAGTGATGACCAATTCCGCTATCCTGATGTTCCTTCTTTTCTAGAATATGTTCACAATAGACAGGTATCTTTTGCTGAGACATAATTTTATACATCAACAAGCCAACTTTTATTTTGTCAGTTTTCCTAAGCCTAGTTTACACTTTGGTCACATTTATGTATATCTGGGTTGTCTTATTGTTATTTATTAAAATCTCAAAGTTGGTGGCAGAAGAATTGTGACATATCTTTAACTCCAATATTAGGTGCATTTGGAGCTGATTGCTAACAAATATAATGAAATATACTCGGAAATGCATTCTTTTGGTTATTGTGGTAGAAACAGCACCTTTATTTATATTTTCTAAATAAGTTATCTTAATATTTTTTTCTGCCACTGTTCAGAAGATAATTTTGGAGCTAACAAATGAGCAAAGGTTGAGGTAATGCATGAACTTGTAAATTATCTGCCCTTATAGATATGGTTTATAGTGCACGCCTTGTTCAACTTGCCTAGCTTTTCTTAGGCTGATGGACACAACTAAAGCTTAGGTGTTTGTTTCAGTTTCACCTTACAATGAGGAAATACAAATAGCTGTCAATGTCAGTCTTTGCTAGCGAGTCTCCTACCTCTGGATGGATCTAATGAATTAAGGACATTATATGGACAACAAATGTAAAGATATAAGGTGTAGCATGAATTCATTTCAGGATTTCATGCTTGTGACCGACTCTTTGATTATCCTTACTCTTGCTAAACAGAATTCTGGTTTTTAGACCTTGGGGCAACTAACTATTGAAATTTTTATAACTACAAGCTTGCTGGCAATAACATGGGCAACCGATCAATGCTTTGTAGAACTTGTTAATTTGTCTGACAGATACTGCTCTTTGGAGACTTCTAACCTAGGTTCCCCAGTCTGCGAGTATTGTGAATTTCAACTATCAGTGTTCATGGGTGACTAAAATGCATGATGTATGTACACTTTTCTGCTTCGATATGTAAACTCTTTTATCTATTTTTGGTACTTGCAAGTATAAGTGAGTAAATCACCCAAGGTGCCATCACTTTCTCTCTCATGATTTGGCTAGAATAATCGGATTGTTCTTTTATCATAACGTTCATGTTCTAAATTTTACTAGGAATTTAATGATTTGATACATGGATTTTTTAGTTAGTTTAGCTAATAATTTACATCTTCTCTTACAAATTATTCTTAGTCTTACTATCTGGTACCTTTTATAGGGCTGTTGATGGGTTTGGTGCTTCTGAATATTGCTCAAGAACTAGTTTGGTGTTTACAATTATCCCCTCTGGGTGATTTTCAAAGGAAAAAGAAAAGAGTGGGGATTGGGAAAGGATGTTGACAATTAGCGAAGACTGCCATGTGACATATATGTAAATTGAAAAGTGAGAGCGCTAGGATGGTGGCATCACCTTGTTGTATATGGAAATTTATGTGAAGTATTACTTGTTTTATGGAGTGAGTAAACGTACATATAGATCAATACTTGGTGATAGTATGATCATGAGTCGACTTCAAGTGTTACTAAGAGCCTAGTAATTCTCTGTGACCTTAGACGGGCACTAATCCTTCTGCTTCAGGAGCGAAGGAAAAACATTATGGGTTGATCAGATTTTATATAGAATAACTATTTTCTTGCTTCCTTTCTTTCATAATATAATTTCTTCAACAATTAACAAAAATATAATTTTTATGAAAGATTAATTGTCTACGGTTCTTATTTCAGTTGGCTTGTAAAATTGGCCATGATTTGTCTTTTCATTTGCACTTATTTTATTTAGGTGTCTTCTACCTTTACATGTTAGACTGCTGCCAAGCTTCCATTTCCAATATCTTAGATAATTTCATGAACCTGAATACTTTGTTGGAATTGCTATTTTGCTTCTGGTTATACGGTGAAATTGGTCCCTTAATGTGATTCTGAACCTTCCTGTCTAAGCCTTTATCATGTCTATAGGTTGTGCATTTTCGGTCTTTAGAGAAGCCAAAGGAGGATGATTTTTGTTTGGAACTGTAAGCAATCAAGATCTACTACTTTTACATTTATGAGGTTTTTATGATTAGGTTCACTTGTTTTAATTCAATATCCTGATTGGTGGTTTCCTTGTTCTGTTCTAAAGGTCAAAGCTTCATACTTATGATGATGTTGTAGAAAGAGTTGCTCACCAGCTTGGTCTGGATGATCCATCAAAAATTCGGCTTACATCTCATAACTGTTACTCTCAGCAGCCTAAACCTCAACCTATCAAGTACCGGGGTGTGGAGCATCTCTCAGACATGCTGGTCCACTACAACCAGGTCTTTGATCTACTTGAATATTTTTTGCTTTTTGCTACAGCTAAAGTTATGTAAATGTTGATGTTGAAGTGAGGGCCTAATGCATGCTGGTTTATTTATGACAGACTTCTGACATATTGTATTATGAAGTGCTGGACATCCCTCTGCCAGAATTGCAAGGTTTAAAAACTCTTAAAGTTGCATTCCATCATGCTACGAAGGATGAGGTAATTTGCTTCTCATGGCTATCTTTGTATTTTTCATTATCTTTAACTTAATCTTTGTTAAAAACTGTTGATTTTCAGGTTGTGATTCATAGTATTAGACTGCCAAAAAACAGCACAGTGGCTGATGTGATTAACGACCTGAAAACAAAGGTGACACATGCAATTATTGCACAGTTTTTTTTTGCCTTCCTTTTGCTCTTATGGGAATTGGGGTTCTTATTCTCATTATTCTAGCCGTGGTATTCTTATATAGTATTATATAGTCAACTAACCTGATTCTAGCCAGTGAAAGCTTTCCAATATGCATGGATATACTTCACAGTTGCTCTTGTATCATATTTGTTCTCATGTTAGCTTTGATGAACATTTGCTTCCCATTTGACTTTGCTTCTGTACAGGTCGAACTCTCTCATCCTAATGCTGAACTCCGGTTGCTGGAGGTCTTCTATCACAAGATCTACAAGGTACCGTGGTGGCCTCCTAAACAAGTGCCATAAAGTGCTATTCCGTTTTACACCTGTATATTCTTACACATTACTTAGCTTTTTCTAAGTTGGCTATAATTCTGCTAAGCCCGAGAGTCCTATTAGAGAACTGGAAGAGTTGGAAACTAGTCTAATTGACATTTTATGTTTATAGTTTCTCCCTGGGTTATTCCATTTAACAGATGTGTATATTCATACACATTATTTAGATGTTATAAATCAGCTATAATTCTGCTGATCCTGAGAGTCTGATAGAGAACTGGAAGAGTTGGAAATTAGTCTGACATTTCATGTTTGTAGTTACTCCCTCACATTTTATGTTTGAGATGAATAATATTTTAACCTGGATACTCAGCCATATGGTTATTCGAATTATCTTCAAGCATTTGAGATTGGAGTGGTACAATGATAAGTTTATTAGTTTTTAACTTAAAAAAGCTGCCTGATCATGCTTTTATCTCCTCCTTGTAGATCTTTCCACCTAATGAAAAGATAGAAAACATAAATGATCAGTACTGGACGTTGCGTGCAGAGGAGGTAAGTCGTAAGTCACTATTCTGAGTTTGTTGTTGAACCATACTTCTTTGTTAAAATATAATTTACCTTTGGATGATATTCTGGATTAGCTACTGCTATGGATAGGCAGTCTTTTTGACCAGAGGATAATTTCATTCACGATACAGCTGTTATCTTAGTAATTCTATCAGTTTTGTTTTAATTTATATTTTTGCTCATGCTGACAGATTCCGGAGGAAGAGAAGAACCTTGGTCCCCATGATCGCTTAATTCATGTTTATCACTTCATGAAAGATCCAAATCAGAATCAGATGGTGAGGATTTGAAATTTTTTGTATTGCTTGTTTATTGCTTTTTGGTGAATATTTAGATAGAGAAACAAGTGGTTGGGGATTTCAAGGAAATTTTGTTACCCATAGTTTTTAAACAGGAAACAACAAACATGGGTGGCTTCTGCCAGTGTTTTGAGACAAAAAATAACTTTAGGGGGGAAACCTTGCATTTCAATTTGTTTTCATGTTAATATTGGTTATAAACGTTCTCTGATACATCAGCTGTTTCTTGATTTTGGGGACACGTCCTTTTTTTATCTTACCAGCACCCACCCAAATGCTTCTTTCCTTTTTATCTGTTATCAGATCAGTTATATGTCTTCCTACGATTAGCTTTACCAGCATGATATGGACAATTTTGCTGTTCATTTTAACAGCAGGTTCAGAACTTTGGGGAGCCTTTCTTTTTGGTTATTCATGAAGGTGAAACTTTAGCTGAGGTGAAAGCACGGATCCAGAAAAAACTTCAGGTTCCTGATGAGGAGTTCTCTAAGGTAACTTTCATCACTTTTTTAAATTCTATTTTTAGTGTGTTCTAACCTTTTGTTTAAGACTTTTGCACCATGGCAGTTTAGTTCTCTTCAGAACAAAATACTGCAACCTTGTTGCTTGCCCCCATTGCTAGCAAGAGATCTCACTTGTTATCGTTGTTAAAATTTGTTCCCGTGGAGCTATTAGTTGCCTTTTTTCTTATTTAAGAAAATGACAACCCTATGCATGCACTTGGTATCTGCTTCATTATTTTTCAGCTTTATCGCATATGGTGCTCTTTCTTTTCTATCTACTTAATGCCAGAAGGGCATGCCACAGCACGTAATTCGTTGCCAATGGCTGTCTTGTTCTGGCTTTGAGCATTATGTTGGGTCTCATGAATTAAATTGTTGAAGGGCAAGTTTTAGTCTGCCATGTACCCTTTGCAACATCAGTTAATTCTCCTTGAGGGAGGAAGATAATGCTACTCAAAATGTTGCACACTTCAAAACTACAAATTTTTTTTTTTTTTTGGAGGGTTAGCTAAATTAGTGTTACTAAAAATTGATTACTACTGAAACCTAGTAGGGCTTAGCTAACCAGATTTCAAGCAGGAATTATGTTATAGATTATTTTACCCTTTGTACTATACGTGGAAAAACTGGAACTTTAATTGTTGAGAACAATTAGTTGCAAATTTTTTGTACTGGCAAACAGGTTAATAACTTTGTGCATAATGATTTGTCATAGAATATAATGCTGCTGACTTCGGCCAACTTTATGCCTCACTTTATGCATCATAATCGAAGGATATTTTTTTTTCACATAGAAAGAACAAAGGAAAAGCATTTAGTCTGAATTTCTGAGGCATTTAATAGCTTTTGCATGCTATTTCTTTCATTGTGGTGCCTATAGCACATAGAAGCTGCTGGTGTATGCTGATTTTAGTAAGTTTTCATTTGCTCAGTGGAAGTTTGCATTTTTGTCACTGGGTCGCCCTGAATACCTTCAGGACTCAGATATTGTGTCCAGTCGTTTTCAGGTATGTATTTTCTATTATAATTAATTTTGCTTCCTTTATTCTGTTCTAAAGACTAGTATCTTATGTTCTTCTTTATCTTATGTTTATTATATAGCGAAGAGATGTCTATGGAGCATGGGAGCAGTACCTTGGATTGGAGCACTCGGACACTGCTCCAAAAAGGGCTTACACAGCAAATCAGGTAGACTGCTTCCGTTTATGATGATACATCATGATCTCTTGTTGTCTTCCTAACTAACTGAATTCACCTGTAAAAGATTACTAAGACTTCATATTTGCCTTTCATGCTTGGAATTATTATCACTTGCTTTGCAGCAAAATTTCTTCTGATTCGTTTTGATTACAAATTTGGTGGTGAAAAAGCAATATAATAGTACGATTCTGATTCCCATAATTTTTCTTGACCTCTGCAGAATCGTCACACATTTGAGAAACCAGTGAAAATCTACAACTAGAAGTCCATCACCCCCACCCCCCCTATGGGATATTTATCCTGAACATATGCCATTGCGTCTGCGTGTAGCAATTGAAAAGAGGAGAGCATGAAATATGGATCGTTAATTACAAAGCAGCAGCTGAGAGGTGGGGTTGCAATATTCCTAGTTTATTGAATTTGTTGCTGTTGTTGTTCATTCAGATGCTGATTGATGGGGAAGTCTATCAGACTGCATGATAACGATACTGCCCATTTTGGGTTTTCCTTCTGTCTTTTTATCATGTCCCCCACTATGATAGAGGTTGCCTTTATTTCCAGTGTAATTTAGTACATAAAAAAGATTTTGAATTAGGGCATGTATACAGGGTATAGTTGGTTCCGACTCTTCCCATGTTTATTCTTGCATTGCCATCCATCTTTATTATGTTTCTTTTTAGTTGGGGAAAATGGGGATTGTATAATGTGGTGATTGGTATTTAATGGCTTTCGAGTTTATCAGCTGTGTAAAAGAAACAACTGCCCTTTTCTTCTTGAATTCAAATGTTGGCCCGTACGGGCCGTTTATCTTTGTCTAATTATTTCTTGTGCTGGAGGGCAATTTCCCGTTTTCTTGAGTTTAACTTTTTTTTTTTTGGGTTGAAAAGATGGCTGAAACTTTATATTAACAGGAGGCACATCCCACGAGTTAAAATCAAAAGGCAGGACGTCAGTAACAAAGCAACATTGTACAAATCCCCCAAAAGCTGAACTGTAAAGCCCATTGAGAGGTAGAAAGCAGCGCCCGAAAATAAGTAGACGACTCTGTAAAGGTTGCTCCAGGTAAAATTGGATATGTGATGCTCTGTAGACCATCAGGGGTAGTCGGAGCAGCCGTATGATGATAAAACTTGGTGAGAACTAAGTAGCGGTCTTGCACTGTAGTTGAGAAGAGATTAAAAGTTAAAACAGATAAACAACAACTAACCCTCCTTATATTTGCAGCCATAAGGCATGCATCAGCTAACACCTGTAACAGAACGGTCCGGAGCTGTTGGATACCTGGATGGACCCACCACAATCTAAGGGCAATGAAGCAATAGCTCAGCTCGATGATAGAGATCCCAAACTAAAGTGAAGCGCATGAACCAAAGAGCATAAATAGTAGAGCAGGCCCCACAATAGGTTGATCCGAGCTATGAAAAAACTTGTACTTTGGGATCTGGCAACAGTGATCTTCAAAAGTAATTAAAGAGCTTGAAGCAGCGGAGCGACAACGAGAACCATCAGATAACCCCTGTAAGATGATGAGCCGGAACGGATGTACACAGCATACAATAACAGGAATCATAAAATAGAAGCACGAGGAACCCTGTGACCCAGTAATAGCAAACGAAAATGAAGCATATCAGCCCAATAGCAGAGATATAAACTCAGGCCGGCCACAGAGAGACACCAGCCAACTGCAAGACAAGCAACAGAGAGGATTAGAAAGCAGGCTAGCATGACCATGGTTATCTCCAACATATTTATCAACCGCACATCAGCCATTTGAAACATACTGCCGACATCGTTTCCAAGGAAATAAAACTCCATAAGCATCAGCCCGCAACAAAGATGCAAAAGCAACATCAACATCAACCTAATGTGCCCGCTGATAGGACCCATGCAAAGCTTTGTGTGCAACATAATCAGCGGACACCTTGAAGTAAGAAGCACCTGTTTTCTAATAGAAGCAAATCATGCATTAAATATGCATACGTAGGTGTACTAATAGATGGAGACTGTAGCTGAATCTCCTTCAAGCCAAATGTTGTTGTACGCATGAAGCTCAGATACTGCAATTGACATAGCTACCCAAGCTGTTTGAAGCTCAGCCACTGGAACCGATGAATGCGATGCTTCCTTACCTCATACTCTTAATAGATAGCCATTAGAATCCCTGATCACATACCCAACAGTATCACCATCTGAAGATAGAGAAGCATCAAAATTTACTTTAACTACTCCAAAGGGAGGGGGTGCCCCTTAACAGAAAGAAAGAGAGACGAGGAAGAACACAATTAGAATTAAAAATATCCCAGCTCCCAGCACCTTGACGGAGCACAAAGAAAAGTATCATGTAAAGTAGGATAGAGGACGGAAATTGAAGCAATCGCATTCCTGATTACTTGAACAGAAGTTTGGCAACCTTCGTGGAAAATCCCTTCATCTCTTACCATCCACAGCAACCACACCACATATGCTACAATAGATCTACCCCGTTCCCCCATCATGGTGGTAGACACATGGTCCACCAAAGTAGTCGGAACAAAATCCACTCGGCACATGTGACGCAAAGGGTTCCAACAATGCACCGCGAAAGAGCAACATGAGAAATATCCTCCCGCTGTTGCAAGCAAATATCGGCAATAATATCTTTTTGAGTAAGGAAAACTTTACAAAAAAAGGTTGGTCCAATCACAATTTCCACCAAAAAAATTTTTACTCTACGGGAACATTTAACTTCCAAAGCCAATTAAATATGTGTCGAAAATTGGGGGGCAGCTAGTGGATGACATAACACATACAAATCACTTAGCGCAACTGAATTGCCCTTCGTAAAGGTCCAGGTAGCTGATCAGACCAAGGTCCCCAAAGATTAGGGATCAACTATATTTGAGTCATCATTTCAGCATAACAGAAAGGAGCCGAGTACTATCCCACTTTCGATTTAGAGTAATAAGTTCTTGTACCTTCAGTCGGCAAATGATCAATACTGAGAAAGGTGTGCTGAGTAGCTCAAATGCGAGGAAGTGGTTTTCATGCCAAGCACGGCGGAGAATTTAAGCTTTTGCCTTCAACCTCGCAATGCTAGATATTAGTTGGGCTTTTCGCATAAGTACCTTAAGATCATGTTTCTTCAAAATCCAATCTATACTCTTATCTAGTATTCAAATTCTATTAAAATTTTGTTCTGATTTCAATTCGAACCAAATGCTGGGATATGCTATTCTAATTTCCATTCTAATTTATTCCAATTTTGATCATGAGTTAGATGCGCCATAAATATTCAACTTTTTAATTGGAAACTCAAGCATTAGGACTGCTGATACTCTGATGCTTTCTATTGTGGAGGTAGATAATTGTTAGATGGGTCATTTAGGTATGAAGTTAGTTCTAGATCTGATGAATATTTTTTTGTTTTTTTCCTAAATGTCTCTTTTAGTTTCACTTAAAAGTAATCTATGTTCATTTCAACAGTTCCATCCCTTATATATATTTATTTAATTCTGTGCTAAATTTCATAAAAGATACTGAACTTTATGACCCAATTGAAATTAAATCCTGAATTTTAAATTCTCATAATTCAGCTCTTGACCTTTTTATCCGTTAACAACGTGATCCCTTCGTCGCTCTGGCATTAAATAGGTACATGCCTCGCACATACCTTTTAGTTTACCTACGTTGTACTTTCATAATGAAGCCCGTGGTTTTTAATAAAATCGGAAGGAAAGGTTAGGGCTTTTGTTAGATATTTTTGAGTGAGAGAGAGAGAGGAAATCCAATAGAGAAAGGTGGCACTAGAAAGTAGAAAGCAATGGAGTATTTGAAGCTAGATTATGATATGTGCTTCGATTTTTCCTTGCTTTCATAAGAAATTTCTTCCATTCTCATTCGTTTGAGCTTTTTATATATCTATTTTGATGTTGGAAAACATTTATCTATCCTATTCTTTTTTGTACTATGATCCCTTTGATTTTTAACCCTTTGTAGCCTATTATTGCATTGATTATTTAATTCTATGGCCTATCGTTGCTATGATTATTTAACTCTAATTGTTATATAATATTATAGTTGATGTATTGTTGTGATATTTCTTTTTTTTTTTTTTTTTTTTTTTTTCTATTGAAGGCTATCTTCTTGTACTTTGGTTGGCTTGTGCGTTAACTGTGTAGTGTGTTCTTGGGCATAGGATTACTATATATTGTGCGTCCTACATTGTAAATAAGTTTTGAAGTATAAATTTGTGATATTGTACTATTTATTATATTTTTATTACTATATTTTGTTGCCGACTAAGCTTATTATTTTTTCTATTACTATGTATTTTCTCTATTCTAGTTATGATTATGTTACAATACCATTCCATCATGGTGGCTATTTGAGTAAAAAATATAAAGATGGTATGGTTGATTTCTAAGATTACAACAACCTTGATGAATTATCTTTGCTAGATATAGATGACATGGTAGAACAATTAAAATTTTAGGTTTAGAATTTTTTTAGAATATGGTTTAGTGGCTTTGAATATAGATGAGGGATGTAGCTAACATGTGCTCCCAAGTTCTCCATAATCGAGAGGTGGAAATCTATGAAATCAAATCAATCTAGTATTCCTTTAAAAAAGACTAGAATAATTGAAGAAGATGAAAAAAAATTCTCGAACCCTCCAACCAATCATATGGTCAAATGTACTCCTATTACTTATACGGTAGATGAAGATGAAGTGATTGTACACCAAGTAGAGTATAAGAAATAAGAGTGTGGAGCAGAGGATAATGTAGAGTAGTAAAAAAGTAATATAGAGGAGAAGCAACAAGGAGGTTGATGTGGATGAGTATGACTCAATAGAAGATGATGACTATGTCATGGATGATAGTGACAATAAAGTAGGCTATTAATCTAATAGTGACAGTGATGAAGATGATGAATTTTATTATGCTTATGTGGACCATGAGGTGCAAGAGGAATTTGCAGGAGGTGCAAGAAATGATTTTGCAAGGAGAGTTTAGTGATATGAGCAGCTAATAGTAGAACAAGATGTACACTCTAATTATGCACCTAGTGAGGAGTTATGGAGTCTTAAGAATTTAGATGAGGAGGACCCAAGGCATGAATTTATACCCGATGTTAATGTTGAGAACTATTAATTTGTCTTATACATGATATTTATGGGTGTCCATGAATTGAAAGATGTAATAACCAAGTATGCAGTAAAAAATAGGCATGGAATCTGGTTCCACTACTACAAAAATGGTCTATGTCAGCGCTTACTATGGCAGCGATTTTCGTTAACCACTGCCGTATGTCGGACCTATGGTAGCGATTTTTGTAACTACTGTTGTAGGTCCGATATATAGCAGCGGTTACAGAAAACCGCTGCCGTAGGTCCGATATATAGCAGCGGTTATAAAAAATCGCTGCCATAGGTCGACCTATAGCAATGATTCATTGTAACCACTGCCATAAGTTGGACTTAGAGCAGCGGTTAGTAGGAACCGCTGCTATAATCTAATTTATGGCAGCGGTTAATTATAACCATTGCCATATATATATATATATATTTTAAATATCATATAATTTTAAAATTTAATATCTATCTTCATCGTTCATTATCTAAATAATTATCATTAGATTATCGTCGCAAAAGTTTGCCTCGATCCGATGGCCCTAGTTTCGTCGATCAAAAAAATTTAATTTCGATGATCATGAACGACGATGCGATGATCTGATAGATGGAGACCTCTGATGGATCCAAAAATCTGTAATGATGATTTTGATAATATTTATAGTGTACTATCAAAATTTTACTTCAATCAGATATCGTTATCTTGGTCAATTTAGTATATATTAGTTTCGACCATTAAATGAGAAACGAATGATCAAAGGATCAAATAGTATCCGATTATGAGATAATTTTTTTTATAAATAATCTTGGCTACTACTATAATCATTTTTTATAGTGGTGATTATAAAATTCAACTCGTGAGATGAAGAACGATCTAAAACTATACGTTTCCTGATAACCATTCTGAAACTTTACTGGTTGTTATGCTCGTGCTTTTGCAATATCTGCTTAACATGAACAGTTTATACGAAAATGATTTAAATTTTACTATCATCATCGTATAAAATATTTAAAATTATAATAAAAATTATTTAACTAAAAAATTATCTCATAATCGAATGCTGTTTAACCCTTTGATCGCTTGTTTCTAATTTAACGATCAAAATTATTTCATACTAAATTGACCATGATAACGATATTCAATTGAAATGAAACTTTTATAGTATACTACAAACATCATCAACATCATCGTTGCAGATTTTTGGATCCATCGGAGATCTTCATTTATCAGATCATCGCATCGTCGTTCGTGATTATCGAAATCAAATTTTTCTGATTGATGAAGCTAGGGCCATCGAATCGAGGCGATCTTTTGCGATGACACTCTAATGATAATTATTTAGATAATGAATGATGAAGATGGGCATTAAATTTTAAAATTATATAATATTTAGAAAAAAAATAAGAAAAAAATTATTTTTCATCTATAGTAGCGGTTATCAAAAATCGCTGCCATAGATCTATGGCAGCGGTTCGATAACCACTATCGTAGGTTAGGTTAAAAATTTTTTAATTTTTTTTTCCTCTCATGCATGCTCGATCTCTCTCGCTCTCTCTCCCTCCTCCTCTTCATCATCGGTGAGGCTCCTTCCCCCCCGGGCTGGCGTCGCCCTCCTCCCACTCCGACCGACGTCGCTCCTCCCCCCAAGCAACGCTGCCCCTCCTTCCCCCTCCTCGTCCAGCCCCCCATCCTTGGCCGCCACTTTCCGCCACCCGCCATCCCTCAGTCGGCCCCCCCACCCCTCGATCCGACCCTTCCTTGGCCCCTAGTGAAACCCTCCTCTGGCGAATCCCCATCTGATCCTTCCTCGGTCTCCTGCAAAATCCTCCCTCCGACGAACCCTCCTCCACCCTCACTCGGCCCCCACGAACCCCCCCGCCGCCGCCCATCCGACCCTCCCTCAGTCCCTAGTGAACCCTCCTTCGGTGAACCCCCATTCGACCCTCCCTCGGTCCCCTGTGAAATCTCCCTCCGACGAACCCTCATCCACCCTTGACCCTTCGTCGGCCCCTGTGAAACCCCTCTTCTACACTCTATCCTCCTCCAGCCCCGGTGCGAAACCAAACCCCCCTTCCGGTGAGCCCGCCTCCACCCTCCTTCGGCCCCTGTGAAACTCCATCGCCCTCCCACCACCATTCTGACCCTCCCCAGTCGAGTGCAAAGCCTCCTTCGGCCTCCTTGTCACTGTGCCCCCTCCCCTTGGCCCCCATCCCCAGCTGCCCCTGCTCTCTCTTTTTCCTCTTTTTCTTTCTTCTCTATCTCACTATCTTGCTTTTATTTCACAGATTACCTCTAGCGCCGTCGTCCTCCTCTAGCATCATCATCGATGACCCTCGGAGCTTTCGGTACGACCCACTCTCTATAGCCGTAGATATAATTTTTTTTAAATTTTATAGTATTATTTATTAATCATGTATATTTATAATAATTTATAAAATATTTATAATAAATATCATAAATATTTATTATAAATATTATAATTATCTACATACCATAGTTTTTGGACCGTGCCGTGGCGGTAGCCTTGGGCCGCGCCATGTCGGCGACTGTGGACTAGATTTGTCAACAGGTTGGGTTTAGATTGAAACTTGGATATTCAGATCTGGATCCAATTTTAATTACTGATATCGGATCCGAATCTGAATATCCGATGGATCTGTACTTGAGAGAGAAAGGGAGGGATCCAGCCTCGCCACCATCATTGGGAGGGAGGGGATTCGGCCTCGCCAGCGAGAGAGATCGAGAGAGGAAGAGTGGGAGATCGAGAGAGCGAGAGAGGGAGGGAGGGGGTCTGGTCTCGTCGGCATCACTAGGAGGGATGGGGTCCTGCCTTGCTGACGAGGAAGATTGAGAGAGTGAGAGAGGGAGGGATGGGGTCTGGCCTCGTCGGTGAGGAAGATCGAGAGAGAAAGAGAGGACGATCGAGAGATGGAAAAGCTAGAAGGAAGAAGTTCGACCTCGCCACCATTGCCGATAAGAGAGATCGAAAGAGAGAGAGTGATCGAGGGGATGGCACACAGTTGAGCTGGCTTGGATACACAGTCGAGCTGACTCAGGCCATGATCGAGCCGATTAAGGGAGGACCCTAGCCAGATGTCTCAAGCATGGAGCCGACTGTCTCAAGCATGGAGCCGGCTCGGCTTTCGAGCGAATAGAATTTGATATATCACGATGTTATATTGATTAATGTTTATTAACGTTGCAAGTCACGATGGTACCGAAATGCCATTTAGCTTTCACTCCTGTCCCTCGGTGGGTTACGCACGGTTCAGCATCTAAGGAGCAGTCGGAGCATACTCTGTCCACCTCAGCATCGACTGCTCAAGGACCTCCACCATCGACATCTACTCCACCAATGTTATCTACTCCACTGACGGTATCTACTCCACCGACAGCTGAGCCTCTATCATCATCCATATCTGAGGCACATACTATTACGCAGGCATCTGAGTATACATTTTTATTATATTAGTATAATTTTATTTTTTATATAGTATTTATATACTTATATATTTGCATAACATATTTGCATTACAGGTACATCATCTAGCCGAACATTTCACGATCCCACATGTATGGCACACGTGTAGAACTGCCAGCATTAGGTGATGGTCTATTACGATGCGGAGGGAAGGCCGGTAGGAGAGATTGCATGGAAGATGCATTCCTTTTTTAAAGTACTTATGAGACGGTCGAACATTATTCCCATAGAGCCCAAAGACTGGTGTTTAATGGATGCTGCCATCAGGGACCGAATATGGAAGGAGATATAGGTAAGTACATGCATCTTAATTATATTTATGCATTTTATATGTTTATATTGTTTGATTAGAATAATTTTGTAACTAATTTTTGATAAATTTATGTAGAGAAGGTACGACTTCTTCGATCATGAGAGAGCTCGAGATGTCCGACTGAAGAAGATCGGAGAGTTGTACCAAGATTACAAGGTCAAGCTTCATAGAAGATGGCTCGAGCATCGACGAGACACTCCAAAGGAGCTTATTCCTTGGATACAGAACTGACCTTCGAGTCAGTGGGAGAGGATGGTTAGACACTGGAGGAGCCAGAAGTTCGAGATAAAATTTTTAACTTTTAAATTTTTCAATATGCTTAAAGTTTTATTTAAATATTTTTTAAATATTTATTATTTATTTGAATACTTGTTAGGCTACTTTCCATCAGAATTGGAAGAACTGTGCAGTCTAGGAGTATACGCACACTCTAAGCCGCGAGTCTATGACCAGTCGTATGCATAGAGAGATAATTAATTTTAAATCTTACTAGATAAATTAAATTAATATTTTTTATCATCTTTCTGATAAATTTATTCTTTGTTATAGCTGATGAGAGATGGAGTGATGCCTAATCGTAGTGAGATCTTTCGATCCAGCCGTACGGATAAGACGGGCAGGTCGATGAACGCCGCGATCGAACATATTTTTGTAAGTATTAAATATATTAGTATATATGATTAGTATTATAATATTTTTTATAAAATTTTATTTTAATTTATAATTACAGGATCAGTTAGATGCGCCTGCAAGCGAGGGCCTGGATATCTCTGGGCTCCATGATCATCTATCTCAGGTCTTGGGGCCTGAGCACTCTGGGAGGATCCGATGCAGGCTCGAACACACGTCGACGAGCTACTAGTCCAAGATGAGCGTCTCCTTACAGACTTTCAGTGTCGTCAGTCGGGAGGAGCTTGAGGAGGCATTGGCATGGGCAGATCATGCTGCGATGCGGGCAGATTAGGCTGAGGAGCGTGCATCTCATCTGGAGGGCATCATGAGAGATATGATGTTGACGCTCAGCATGCATTTTAGAGTCACGAGCTTCGAGGATATGTTGGCCCTCATTCCAGCTCCAGCTCTGGCTCTGGCTTCAGCTCTAGCTCCGACTCTAGCTCCGGCTCCAGCTCCAGCTCCAGCTCTAGCTCTGGCTCCGACTTTCGGTGATGACAATGATGACGATGATGTAGGTTTAGGAGACTTTTGATGTATTTTATTTTTAAAAAAAATATTATAATAAATTTTATTCGATAATAAAATTTTAGCATTTTAGAATAATTTTTATGTTTATTATATTATCTTGTATTATATATCTATGTTTATCAGATAAAATATATAAAAAATAAAAAAAATTATTTTTTTAATTATTCAAGATCTACGACAGCGATTTTATAATCGTTGTCATATCCGTGCCAACCGCTGTTATAGATTTCTGGTGCAAATGGTGCCAACCATTGCATTAGACCTATGACAGCGATTAAGAAACTGTTGCTATAGATTACCGATGGCAGCAGTTATATAACCACTGCTATAGATAACCTATGGTAGCAGTTACATAATCGCTACTATAGGTCGATCTATTGCAGCAGTTTATAAATCGCTATAATAGGCTATCTTTGGCAGCAGTTCTAACAACCGCTGCAATAACTGCTGCTATAGTCCTTTTTTGTAGTGGTGTTCAAAAATGTGAGAGAGATAGACTAAGGGTTGTTTGTAAGCCTAGTTGTAAGTGGATAGTGTATGCTAGTATGGAGTCTTATATCAATACTTTGACTATCAAGATATGCTAACCCAAGCACACATGTAGCAGAAAATTTGAGAATAGATTGATTATTGCTGATTTTATTGTAAGGTTATATGTAAAAAAAATTAAGATAAATCCAAATTATGCCATGATTTCAATTCAAGATCAAATGCTTAAGGAGTATAATGTTAATGTGTCTTTACAGAAATACTATAGGGCCAAGCAAATAGCATTGAACATGATTGATGGCTCACATAGGCAATAGTGTACTAGGCTGTAGAGATATATTGATGAGATGTAGAGAACTACTCTTGGCACCAAATTCAAGATGAAGACAGAGACCGCTTATGGGGATTTAGTCTTCAAGAGGTTTTTAGCTAAATGTAGGAGATATATTGGATTGGATGGAAGTTTTTTAAAGGCACCTGATGGAGAACAACTGTTATATGCTATTCATATGGATGTAAATGATCAAATGTATCCAATTTTCTTCAGATGCCGTTAGAAGATGTTGACATTCATTGACAAATAAAAGATATTCTTCTAACTCTCTTTATGTATGTCTGATGTATTCTACTTGCTTTTGTTACTTTCTAATAAATTAACTTTGATTATGAATTGTATCATGATCTTAAAGGATCTTATTCCACCATTTGATGAGTCATTTCCTAGAGTGGAGATGAGATTTCATCAGGCACTTGTATAATAACTTTAAGGAAGCTCACAAAGGCAAAGCATTGAGTAGTAGCAAGGGCTATAACAATACTTGATTATAATAAGCATATGTAGAAGATGAAAGAATTAAGCATGGAGACATACAACTAGCTTTCAAACAAGCTTGCTAAGCAATGGAGCAAGTTACACTTTGAGACAATAATTAAGTACAATAAAAATCAGAAAAACATCAGTGAGGCATTCATTGGATACATATTGCCGGCTAGAGACAAACATATTCTAACTCTTATAGAGACTATTAGGACAATGTTAATGAAGAGATTGTAGGACATGAAAGAGATATATGCTTCAAAATTCTAAAAGGATTAGAGAAATTAAAGTTGGAGTGCACTAAGTGTACCCCTTACCTAAGTAGGAATTATAAATTTCAAGTTAGTTTATCTATCGAAGGGCAGTTTATAGAGGACTAAGTTAGAAAAACATACTCATATAGAGCATGTGATTGGTCAAGGATCCCTTGCATACATGCCATTTCATATATTTTTTACTCAAAAAATAGAATGGAAAACTATGTTTATGGCTGCTACAGAATTGAAACTTATATAAAGACTTATGAGCCTATCATCGAGCCATTTAATGAAGTGAGTCGTGGCCTAAGGTTGGCAAGCCACCTATAAAGCCTCCCTTCATTAGGAAGTAGCCTAGTAGGCTAAACAAAAATAGAAAGAAGTGCTTGTAGAGATCAGCAAATGCTGAATTTGTGGGGTTTCATGTCGCAGCAGAAGGGCTTATGGGGGTGCTATTGGTGGCGATGCTTCTCAGCCAAGGGCAGGAAGGAACAATGTCAACTCTAATTCTGGCAAGAGAAAAAAAGAGAAAAGCACCAGAGGAAAATGCTCAGGCACTAAATTTCTCTAAAGCCTCAAAACTATTATTAATTTCTCTAAAACTCGATTGCTTTCTAGTTTTTAACATGAGGTTGCATAACTAACATGATATTCCAATTGTGGCCAAGTGAGACTAAACAGCAGAGCCCCAAGTGGTTAGGTACCAACAGGCTCAAGTGCGCAAGCACTAAAAGCATCAACTGCTTAATATAGTATTCTGGTAGCTTTAAGTGTCTAGATGAAAAGAAGCACTAGAGCAACAATTATGGCAATATCAAGTGTTTCTGATCCAGATACTCAAACATACAATCAATTGTACATGGTTAGGTGATATAATAGTGTAAGTGGGAATGTCGTCCCTCCCCCTCGCTCTCCAAAACTACTATTAGTATGAAATTATGATTAGCATTTTAATATATTGCAGCCATAGGATAGCCAACCATTCATTCAACCAAGCCATATATGTATCCAACAAAGCCAGTCAAATAAGTATTAATTCAAGACAAGTGACATCATAGCATCAGTTCATGGTATCTTAAATGCTTGGGCATTAGTGAGAGGGGGGATACCTACAGACTATCAAATGAGAGGAGGAAACTAGGTGACACTAGGTGGATTGGAGGCTGCAAGACAATAGAAATTTAGACTAATTGGAAAGAAGATTTGTTGTGACCAATCCTTTGATGCGCCTGTCATCGGAAGAGATTACCTGAAAAAGAAGTCCATACTGATCGGAATATTTTTCGGTGGGAACCTTTCGATGCCTAAGTCAGTGGAGGATTGGTGAATAGGATAATCAAAATAAAATTAAATAGAGTTTCAGCCTAGAATCCTTTTACTAAAGTACTCGATTTATCCTCTTTTTATAGGTAAATGTAGTAGTAACCGTCTGTAACGGTCGTAAATCATGGGATCCCACTTATTCCAGCATTAAGGGAGTAGTTAATGCTCACTATGTGTCATAGAGAAGTCATTACGCGCATTCTACGCTAAAAATGTAGATCATGCCTACTATATGTAGGCGATCATATATCGGCATCTGAATGATATTTTGATTGATCAGTGATTGCCTGTTCTTGGAATAATTCGATTTGTAGAATAGGTCAAGAGATACCAACTAATCATTGACCGAAAGATTAACAGTCGAAAGTTGGTGAATCAAGTGACGATCAGTCATCAGTCGGTAAGTTGATTGACAGTCTGTCAACCGCAGGATTAGCTGATTATGTGTTGGGCGCCAGGGCAGTCAAGAGTTGGTAAGCCGAGTCGGTAAGTTGATTAATTGCTGGTTGAAGGAGGCCGACTATCATCCGGTAAGTCGACCAATGATTGATCATCATGGGATTTGCTCAACTCGTTGTGGTTTGTCATCAATCGACAATCCATTCATTATTCAATCGGCAGGGTCGATCATCGGTCGATGAGGCTAACTTATGATTCATCGTTTGGATGCCAAATCGATTTGTCGAGTCAATATATCCAACAATTGCCCTCCACTCTCAAGTTCAAAGTAATGGAGACACGTGGCTTGCTACGTAGTTTAGTATTTTGAACGACAAGAGTCTTCATCAATTATCTTGAACTTTGATATGATGGCCACTCTTCTTTCGGCATTAATGATTGTCCCATAAATCGAGGAATAGCTGGTCATTTTAATGATCATGTAATAATTATTAGCACATTCAGCGAGAAGAATTTTCACCATTTTATCATTTCAATGATCGTACTGCCATCATTAGCACGACTCGACTAAAAAGATGATTTGACAGTCTGATATTCTGATTGATTTAGTTTCGGCTCAATCCGATGATGCCACATGTCGAATCATCATAGTCTTTGGCCTTTCTCATAGATTGTAATGTCGTGGCATGATTCGAGTGAAGGTGCGTTGAAGCATCCGAACATTCGAAGGCTTAGATTCTAACAGATGGCAGAAATCTAGGCAGCCTTAGTTTTACCGAAATGATTTTGGTTGTCGATGGTTCCTATATATAGGACCACTGTTACCCTCCCTAAGGTGTTTAATGTGACTTTCTTGCTGGTGCTTTGGTGTTCTAAGCTTTTCTTCCTATTCTTCAGGTTAGGTTTCTCCCTCTTCCTTTTTCTTTGCTTCTTTAGGATTTTTCACTAGTTTTTGTAATGGCTGGTGGAGGTAGGGGTAGAACAGTAGGTGGCGGTGGCCGAGCATCTGGTCTGGCAACCATCTTTTCCCTTGGTCCGGCAGCGGAGATCTCTTTGCTGTCTTTCTCTATTATCGATCGACTTCAGGAATAGTACTAGGTCCCAGAGTAGTTCCAGTTCTTCGCCCCTGGATCGGCTGGTCGGGTGACCTCCTTACCGACCGGCTAGGTGGTCTTTTATGTTGAAAATCTTAGGTTGGGCCTTTGATTTTCAGTCTCAGAGTTTATTTGGAATGTTCTAGACTATTATTGAGTTTGTCGAGTGCAACTCATGCCAAATTCTATTCGACTTTTAGTTTCTTTCGCTCTTTTTTGTCATTCCATCCCGACCACTCCTCATCTTTTTTTATTTCATCCATTCTTCACCCTCCATCCTCATCCTAAGGCCGATGGTTGGTGGATGTTTGTCCCGAGGAAGGAACTTTCTTTCATTTTTGATCTTCCATCGTCCATCCACGATTGGAAGATCCAATTTTTCTTTGTGACATCCACTCTTCCTTAGGATTTTTCATTCATCTGGGGAACTCCAAATACTAGCCCAAACGACAACAATCGAGTCGATCCTGCTAATCGAAAAGATTTTCTAAAGTTAAAGGATATAGAAGTCTCGATGCAAAAAGAGTTACTGATCGATCAAGCTCTGTATGATGTCGGGCTTGGTCCAACATGGATTGCTGGTATATCCTGACATACTAAGTAGACTTTTTCTTCTTTTATCTTCAATTAATTTTTATTCTAACTGATTTCTTTTTTTGTTTGCAGCCATGCATCCTTTGTCTTCACTTTTGGTGGATGACATCTGTCGATACATGGGCAAGTGCAAATTAGCCACCGATGAAGGATCTTCAAGGGCGGCCAAGAAGAAGAAGCCCAACGTACCGGTGGTAGTAGCAGAGCAGACCGACTTACCATCGATCGAGGCTGGATTGATCGATGTCCCATCGATTAAGGCTCCTACTTTAGTTGAGGAGGCGATCATCGCTTTGGTGGCTCCTACTTCAACATAAGATGCACCGACGGGAATTTCACCAACTATTGAGGAGTAGGATGATGAGGTGGTCATCATTGAAGCTCCAACCATCCTAGTTGAGCCGACCATATCTCAGGTGCCATCAATGTTCGAGGTTGGATCGGAGGGTCAGCGGCCAACGGTGACTCAGGTTCCTTTATTGTCGGATTGGGCTTTGGCTCCAGTAGAGAGGCCACCAAGTCAATGGCAAGGTAAAGCTCCAACCACCTCTACTGGAAGTGGGGTCCTGATGGAAAGTTAGACCTCGAGTGATTCTTTGAGATCTGTAAACATCCAAATTTCAGTCGGGGAGTTGGCTTTGCAGAATCTGGCATTGGCAAGGTATTTGATCAAAGCCATACTCCTCCTGACCGACAAACGGATCCAGAAGAATTGGACTTTGGCCAATTTTTTTTTTTTTACTCTACAATGATTTTGGTAGGTCGATATCTTTTTCTTTTCTTTTGCTTTGATGTTTCTTCATCACGTTAATGCTAATTTATTATTTCCTTTTAGATTGCCCACGATGTGTCGGCATTGGACAAAGGATTCTGATTTGATGCTGACACTCGCAAGAAATGATCAGATCAAATGACAGTAGTTGTTGCAGAGAGAGATGCCACCCGTGAACGTCTTCAAGCTATATCCGACAAAGAGAAGGAGATGGAAGAGCGGGGGAAGAAACTTGAAGAGGAGAATCCCCGCCTGAAGATTGAATTGAAGTCAGCACGTGTCGACTTGAAGTTGGCAAATAATGACCAAGACTCAGCACGCACCAAATTGGGGGCTATGTGGTCTGTGCTAGCATCGATCCAGGCCGATAAAGAGTTGGTCGAATGGATCATTAAGACCCAAGAGTCTCAGATTCGAAGAAAGAGACACGAAGCCAGCCGACTCTGAAAGGAATGGGACAACTGCCTCAAAGAATTGGAGTGGAAGAAGTTGAAAGTTTTCGAAGCTGAAGTAGCATCGATCCAAGCAGCTTTGGATCGGATGAAGGAGCAAGCATTGAAGGAGTTTTGAGGATCGAAAGACTTCAAAGAAGAACTCCTTGCAGCTAGCCATCTTGCTTATCTGACCGACTATAAGGATGGCAGGGATACAGTCGGCTAAGTGTATCCTGACTGGATCTGAGCTGCATCCCCCTTCTTGATTCTGATGGAGAAGAGGTTGATGAGGAGGATGAGTCGGTGGAAGATGCTCCGATTATAGATGCTCCAATCATGGAAGCGGTTTCGATCGAATCAATGCCGATAATCGAAGAGCCCGCTCTAGCTTTGGGAGGGACTACTTCAAAAGCTCTTCCTTCTGTAGAAGAAGTGGCGTCGACAATGGCTGTGATTGACGCGGTCACAGTCGATTACCTCGATCATTGATCGACTTTTATATATTTTTCTTTTTGATTTTTGTTATCGGATAAATCTAACTTTTGTAATTTGGCTTCGACCAAAACTTTGTAAAGACTTTTACCATAAATGAAATAGAAGAAAATTTTTCGAAGTATTATTTTCTTTCTTCTTTCTGTGTGGAACGTTGAAACCTTTTTAAGTGTTGAAAATTTTTCTAAGTACCGATGACTTCTCTTCTTTTGTAGTTTACTTATTGAGTGTTGGATTGGATAGTCGATAGGTATGTCGTTTGATCGAATATTAATCGATCAGATTTTAGGCACAAAATTTTTTAATGTCTGATAAACAAAGGCAAGCCGGATATCCTTCAATTGATCAAAATTAAATCAGTATATTCTTATCAAGTGGGCATAAGATTTTGCTCAACTTTGGTTGAATCGACATAATATTCTGTTTAGCCATAGCTAAATTGGCATATCATCAAGTCATCCAATTATAAGTCGGCAAGAATGATCCTTTCAATTTTAGTTATAGAATTGTTGTTCGTCAGCTGATGATAGGTCATCCTTGTATGATATGTCATTGATAAGACATAATTTAGTCGAATTAAAGAGAAGTCGAATCTCGATCATTTCATTAAGACACTTGAACAACTTTATTAATAATACATATTTAAATTATTTGCATTCTAAGTTTGTGGAATAGTTATTCTGTTAAGAGTATTGAGTTGGTAGGTGCCCGGACGAAGTATTTCGATCACTCTGTAGGGTTCCTCCTAATTTGGAGATAGCTTTCCTTAATCTAGAGGTCTAGAAATTTCTGCTTTTCTTAATACTAAGTCTTCAGGAAGAAATACCTTTGGCTTGACCTTCACGTTGTAATATCGAGCGACTCTCTATCGGTATGCAGCTATCCAAATTTGAGCTTCTTGTCGAACTTTAGGAAGTAGATCTAAGTTAGCTCTTCTTGCTTCGAAATTGCTTGATTCAGTATAATGCTCAACTCTCATGGATAGTAGACCGATTTTCACTGGGATCACTATTTCTATTCCGTATGTTAAGTTGAATGGTGACTCTTCGGTTGGAACTTGAGGGGTTGTCCAATATGCCCATAGGATCACCGAGTGTAACTCTTCTACCCAAAGGTCTTTCGCTTCATTTAATCATATTTTAAGTCCATGTAAAATCATCCAATTCATGACTTCTGCTTCACTGTTGGATTGAGGATGGCCGATTGATGTTAATTTATGCATGATATAAAATTTTGCATAAAAATTCTTGAAGTTTTGATTATTAAACTGACGACCATTATCGATGATGATGGTGTGCCGCAATCCAAATTGGTATATGATTGATTTCTGAACAAAATCTTCTATTTTGCTTTCGGTGATTTGCGCTAACGGTTCAGCTTCTATCCATTTGTTGAAGTAATCCACCATAACCACTAAAAACTTTCTTTGACCATACACGGAAGGAAAATGGCCAAGGATGTCCATTTTCCATTGTGTGAATGGCCATGGTGTGATAATTGATGTTAGTTGGCTTGCTAGTTGGTGTTGAATATTGGCATACTTCTGATATGGGTTGCATCTTCGGATAAGGTTGGCTGCATCTTTCCTCATAGTTGGCTAATAGTATCCTTGTTGCAAAATCTTATAGGCCAAAAATTTGCCCCCCAAGTGATTTTCGTAAATTCCTTCATAAACTTCTCAAAGGACATAGTCAGCATCAGTCGATCCCAAGCATTTGAGCAGTAAAAGCAAAAATGATCTCTTGTAGAGATGTCCGTCCATCAGAATGTATTATGAAGCAGTCCATCTGATTCATTTTGCTTCCAAAGGATTATCGAGCAATGTTCCATCGATAAGATATCGGATGATTGGATCCATCCAACTTGGCTCATTATTTATTTATAGCACTTTGTTGACTTTGTCGATACTCGGTTGTTCAAGATACTTGATGAACATTCAATCGAGAAGATTGGAAGACGTTATCACGAGATGAGAAAGGGTGTCGACTCGAGCATTTTTCGATCTCGAAATATAAGAGATCTCAAAATATCCGAATGTCGACATGAGATCCTTAGTTTTTTGAAGGTACTTTACCATAGTCGGATCTTGGGCTTCACATTTATCTTTGACATGTTCGGCTATTACTTGTGAGTCGGTAAATACCTTTAGATTATTCACGTCGAGCTCCTTGGTGATTTTCAAGCCAGCTAGCAATGCTTCATATTCGGCTTGATTATTGAAAGCTTTAAAGTTAAACCGAAGAGCATATTTAGCAACAATTCCTTCGAAGTTGGTGAGGATGAGATCGGCTCTACTTTCTTGAGCGTTAGATACTCCATCTACATGAAGTATCCATGTCGATTCATAGTCGGCCTCAGATCCTTCCTTTATTTTTGATTTATCATTGGCTTCTTGTTTTGGTTTATTGTTAGTTGCTGTGCACTCAATGACAAAGTCGACTAACACTTGTGCCTTCATTGATGGTTATGGGCAATATTGAATATCAAATTCACTAAGTTTGATCGCCCATTTTGTCATTCTATCTGAAGTATTCGATCGATGTAGGATCGCCTTCAATGGTTGATTGGTCAGTACTACGATCGAATGGACTTGAAAGTATGGTCGGAGCTGTTATGCTAAGATGATCAAGGTATAGATCAGTTTCTCGATCCTCAAATATTGGACTTCAACGTTATGAAGCACTTTGCTAGCATAGTAAATCGATCGTTGAATTCAATTTTTATCTTGTTTAACAAGGACCGAACTTACCACTTTTATTGATGTAGCAATATAGAGATATAATATTTCTCCCACCTTCAATTTTGCAAGTAATGGCGGGGACATCAAATATTTTTTCAAGTCTTCAAAGGAGCATCGGCATTCATTCGACTATGAAAAATTCTTCATTTATAAGATTTTGAATAATGGTAGACATCTCTCAGCTAACTTTGAGATGAATCAGTTGAGTGCAGTAATTCTATCATTCAACTATTGTATCTCTTTTTTGGAAGTCGGGTGCTTCATGTCGATAATGGCCTTTATTTTTTTTGGGTTAGCTTTGATTCCATGTTGTGACATAAGAAACCTCAAAAATTTTTTGGCAGTTACGTGGAAAGCATACTTAGTCGGATTCATCTTCATCCAATGTCGTTGAAGTATGTTGAAGGCCTCTAAATCTCGAACATGATCATTGGCCAAAGCACTTTTTACTAACATGTCATCGACATAGACTTTCATGTTTTGTCTGATTTGATCTTTGAATACCTTGTTAACTAGTCGTTGATAGGTCACCCTGATATTTTTCAAACCGAATGGTATTACTTTGTAATAGTAAATACATTTGTTGGTTATGAAGGCTATGCGTTCTTCATCTTCTGGCACCATTCGGATCTGATTGTAACCCACGAAGGCATCCATGAAGATCAAAAGTCGATGTTCCAATGTTATATTAACTAACTGATCGATCTTCGACAAGAAAAAGCTATCTCTCGGATAAGCTTTATTCAGATCGGTATAGTTGATGTAGATTCACCATTTTTTTTTGGCTTTTTTCACCATCGCAACATTAGCAAGCCAATCAGGATAATGAGTTTTTCTAATAAAGTCAGTAGCAAGAAGTTTGTCTACCTCTTCATCGATAGCTTTCTGTCTTTCAGGAGTGAATGGTCTTTTCTTTTGTCTCACTGGGTTAACTTTTGAATCGATATTCAGTCAGTGAGTTATGATTTCTAGAGGAATGCCTGATATGTCAGTTGCTGACCAGCAAATATATTGGCATTCGCTTTTAGTAGATCTATTATTTGATTCCGCTCTTGATCGGATAGTCGAGATCTGATCGAGATTATTTTTATTGAATCTGCTTTGTGTATGAAAATCAAAACTAACTATTCAACTGGTTCCCCCCTTTCTTTATTTTTCCTCTGATCTAATTTATCGATCGTCAGAGGGTCTTTCAATTTTGCCCCTTCGATGGAGATCATGAAGCAGCACTGAGCCAATTGTTGATCCTCCTACATTTCATCGACTCCTTGTCGGGTAGAAAATCAAACCAATAGGTGGAAAGTCGATACCACCTCTCTTAATGCATTAAGAGCAGGTCGTTTGAGTATGGTGTTGTAGGTCGAAGGAACTCAGATAACTATGAAAGTAGCGAGGATGGTACTTTGCTGTGGTTTGGTCTCTACAGTGAGGGGGAGAATAATTTTTCCTTCCATATTGATTGCATCTTCAGTGAAATCGACTAACGGCATCGAGATTTTTTGAAGTCGATCAGTCGGTAGACACATTTGAGAGAAAGTTGAGTAAAACAAAACATCTATCGAACTTTCATTATCCATAAGGATTTTTTTACATTGTAATTAGCTATCATTGCCGACACAATGATAGCATCATTGTGAAAAATTAGAATTCCCCATACATCATCATTCGAAAAAAAAAACATTATCTTCGCGCCATTTCTTAGTATGATTTTTCTTTGAAAATTGCCCCCTGGTCCCTCGATCGGCTAGAAATCATATTGATGACTCCCATCGTTGGCTGATTGTTATTTGGTTCCTTTGGTTGGTGCTGCGATTGCCGATTGGCTAGAGTCGATGTTAGAGGGTCGCATTGATATTTGTTGAGGTAACCTCAGCGTATCAAATCCTTGATCTCATCCCTAAGTTAGATACACTATTCGGTATCGTGATCGTGATCATGATCATGATGAAATCGACAATACTTCTTCCGATCGTGGCTCCTTGATGGTGCTTTCATTGGTGGGGGGCGTCCAACATATTCTGCTCTAATTTTTATTAGAATTTGTGCATGAGTAGTAGTCAACGGAGTGTAGAAATTGAATTTCATGCCAAACATATTTGGCCTTGGACTTCATTGGGATGGTGAAGCACTTTTATCAGTTGATTGCTGACTTGATTCGACAGGAGCTCCATTTTTCTTTTGCTTCTTTTTTTGACTTTTGTCTTCTGCTTGGCGTCGGTTAGACGCGGCTTCATTCGCGTGGATATGCTTAAATGCGTGCTCCAAAAATTTTGCATAGGTTCGAGGATAGTTCTTATCTAGTGAGTAGGTGAACCTCGATCCCCTCAGACCTCTCTTCATAGCTGAAATAGCTATGTCTTCGCTGAGGTCCTTGACCTCAAGTGTGGCGGTGTTGAAACATGCCACAAAATCTCGTAGTGTCTTTCTTTCATTTTGTCTAATAGAGAAGAGACTATCGGACGTCCGTAGTATTCTTCAACTGGTGTTGAAGTGGGCTATGAATAAATCTTTCAGCTGCTCGAAGAAATCAACGCTTCCCGACTGTAGCCCAGAATACCAGGCTCGAGTAGCTTTTCGAAGAGTTGTCGGAAAGCCTTTGCATAGAAGGGTGTTAGAAGCCCCTTGGATCATCATGAGAGTTTTGTAACTCTCTAGATGATCGATTGGATCCATGAAGCCATCGTACAGCTCCACTTACGGTATCTTGAACCGACTCGGGATCGGTTCATCTATGATTCAACAAGAAAATGGGAGGATTGTGTGGATGTTGAGGTCGCTAGGATACCCTCGAGTGCTCACTTTCAGTCGGACGAGTTGGCGATTGATTTTCTTAAACTTTTATTCATGGTCATCAAGCTGCTGTTGTTGTGAGAGGCTAGGGATAGAATTCCCTGATGAAATAGAAGATGAAGAAATTGATGGTGGGCGTGGCCTCTTTCTTTTATGAATATTGTGTCGAAGAAAAGGAGAGGTCGATCGTCGAGAGTGGCAGATGGCATGGTGTGAGTGCCACGATGGTGATGCTTCAAAATGATGAGAATGTCGAGTCGATCATCATTCCGATGAAGGAGATGGAGATCGCCGTGGGGAGCGATGACTGTGCCTTGATGGCATTTCTTGTATCGGTGGTTGTTCCACCACCGGATGCTGTTGTTATTGTTGGAGGTTGAGCATTGTCTTCGTCAAAATCTTCATTTGCTGTATTAGCACAGCAGGTTGTTGGTTTTGAGCGTTTGTCGGAATAATTGAACACGAAATACTGGGTTCTGCCATTGGAGGTAGAGGAGAAAGGTGATCTTTCCGACGAGAAGATTGTGTGGTAGAGCCTATAGAATGTTGAGCTCACATTTTGGCATCTTTGTTAAAGCAATTTATTTCTTTTTCTACCCTCTATCTGGTGCGCCAATTTATTGTGACCAATCCTCTAATGCACCTATCGTCGGAAGAGATTATCTGAAAAAAAGTCCACACTGATCAGAATATTTTCTGATGAAAATCCTCTGATGCCTAAGTCAATAGAGGATTGGTGAATAGGATAATTAAAATAGAATTAGACAGAGTTTCAGTCCAAAATCTTCTTATCAAATTACTCGATTTATCCTCTTTTTATAGGTGAATGTAGTAGTAACCATCTGTAACGGTCATAAATCATAAGGTCCCACTTATTTCGATATTAAGAGGGTAGTTAATGCTCACTACATGATCGTGGAGAAGCCATTACGCACATTCTGCGCTAAGAATGTAGATCATGCCGACTGTATGTTGGTCAATTTGATCATATATCAGCATTTGACTGATATTTTGATTAGTCAGTGATTGCCTATTCTTGGAATCATTCAGTTTGTAGAATAGGTCGGGAGACACCGACTAATCATTGACCGAGAGATTGACAGTAAAAAACTGATGAATTGAGTGACGATCGGTTGAAGACCGATCATTAGTCGGTCAACCACAGGATTAGCTGATTATGTGTCGGGCGCTAGAGCAGTCAAGAGTCTGTAAGCCGAGTCGGTAAGTCGATTAATTGCCGATTGAAGGAGGTCGACTGTCATCCGGTAAGTCGATCAATGATCGATTATCGTGGGGTTTGCTCAACTCATAATGGTTTGTTATCAATCAGCAATCCATTCATCGTTCAGTTGGCAGTGCTGATCATCGGTCGATGAGGCCGACTTATGATTCATCGTTTGGATTCCAAATCGATCTATCGAGTCAATATATCCAACAAGATCAATCAGACTCGGTGGCATGAGAATTATCTTATGTTTGGCATTTTTGTGGTATGGTGCTTTTGTAAGACAATGTGCATTTCGGTAGCCAAGATCTTTTTTTTGTTATATTGTATTTCTATGGCCTTTCACTAAGTGGAACCTACATGATATGTGCTTGGACCAATGTAAATTTTCTTTCAATTTAGTGGTAAATGCTACTTAGTTTTGCATCCTAATTTCGGTTCATTGTATGTTATGTATCAATTTTATTCATTTTATTGCAAATACCAAATCTAATCAAATAGATTAAAACAGATTAACTAAGCACCAGCATAAACACATAAACAAGAATAAAAGGTAATAAATTCCATTGATTCCATAACTTAGATACAAAAGGCAATATCTATTCTTATAAGCATTATCCCGACCCACAAAATCCAACCAAAACTATACAACTCCAAATAAATTATAAAAACACTGCACTTCACAACAATTTAAGGAAGATAGGATAGCTGCCAGATGTTTGGGGCTGGTCCCTTACACAATATAATAGATATCAAAAGCAACCCAATTGTTACCACCAAAACCAAGTAGAACATCTTTCTTTTGTCTTATGACTCATTATAGTTTCTTTCTAGCTTGGATGGCCTCTTTCTTCTCAACTAGTAATATGGCTAACCTTTGCAACTCTTCACCCATTCTCTCAATATCAGCAGCTTGACTCATCTGCTCATTTTCCAATCTCCTCAGCCTCCTAAGTTGAGAGCTTATAGCGAATCAGAAATAACCTGTTTCGATCTTGTACATTCAGGATCCTTCGAGTTAAATTGGTACAACCACACCCATAGAATCTCCTCCTAGGATTCTGTGGGGTCTATGAGGTGTGCTCAACCATTGGCGGCCTGCAGTGGCATTCATTAGCATGAGGAGAGCGTTGGTTGCATGAAGAGGAATAGCCCACACATATCGCCAAAATCCCCTTTTGGACGCTCCATTTCTTCTCCTGCCGCTGCTTTGTTTTTGACTTAGAGACCATTTTAGCGTGAAATTGAATGGTTTCCGGTAGCAAATTAAGGCTACGTGTCATCCGAAAAATATAGGTTTAATTCTGGAAGCATTCGAACTGGTGATATGCCTTCCAGCGACGAGTTTAAAAAAAAAAAGGAAAATAGGGCACCCTAAACGACAGGTCAGGCCGGGTGTGGATTACAGTGTAAATAATTAGTAGTGGTTTCGGCAAATTATGTGCCGACAACGTTACAATAATATGAATACGTAGCAGATTCACCCCGATACCTAAATCAGAAATTATAAGTAATTTCGGCTGGCTGCGTTGCGGCGACGATACAAAATCCAAAACCAGGCGCGCCGGTGTTTCGTCCGTCCCCTGATTGACGTCAAAAGAGACGGAAACGGGAAGAACGGGTAGGGGTATGGCATCACCACCAACTAGGACACTTCAGACGGCTCAGATGCAGCAAAGGTGATTCCATCAACTCTGAGGTCATGAATAGTTGTTGCATGCACTACATTGCCTTTCTGAACATTGGTCGGTTAAAAGCATGTCACCAACTTGCAGGAAGCCCAAGTATCTTTCAACATTTTCCCATAGCGGCCTTTGATGCCGCCGAATATGATAGGCTGCATTGTTTATGGAACCACCTTGTTTGGTAGTAAAATCACAACAAACTGGAATCTAAACAATGAATAGTGTGAGACAAGGATGAATAAATTATATATACCCATATGATCATAATGTGAGCATCGAGTATGCTTAATGTATTATTTGTCATAACCCATTTCGATTAATACAAATGAAACATCCAACCAGTTCCTATTAGTACACGAGAATTCAACCATGCTATATGTTGATACACAGGAAGCTCAGGGTGCAGACCATTTTCCAGCTCTGAAATCATGATAGAAACTGGATTTCTTTGAGACGACGAAGAAAACTGCAAAGGCCAAGGAAATAAATTGCATTTGCAAATTAAAACCGGCCTCGTATATGACTGCAAGGAAAAATCAGCCTCGTTAAAAACAAAGGAACATACCTGGGATTGCAGGGATGATATAGTCTGGTTTCCGCGAGATGTCATGGAGTGTCTGCTTCTCATTCACCTTGATCCATTTACCAGATCTGTCACCTGGACATAACAAAAGGAAATGACTGGTGATCCAAACCACATCTTTGTATGCAGACAACAAAAGATCATCATAGAACGAGCGGGCATACGGAAAGAGATGAAAGTGGAAGTTGCATGATCTTAAAAGAGTCCTCAAAAAAGTAGGTCAAGTTCATTGCACAAAGTTCATCCTCAATTTTTTTTCAGGCAACAACAAGTTCAAAATCCAACCTAATCTCAACTTGATGAAACAAAAAGAGAGAACACCATTAATTTGTTCGTTGACTCCAGTTGATGTTCCTCCTCTTTATTGAGTGACATCAGTAGCTTTCCAATTATCATCATGAGCATCTACTTAATCTGTTGCATATCATCTATATAAAGCCTTCCAATATTTTTTACTCTCTCTCTCTCTCTTTCTACTTGGTTCTTTCCGGTCCCTGACATTTTACTAAATTAACCTCAAATATTTGGCAAATCACTACTATGTCTCATTCTCCTTATCGTCATCGTTGGATTCTGCCTCCACTTCAATGAAAACAAGTTAGAATCAGTAAACTACATAAGAAGACCTGATATATTCAACATTTGTGTAGCAGATGTGTGACCAAGTTTAAATGAAACATCTGATGTAAATCATGCAGCCATGAAGAACAGCAAATGAAAAATGAAAACAAGACATAAAAAGCACTCCAGTCAAACTACTATCCTTCCTTGTCAGCTACGATATAAGCAAAATATAGCAAGTTCTAATTCAACATATTTAAAAGAAAAGGCTAATTATATCTGAATTTTATCCAGACTACACTCAGTTTATAGAATGCAAGAACAATACATAAAGGGCACTACCACCAAACAACAAGTGAAATTTGTCCGTTTTATTCAACTTCCTTTTTTTGGAGCAACAGCTATCTGAAATGCATTTAGACTCCACTCAGCCAATAGAATAAAAGAGAAAAAGACCTTGGTCAATTTTATCTTCTGCTTTTCAAGTTGGAAGAAGACTCATGCATTTTGCACTGATGAGAAACCAAAAAAAGAGGGGGGGGGGGGGGATCTTGGTTGTGTGAAAGAAAAGTAAGCCTCCAAATTAATGGTATTTAGTCTTTTCATTGAGTTTTTTTCTTATTCTCATTGTTCCAAAATAATCTTTTTAAGGTAAATGTCCTATCCCTCCCAAACTTGTCTCAATGTTGTAGAGAGAAAAAAACCAAAAGAAAATTTAGAAAGCCACATATAGGCAGAGAGAGAGACAAGATGCTGGGACACAGACACAGAATTAACATAACATAGTTGCATTTTCTGGACGCGCAATCATATCTGTAATTAAAAGAGCAAAAGTGAAAGAACATACTCATTGAAGCAACTGAATTGTCCAAATTTTGTTCATTGTCCTTTGCTTCATCACCAAGGACTTCTGCAGAAGAATCAACAGTGCCCTCTAGTAGATATTTAAGAACTTCCCTCTTTGACATTAAAGTTCCACTACCAGCCTGAGAGTCAATAATGAAACATATATCACAAAGGAACATTACAGAGAATTCTTCTTTAATGAAAAATGATGTTTTGGACAGTTTTAAGTTCTGCAGCAAAGCTTGCGAGAAGCCCCGTAAATGACGGGCAACCACAAGCAAAGATTTCCATAATAATGCATGCCTGATAATGCGAAATTACAAAGAAAAATGGATCTAAATGAAAAAAAAAGTCAATTTCTTTTTCAGATAGAATGAGAAACAAAAGTCATGATGTATACACTAAATCTTATAATTGTTCTGTATGTGTTGTGTACCCAAGTGTGAAATGAGTCTGTTGACTTACAATTAAGGAGCTACAGTCAACCATAAAAGTATATTCTGTGCTACTGCCCTCATTAATGGGAGCGCACGGTATTATGTCATTCCAATACTGGAAAATCGAGCTATAAAGTATCAGAAAAGGATCACTTCTGTGAGACTTCTATCCACCGATATTTTTGCTCTTGGTCTGGATCTTGGGCATCTTTCCCATTATTCATGCCCAGGCTGACCTAGCCCCCCAGCAGGCCATCAGATTTCCGCCAGTACATCACTGGCTGTCAAACAGAATTGGACAGAACTAGCTTTAACGATAAGTTTTCCCTACTTCAAATAGGATTCTATTAATGGCCCTGAAACAATCACAGTAGTTTTATTATGTGTATTCAACCAATCCCCTTTTGAGACAGTAATGATCATCTAAAAGAGAAAATTCTAACCAATCTATATCAATATATATAAGACCTACATCGTGGTCTTTGGAGTTTTATAGACTTATTCCACATGATTGTAGTGCCTCTCTTTCCCTTGTTCATCTGTTCTATGCATTTTAATCCAAGGTTTAGAACCATAGAAATCCACATTAGGTAACATAGGGTTTTTCTAACTCTTGCTTCCACTAAAATAAATTATGTAAGTGCTTGATACTTTTGTCTTCTCTGATCCACATCTAAGCTATGCCTCAGATGCCTATTGGAGTGTTTTTCTGTATCAAATGCATAACCACGATATCAACAAAAACCATTCAATTCAGGTTTGGAACAGCTGTGGCATCAAGTTACCAGTCATAAAAACGCTTGAGATCTTTCAACTATAAATGAATATCTTTTTTCTTCTTTTACAAATTGGCACCGTGTATGATGCAAATATATCTTTAGGTTTTTAAGGGTTCTGTGTTGATAGACCTGTCATTCCTCTAAGATACCTTTTAATCCTTATAATTTGGCATTTAAGGTTGTTTAACTAAATCCATTTTCCACCATTCTTGCTCCTTGTTTCTCTTGCCTTCATTGGACTCGAACTGCCTCCTCAACATCTTATCTGGAATTAATCTATGTTCTGAACAGGAGGCATACCGATGCTCTTAGACAATTTTCTTATCTTCAAGCCAATCACAAAATCATCACATGACTAACCTTATATCTCTATTGTGAGTAGATGGATCAACTTGATCGCTCAGACCTAAAGCAGGCCTCATCAACACTGATGGACATATGATGCAGCCCTATGATTAAAATTGCACAGAAGAGGGAGGCTCTTAGGAGGAAGTATTAGAATTTTGAAAGAGATTTCTGGGGGCTGTCCAGAAATTTCAGCAATCAATATGACCATATTGCTGGAACTACTGGATTAGAGTTTCCTCGGTTCCGATAGGACAATAATAAGAGTAATTGGGGCTTTAATTACTAATATGAAATTTTTGCATGAAAAATTCTTAGAAATAGGAAGCAATAAAAACATGAGCTTTTTGCTCAATAATATAAAATCTACAAATAGATAGCAATTAGTTTCTTGTATGAACAGTTATGTCAAATCTAAATAGTAAATAAATAGTAATAGCATAAATATGGGCATATCTAGCAAATTTAAGAATAGACACTTAAAGAAATGAGTAAATGATATAAAGATGCAAGGGATCAGAGAAAAAACAGGAGAGGAAGAGAAAAGAGAATAGAGCACAGGGAATTCCGATAAGCAAGAAGGCTTTCTTTTATTTCCAATCTCCAAAACTGCATAGAGCATAAAGCATACTTGTTGTTCATGATATTGTAGCATGGACATTTTAATGAATAGTACCACTCCAGTACCATGCCTTGTTAGGCTTTCAAATAAGGCTTGGAAATCTGTTGGTCACAGCCCTATATTCTGAAGAAGCCCTTCATGACTTCAAACATCCTGAATTTGCTAAGAAAAAATAGAAAACAACATAATAAAGACTAAACTAAATCTATTACCTACCCTATAATCTATGGCCCCCCTGGTGGATCAATATACCTTTAGATTTATTGGCCTTTACCAACCTCCTCACTGCCTGTTTCATCTAATATCAGAATCGTCCAACAATTTGCAATACCTTACACTCACAAAGTTGTATATCTCTTTCTCACTGAACTGGAAAATCTGAACATACGTCTTTGGGCTAAACATCCAAAAACGTGGAACCTATTGATAAGGTTTTCTTCACAAACACCAAGTTACTTCCAAGGCAAGCAGTCCTTAAAAATTTAATATTCCAAGGCAGCAGTACTTGAAAATTTTAAACCCTAATATTTGACTGTTGACCAGAATCATAGGTTATGGAGCTCAACCTTTGCTCATTTTGCACATCAGGGCAACAGACTTTTTTCAACCATTAATAACTTTTCTAGTTCCTACTGATCCTTATTCAAGAAAGTATGAGGCCAATCTCATATTGCAGATTTTCCCCTCATCTCATGTCTACCTTAACGGAGTTGCTTGCAAGTTGGACTCATTTTAGCATACTAGCCAGCTATAAATGAGTGGGGGTTTCTCTAAATGAGTTTCATTTACGTTTGTGACCTTGTCTGTAGTTTGCTGTGCACGTTTTAGCCATTATGATCAAGCAAGAAATCAAATAAACCTGCCCCAGTCTTTAGATAATGAGGAGGTATACTAGGAAAATATTTGAAGGATCTCGGGGGATAAAGAATCTGTATGATGTTAACTTAGATTAAAAAGTGGGTCTATTAAAAGCAGACCTCTAAAAATTACAAGTAAATTTCAATCCAAGACCAGAAAAGAGGGGGAAAAAAGCAAAACCTCAAGCTGAAAATTTCAAATCAAATAGTAAACATTAAGAATACCAAAATGATCAAATTAGACCATTTTCCAGATCAAACTGGAAGTAAGATAAGCATACCAAAAAGTTTTGAGCAACAATATTTGAAGTATTACAGCAGAAATGAAGAAGAGAAATTGTAGGATAAGTATTGCAGAGGTAGAGAAGAAAAGTATAAGAGTTAAATCAAGAGAGAGGAGGAGGAAAGGCCAGACAGTAGCAAAATGTTTCACACAACAATACATCAGAATTATTAAGCAAAAATAGAATTGCAGTTTGAGTGGATAAAATAAGAGAGCTTAAAGGAGAAAACATTACAAGTTAAATCAAGAGAGAGGAGGGAAAAAGGAGAGACCTAGTTCGAACTTCTTAAATTCAAAACTATATGCGCATTAATCATTCACTGAAAGCTAGTCGGCCTACGAATGGATTAAATTGACCTCCTGACAAGTTCTCTTCAAAAATTGACCACCTTTGAGTTTCATAATTTGGGTTTGTAAGGGCTCTTGATGACTAAAGCATAGACATACTCCATTTAAGTGGCACTGTAACATTACTGAAATGTGAGTACTACCATTGCTAGCATTTTTGTAAGGAACGAGAGAAAGATTAAAAGATAACATGCAATTGACTTCATTCAATTATCATTTTGACTTTTACATCAGTAAAACAAATTTCCTAAAAATATTCCTATGCCTCAATGATAAAAAAAAAAAATCTCCTTTGGGTCTTCACATCAGGAATCTATGAAGCATAAATGAACCGTAAATGGCTGTGATTTGCCTGTGGGGTGCCTGTTTCAGCTTGATGTGGCCCGGGAATGCCTCATTGGTTCAAAAATGTTGCAGTCTGAACCTGTCATGTTTATGCCAACTTGGAGCATCTTCCTACCCATGCATCCAGTGCGCTTTTGTAACAGCCTTGTTTCTGCCTGACTTATGGCATCATTGAGCTCACAATCTCAGTAGACATAAGCTTATGAGTGGTTAATTCTGTGTGTGGTTTATGCTTCATTCCTAAATTGTACAAAGTGCAAGCATGTAGCTGGTTTCTTCTCTTTCATCAGATGAAGTTTTGCGCTTTATTTGATCCCATGCATTCTAAGAATTGCCTTATTGTCTTCTTTTGCTAAATCTCATGTTTGCTTCATTTCAACCTTTTCTCTTTTACTTAGGTTTGCCTCAGATAATCAATATGATTTCAGATGAATCTTCATTTCATGGTCATTTCCCAGTTCAAGAAGCCCCTCAAGCCCTTCATTCAACTTAGGTATGAAAGGTCAGATAGTGAAAACCAGAGCAAATTCAGATGTTAGAAAATCTGATCAGATTTGTTTTGACAATCTGGCAGACCGAGAAACCACTAATCCAACAACACTATTCAATTAGATAATCCCCTCGATTTCTAAAATTTAACTAATGAACAGATAAAGTAGTTCAGAAAAAAGGGGAAAAAAAAGAAATCCCTCTAACATGTGGAATCTCCTTTATCTATTTACATCATCAAGACTGATTCTATATACAAACAAAGAAGATAAAACTTTCTAATTTTAAGATATTAATGTGGAGGGGAGGAGGCTACACCCCACTGTTTGTGGTGGTGGGTGATTGACTGATGGCTGACAGATGGATATCAGGTGGTTTTTGATCCTAGCCACAGCAAAAGTGAAGACAAGTTGGTAACAAGATGGACAGGAGAAGTGCAAACAGATGAAATTGGGGCCCCACCACTCTATCAGATTTCTTAGAATCTCACCAGAATGGAGGATGTCTATTAATTGCATTATCAGATCTATATCAGATTCATGATGATTCAATCACTCTTAGGCCTAATTAAACTAATGCTCATAAATATCTCACAAATGGACATCATCCAGGCAATAGTATAAGCAAAATGATAATGACAAGAATCATGGACAGGAGAAGTGCCAGATGAAACAGGGGCACCACCACTCTTTTTATTGGATTTCTTAGAATCTAACCAGAATTCAGGATGTCTATTCATTGCATTATCAGATCTATATCAGATTCATGTGATGATTCAATCACTCTTAGGCCTAATTAAACTAATGCTCATAAATATCTCACATATGGACATTATCCAGGCAATGGTATAAGCAAAATGATGATGACAAGAATCATCATCGCAATCTTGAAATAACTCAAGCTTCTTCAAAAGTTTACAATATCTTCCCCTTACAAAATCCATCTTTATTCATCGCATGTCCATCCCATTAGCTGCTCTATTCTTCTCTACCTGCCTTGAGGCCTTTGAGCATACCAAAGCTCAGATAACTGCTATGGCATTGGTCAAAATCACCCAGGCTAAGGTCTCCAGGATGGGACATTTGTTTCTACAATAATAAGTGGAGTGACAGGCCGAAATTATTATTTTTCATGGGCAGATGAACCACATCAGGATTGATTGTCACTTAGCCTCTCAATCTGTCACTTGACAATGTTTATAGTTTATACAACAAAGAAGCAAGCTCTGGGTATTCATCTTCAAAACTTCATTTTAAGAGCATGCTGAATTTTCTTGTACATATGCATATCGGTTCCTTTATTTTTTGTGCTATAAACGTGTACATTAGACTAGTAGTTGTTCTAAATATATCTTTACACCACATAATAGCATGTATTCTATTGTTATATTACAGCCATAGACAGTTATAATATCATATATTCGGCAATTTCCACACATCACTTTATCTATTGCCCTGTTGACAACACCTCCTCAACTAGTCATCTAAATTACCATTTATTTCTATGCTTAGCTGGGGTTAAAGAAAAAGAATAAACAGCATAACTTCAATAATTTTCAGAATTAAAATTGTATACAGGTAGTATTTCATGTCCCCTTGTTTATCTCCAAAATAACCACCTCATGTTTATTTTTCTCTTATGAACTATTGCCTGTGATCCTCAAGCCACAATTATTTTTATCCAAAGTTGCATATGGCATAGCAGTGCTTCAACTAACAATGATAAAATGTACTGATAATAAACAAAATTAATTAAATACAAATGATAAAATGCCAAAGTTCTAAAACCTTTTGAAAAAGTCCAATTTTGTATAAAAATTACTTTGGAATTTTCATGGGTACTTAATGATCAAGACACACACCTGATAGTACAACTCAACAGCATCTCGTGTGTAAGCACAATTCTCATCCCATGGCAATGGCAAAGAACTTTCAGAAAACATGTTCGAAAGTAAAGGATGATCAAAAACCACATGTTTTATCTGACATGATAATCTAGACAAATAATAAAGCATTCAACTAAAAAATATTCAAGAAAAGGATATCATATCCAGATGAGATGAGAACTTGTCAGTCTCACAGAAGTCCTCAATAAAATCACTTGACATAACCTCTGCATAAAGTAGAAGAACAGGCCAGTGCAGAATATTGCTACTATCTAGTACTGGTTTCCGTAATCCAGTAAGTTCTTGATACATGGCCTTCCCGAGCTTCAGGCCTCTATTCTCAATTGTAGATGCAAGCTCCTGTACAAATTTAGTACAGTAATCAGCCAACTTGAATATATTGTGAAGAATACTTTGTCCTTCCCAGATAGCTAACCTTAGCTGCAGCCACGGCTTTCGAAATTTGCATCTTGTGATTTTCATGCTCTTTCTTCCGCAAATCAATTTGTACCGATAACTTCTTGAGCTCTTCATTAGAAGGGAACTGTTCAAGTCCCCTTTGGCAGAATGATGCTGCTTCAGTCAACAGGTTTAAGGAGAAGGCCGCTTTGGCAGCTCTATAGTATGCCTAGCCATCATAAGATTCCACTATAATCTTAATTTGACTACTATTTGATCTCAGAAAATGTAGAGGGAAAACATCGAATATGAATGTACAATGAAGTAATAGTGAAACAGCCAGAGATAATAGCAAGATCGATCCACGTCCTCATAAGATATGTTCATGCAAATACATGTGCATACACTTTGTTTTGTACTAAAACATCAGTAATAACTAATAAGTACGCATGCATGCTAATGTGGACAAGGGTAAAATGTATCCTTACAAAAATAAGAAAATAGCCTACCTTGACATTTGTTGAACACAACTTAATTGCCTCCTCTGCATCCGTCAAGGCACGTCTATTATTTTCCAAAAGCAAATTTACAAGGGCACGATTTGCAAAGAGGATTGAGTTATCTGAGTCACTTGAGGCTTTCTGGTTTATAGCCCTAGTGTAGCAATCAATTGCGTCTCTGTAATGCTTCTTACCCATCTTGACATACTGGTTACCTTGCTCCTGAATAATGCAATTTCATTAATTAATAACAAAAAAAATCCAATGCAGGCAACATTCAAATTTTGTAACTAATTGTTAGAGCTTGACTGCTGGGAAGAGTGCACAACTATGAAGATATGGAATTTTATGATGAAAGTATTCAACTTCTATAACTGCGAAGAAAAGGATAAAGGAAGGCAGAATATACTGCAAAAGGAGAACTTTTTCATCGGTTTGTGCGAAGAAAGATAAATAATAACAAGTTTCTTTCACAACTGGGGATGAACAGGGAATCAAAGAGAAGTACAGCTAAACTCTAACAACAGAATCAATTATATTATCAAAGAGGGAAGTCTAAGATAGAAACGTAACTTCTCTTAGAAGTAGGATCAAACTCAAAAAAAAAAAAAAAAGAAAAGAAAGTTAACACTAGACATATCACAGTTCCCGCAAAAAAAGGAGCAAAAGAAGAACTTTATTGACCACTTTGTGTGAAAAATAACAATAAAGGAATTTTTTTTCTTTGAAGAAGGATCAAAATCCAATAGCAGAGACTAGTACTTAGAACCGCAAGGAAGACGGGAAATCAAGGGAGGATCTTTTCATCAATTTGAGCAAATAAAAAACAACAAAATAAATAAACAAAAAAGAAAAGAAAAGAAAAGAAAAGAGCCTCTTTTACCAAGCAGGGACGAAGCGGAAGCCAAAATCGAAAGCAAACGACAGAAATAAGTATCCAGGACGGGAAGGAAACGAGGGGTTTTCGAGAAGAGACCTTAAGCTCTCGGGCGGCAGAGTCTTTGAGGGCGGCGATGGCGTCCAAGTCGGCTCTTTCGCTCTCGGTGACGGGGTCCGACCCCGCGTCCATCCATAGCGCCATCCCGCTTCTTTCCTCTCTTCTTCGCTCTTCTCCCCTCGGCTTTCTTGTCCGGGTCCACTCGGAACTAATAACTCGGCCAGTGAGGCAGGGATTTTGCAGCGGCGGAGGGCCGCGCCACGGATCGGGCTGGGGGCGGTGGTGTGGGGCGGTAAAAGTAATTAATATAAAGAAACTATGCAATAACACAGCTACATAGCGCCTGTAGCTCAGTGGATAGAGCGTCTGTTTCCTAAGCAGAAAGTCGTAGGTTCGACCCCTACCTGGCGCGTTTATGGATTTTTTTTTTGGCTATTAATTTTCTAATCCAGCAGTTTTTGCCTTACTTTTTTTTCTTGGTTTAATTTTTCTTAGTTTTTGCCTTACCAGACAATAGTGCCTTCCGTACGATATTTATACTGGATTCTATTTCTAGTTTATTTTTATTTTCTATTCTAATACCAATTGAAATAGTTTGTTTTTTCAGTCCTAGTCCTGCATTTGTTAAGTTAAGCCTTGGGCATGATATTATTTAAGCTTGGTTTTTAGTTAGAGTGAAATGGTAAAGTTTTCGTCTTTTAGTGGGAGAAAATTATGGTTTTATAAATAGAGGAAGACTTAAGAGAAAGTTTGGTCGGATCAAAAAAGAGAGTGTGCATGTTTTTTTTTTTTTTTTTTCTATAAAAGCTCAAGGCTGTCCAATACATATGTAAGCATAGTATTACAAAGTATAATAGAAGATGCTATAATATATGAAGGCTTAATAGAAACATAAGAAGTGAGGAAAAATAGAGACTAGTAAGAGATATCCATTTTGTTGAGGCATGAAAGAGAGTCTTCTTATGTGCCTTAATTTTGTTTATAAATTTTTTTTATTTTCTCCTAGATTTTTTCTTCCAGTATCTCTCTTTTCTTTTTTTTTTTTTTTGATGTTTCATCAATATCTAAGATTGACACGATTGATCTACTCTAAATAGTTTACTACTCTACGTACAATTCCATAGCATTGAATTTTTTTTATGGTAGATTCAATTTTATATCTTTTCTATTAAATTTTTTATTATTTTATTAATTTTTTATTTATTTATTTTTCTTAGTTTTTCTAATCATTTTTCTCTCATGTCACTCAAGCGTTTCTTTACCTTTTGGATGTTTCCTTTTTTTTCATTTTTTTTTCATCCTTAAGATTTTTTCTTTCTTGATTTTTTTTTTGAACACCATTGATTTTCACTTCCACGTCGTTTTTTTTCTCTCTTTATGGTACAATATGACTTAAATGATTCATTAGTTTACATATGTAATGCACCTTATTCTTTTAAAGAATATATATTCTCTCCCACATCTCTTTAAAAATATTAATAAAAAGAACATAATAAGCAAAATAAAATGTGTATCTGTATGTAGAATTTCTTTATTTGGCAAATATTTCTTAAATAAAAATATACAAGTAAAAGATAAAGCATGCATATGGAGAGAATCACGAGCCATATCAATAAACTAATGTAAAACTAATAAAAATACAATAAAGTTGGTCTAGAATTGATTGAAATGAGAAAAATGTAAAGTGCAAGGTTTTATATTTTTTATATTGGATAGGGTTTGTTAATTTGGTATGAGTTTTGGATTAAACATGTCATTTCTTTTTTTCCTTCCAGTCCAATATTTAAAATTCAGATTATGCAACATAATTTAGATGGATATGGATCCTCTACAACCCGAGTTGTAGGAAACATGGATTTTGGCAAATCTTTTACACGCCTAAAGAAAATTTAGTTAAGATTTTATTTGCACTCAAAATTAACCGTCCAGCGTGTTGGTTTGGACTATAGTTGCAAAGCTAATAAAAAATCTGCCGTAAACCTTGATAGTGGGAATTTCATACAAGATTATAAAGGATTTCCAATCACTCACAATGAATATGTGTGTGATTTTAAAGTATTTTTTAGAAAACTTGAAGTAATAAACATATGAGATTTTGATAGTAGTGCACCATCGAATTTTTGAACGAATAAAGTATCAATATACTATCATTAAAAAGTATATAATTTATTCACATAGGATCCCATAGGAGTTTTAAGGCAACGCTCCGACATGCAAACGTGGATGGTCAACCAATTAAAATCATATGTACCGATAAATAATTACTTGTTTTCCATTAGCTTGCCTATTGGATAAGGTATATATTGAAATTGAGCCTATAAGATGTGCATGGATATGAAAGAAAGAAGACACTTTCATCAACTTGGAACCATCTAGAGTACATAATTCCATAAAAACTAGGAACGATTGTGTATTTCTATTAGGAGGTGATTATGAAATTCCATTCTTTTTCCAATACTTTAGATTCTTCATTGATTCTGAAATTCCATTCTTTTTCCAAAATTGTGGATTCTGCATATTTCTTCACCACTAAAATCTAGTTTTCTTTTTATTTGTTGCTTTATTCTCTTTTGAAACATTTTTTATCGGATCACAATACACTCGGCCATCGAAATAAGGCATTAAAAGATTTATTTAAATATAGAATATGAAATCTTTAGCCTTAAATAAGGCATTCTAGTTAGTCTTTCTAGAATTTAGCAAATATCTATTTATCCAAATTTAATAAGATGAAATGATGAAAAAGATGAAGGCCATAATATATTAATTCTTGAAGAAAACTAACTTTGATTCAAAAGGTTTTGAGTTTTGCCCAATTGCTCAAAATTAATTACCTTATACAATATTAAATTGAACACTATCGTCCTAGAAAATCATATGAATATTTGGTTTTTATTTTACTTCAAATTTTTTTGTTATGGTTTAATATCCAACTATATCTTTTTGTTTATTTCATGTTTCATAAGATAAAGAGCAAAATCAAGATTTAGGATATATATATATATATATATATATATATATATATATATATATATATATATATATATATATTGTTGAATATGGAGAGAATGATTTTTATTTTTTTGTTATTAAGAGAGTATATAAGGGGCTTATAAATACAGATATGTAGATTCAAATAAAGAAAAAGGATAATAAGAATATGCTAAGAAATAATATCTTAGAATTCTTAATTAGATACATTTCTAATTAGATCCATTTTTCTAACGCACCTCCTCAAGATGAGGCAAAAATATCACAAAGCCCCATCTTGTCAAACAATCTAGAAAAAAAGGATAAGGTAAGCATTTTGGTCAAAATATCCACTACCTGATTGGATGACCGAATAAAAATAATACAGATCGGACCCTGATCAATCTTCTTCTTGATAAAGTGATGGTCAATCTCGATGTGTTTGGTATGATCGTGCTGTACCAGATTGCTTACAATCTCAATTGCCGCCTTGCTGTCATAGTATAGTCGAAGAGAAAACTCATTCAGGAGTCGTAACTCTTGAAGCAACTTTTGTAGCTAGAGGAGCTCACATATATCTAGGGTCATTGCTCTATACTCAGCCTTTGCTGATGATCGCACCACCACTGACTGTTTCTTACTCCTCTAGGAACTAAATTATCTCTACATATGTGCAGTACCCAGAGATAGACCGTTTATCATTCAGTGATTCAGCCTAATCTACATCAGTAAATCTCTCTACCTGGAAGGTGTTGTGTCGGGAGAATAGCAAATCACGATCAGAACATCCTTTTAAATAGCATATTACTCTAAAAGCTTCCTCCATATGAGACTTTTGTAGATCATGCATGTACTGACTGATGATACTGACAGCGTAGGCTATGTTGGATTTTGTATGTGAGAGATATATCAATCTTCCAACAAGTCGTTGGTACCTTCTTCGATCAATTGGAGCTCCACCATCCATCACCAACCGATGATTCTAGTTTATCGGGGTATCAATAAGCTTACACCCCAACATCTCAATCTTAGAAAGCAAATTCAGTACATACTTTCGTTATGATAGAAAAATTTTTCTGGATGATCATGCAACTTCTATACCTAGAAAATATCTTAGTAGACCCAGATCTTTTACCTCAAATACTTGCTTTAGCTTTTTCTTGAGTTGCTTAATCTTATAATGGTCATCTGTGATTATAATATTATCAATATAAACTAAGAGGATAGTTTTATTTTCCTTTAAATGTCTATACAACAGAGTATTATTTGCATTACTCTGTCTATATTTCATTTCTCTTATAGCCCGACTGAATCGATCAAACTAGGCATGAGGGGACTGTTTGAGGCCATATAGTGAGCACTTTAGCTTGCAGACTTCTCCAACAGTTGCTTTAGTATCAAATCATAGTGGTATTTACATGTATACCTCCTCCTCCTGAAGGTCTCCATGACTTCCGATCAAAGTTAGCCGTACACGATATCAATATTTGAACAGAATTCATCTTGACCACCGGAGTAAAGATCTCATCATAGTCTACTTCATATGTCTGAGTGTAGTCATTTGCTACTAGTCGAGCTTTGTATCTTTCCACCTTGCCCTCTGGAGTCTGCTTTATGGTGTACACCCATTTATACCCCACAGGACATTTATCAGCTGGTAGAGTGACCAGATCCCACGTCTGATTTTTGGACAAACCACTCATTTCTTCCAACATCACTTTCTTCCACTTAGGTTCAGCCATAGCATTTTGCTAGGTACTAAAAATACAGATGGAGTCTAATGCAGCTACAAAATATTGATAAGATGGAGACACATTCTTATATAAAACATAATTAGCTATATCGTAATGGTAACAAGCATGAGGAATAATTAGATGAGTATCCTTTTATTTTGTAATAAAAATATCAAGATCAGAATTGGAATTGAAAAGAGTACCTGAAATAGTATTACCGTTATGATTTGAGGATACTGGAGAGGAAGCTTCAAGCGGTGGAGGCACTTGGATAGTTGGTTGATGCATACTTGACTCTTCAGCTGTTCTAATACCAGGCTCTCTCTGATCATAATTACTATGATACTCTCCCTGGATACCATAATATTCAGGAGTGTAGAGAAATTCTCCCAGAAAAAGTAATTTTGGTGTCCCACTATCTAATGGATGACTCTCATAATAGGCTTCGCTTTTTTCAAAAGTAACATCCATAGTAACGAACATCCATCGCTTAGGAGGATAATAATATTTGTATCCTTTTTGAGTAGCAGAGTAACAGATAAAGATACATTTTAATGCTCGTGGATCTAATTTGCCAACTGAAAGTCTATGATCTTAAGTAAAACAAACACATCCAAACACCTTAGGAGGGACTACATAATCGATAGACCCCCTTCAAGCACTGTATGGGAGACTTAAATCCAAGTATCTTGGGAGGCATATAATTGATTAAGAAGGCAGCGATCAAGACAATCTCATCTCACAAAAATTTAGAAACTTGCATGGTAAAGAATAAGGACTGAACTACATCCAGTAAGTGCCTTTTTTTTGCTCAACAACCCCATTTTGAGTAGGAGTATTAACATAGGTGGTTTGATGAAGAATTTCATAAGTATGAAGATATGCACGGAACTCTTGATTAATGTATTCGGTACCACTGTCAAAATATAGAATTTTAACATTGGCACCGAACTGAGTACCCACTAGTTTATGACACTTCTTAAAGTAGTGTAAAACCTTATTCTTCTCCTTCAATAAATATATTCAAATTATCCGACTAAAGCAATCAATAAAAGTAACAAACCACCTATGGCTGGGAGTAGTAGTAGTGCTACATGGACTCCACACATTAGAGTAAATTATAACAAAAAGCTCAGAACTTTTAATCCCAAACACAGAAAATCTTCTCCTAGTATATTTAGCCAACTCACAATGATCACAAACTAGCAAGATTTTATTATAATTTTTTGAAAGAGAAGAAAATAAATGATTAAGAATAGAAAAAGAAATATGATCTAGTTTATGATTGTGTAAAATAAGTTCTGAAGTGGCACCTACAGCAGATAATGCATATCCTTTTAAAGAAGATTCCATACTGTTTTCACCATCTTTTAGGTAATAAAGTTCATTGTGCAGCCTACCATCCCTAAGTATCTTTCCCATTTTCAGCTTCTGAAATGTACAGTAAGAAGGCCAAAATATGACAGAGCAATTCAAATTTCTAGTAATGAAGCTAATAGACTATAAGTTTATGAAAAAAGATGGGATATATAATACTGATGACAATCTCAAACTAGGGGTATAGTCAATAGATCCTTTTCTTGAAATAGAGGTAAATGATCCATCAGCTATACAAATCTTATTCTGATCTAAATATGATGAATATGAAATGAAATTTTTTGATGTACCTATCATGTGACTGGATGCTTCTAAATCTATTACCCAGAAGGAAAATATCCTATCAATATAATTAAATGCATGTGTTAAACTATAAGTAGTACCTGATTATGCAAAAAGAATGAAATCAAGATACCCGTCTTGGTGGCTAGGCTGCTCCAGAGCAGAGGATGTGGTGCCAAAGGATGACTCATACTTGTCCATCATTCGTCGGAGGATCTGATACTCTTCTATAGATAAACGATGAATTATACCCTCAGTTTCCTCAGAGAGATTGGCTTGGGTAGGTCCACGACCATGATCCTGACCTTCAGTTCTTCCACCACTACGACGACCATCATTACGACCTCGATTACCATACCCAGACTAATTTGGCCGACTATGCAGATCCCAATAAAAAGCCTTGGCATGCCCAGACTTCTTACAATAAAAGCACACCTTCTCATCCAACTGCCATAATTGTATAATAAAAGCAAATCTTATAGTACTGCTGAATTCAAAAGTCGCTCGCTGCCATGTCTTCTCACTCAAAATAGTAGAGAAGATTTAATCTAAACTAGGTGACGTATCCCAAGCTAGAAGCTGAACTTTGACAGATTTAAATTTCGATGAACCCATTTTGCTTCTAAATACTTTTGAAATCTATCAACATCAATAGAATATTGTAGAATAAAAGTTATATAATGATCTACTTCAGATCGGAGATGCTTCAACTCAGTGGCATACTTCATGATTGATAAATCCTTCTGATGGAGCTAACACAATTAAGAACATATCTTGGGCAAAATTCAGCTTCTATGAAAATATCCGGGCCACCATTTTTTAGACTTCATGTGTAATCTCTAGTAGCTGTATATTTTTTATCACACTTTGTGTCATTGTATCATTGTATTGAGTATAAATGCCAATATAATAGAATTCTTTATTTTTCATTGTGCCACATCTTGCTGGTGAGTGCTCCTCTATTATAAATGCCAATATAATAGAAATATATCCTTCTAAGTCTCATCTTTGAACAAGCAGATGAGTGCTCCTCTCTCATTATACTCTCCCATTGTAAATATATTGCTGGACTATCAAGTTTTACAGCCACCTGAAAGATATTTAGCAATCCAACATCTCTTGGTGAACCATTCGGTTGAGTGGCCACTATAATAAGTCGATCCAATAGATCTTCAAGATCTTAGACAGTGATTGGATTGAATATCTCCAAACAATAAAAAAAAGGCACAATCTCACTGACATACTATACTCTTCAACTACAGATTTTCGAGCATTCAGAAGGTTGGATTTTTTTTTTTTTTTTTTAAATCAACTAAAAAATGGAAGGGGCTGACCTCTTCCGATCCCGTGGATCATGCAAATTCCATGATTGAAATCTGTTTGGCAGTAGTGGGGTTGGTCGGTAGCAGCGGCGACGGTGGCAGCACCGGTGGCGACGGCGATAGCGAAGGGTGTGGCCGCTGAGGTCCGCGACAGCAGCGGTGGCAGAGGCCCGAGGTAGGGGAAGCAGTGGCGGGTGAGGCCGCTGAGGGCGACAGCAGCGACGGCGGCACAGAGGAGGTCGCGCGGGGTGCGAGATCGCAGGGGGGTGAGGCTGTGGAGGTTGACGACAGCGGCAGGCGAGGCCGCGGAGGGCGGCGGCAGTGGCAGCGGCAGAGGGGAGGTGACGCGGGGTGCGAGATTGCAGGGGGGTCGGGAGCGGATCACAGCGGCGGGTGAGGTTGCGGAGGTTGACGGCAGCGGCGGGCGAGACCACGGAGGGCGTCGACAGCCGTGGGCGAGATGACGGAGGATGGCGGCAGCGGCACGCAAGATGACGGAGGACGGCGACAGCGGCGGGCGAGACTGCAGAGGGCAGCGGCAGCGGCGGAAGACAAGAGGGCGAAGGGGTTGGGTGAAGCGGGGGCGGTCGGCGGCAGATATGGTGGTCGGGCGAAGGGGGATTTTTAGGGATGGGGTAGGGAAAGAATGAATATCGAAGAAGGGGAGAGGAAAAATGTTTTAGGAAAGAAAGAAAAAAATTTATGGATAAAAGAGCTCTGGTACCACACCACATTAAACAGGAAATATATATATATATTATTAAAAAATATATAAAAAAAATCTATAAATATAAATATATAGATATAAAAAGAGAATAATAAAAATATATTAAAATATAATATTTTAAAATTTTTAATTAGATACATTCATTCTTCTAATATATATATATATATATATATATATATATATAGATTTGTGTAGAGATTGCAAGGGCTGGTAGCTTTGTATTTAAAACCCTTAGAAAATCTCATAAATTGGAGCTTTCTTTTATGTTGGATGAAAATTCCAAGAAAAGGACTAACTTTTTCTAATTTTTTAATATATATTTGCAAAGATACTATAAATAAAAGATATGGGTATGCATAGATCTTAGATGGCAGGAATGTTGGAATGGGATTTAAAAAATTTCTAATGTGATTTAAAACAAAATAAAACTAACTAAAATTTTATTATAGTAAAATTATAAATGACTTACATAATCATCAATAGATAAAAAGTTATCTAACTTGGAAGTGTGCAAGACATTATCCTAAAACGTATTTTAGTCTCTTGTGTAGAAAATATTCAAAAATAACCATTCCAAGATACGACCGGTATCCTTTATCTATAAGTATGACCATAGAGAAAATTGATGAAGATTCTTTAGAAAGATAAAAAGAAGAAGAAATATTATAATTAAAAAGAAAAAATTTTAGAAGAATAGAAAAGAAGATTAGAAGGCTTTTAGATAGCTTATTGGATTAGATCCTCATGGAGCCTTTTTATAGCTAACCTATTATAACTATCTAGGCTAGTCCAATGTTCAGAAATTAAAGAGCCCAATATTTTAAAGAATTAAAATAATAATTAAAAGTTTAAATAGTCAAATAAAAAAATAAAATAAAGATTTTGGGTTGGCAGGGTGCTAATCCCGCACCCACACCATCGTCCGACCCAACTCTGTTCATGTGCGTGTATATTAAAGATTTTCCTTTGAACCTCCTCAATGCCTCTAAGAGCTTAGACAAATCTTTTTCTCATTTAATGGGCTCTGTTTAGGATGAACCCCGCTCCTATCGAAGTTCAGTTCGATGCTCAGCTTAACGCAATCGATAGCCACGGAAGAGCCTCAGCGACCGAGCTTCTTCGGACTCCCAATGGTCGGGCCTTAGCCGAACCCCTTCAGCTGGCCGAACTACTTAGCGGTCAAGCTTCTTCGGACTTCCAGCAGCCGGGTCTTAGCCGAACTCCTCCAGCTGAACTCCCTTCAAGCTTTTCCTACGGTCGAACTTTTTCAAAAGTCGAACTCCTTAGTGGTTGCGCTCCGACTGAACTCCTCAGCGGTTGCGCCCCGACCAAACTTCTTAGCGGTCGAGCTCCGGTCAGACTTCCACAGGAGTCGAACTCCTTCCGAGCCTCTCCTTTGGCCGAACTCTTTAGTAGCTGAACTCCAGTCGGACTCCTCCCAGACACCTCCTTCGGTCAGATTCCTGGATCCCTCCTTCAAATGGGCGCCTACGGGAGTCGAACTCCTTCCGAGCTCCTTCAGCTATTGTTCCTCTCGGATGATCCTCTCCAGCCATATTCCCTCCGAAAGTCTGAACTCCTCCGAAATGGGTACACGTCAAAGCTCTTCAACCCTCCATTCGACTCCGAGTGGTTTAGTATCAGATGGCTACAGCCACCACCATCAGTCCGCTATAGGTGACAGCGATCCGCTACCAGACGACGATGGCTGTCACCATCAATCCATTGCAGACAGTGCTGCAGACAGTGCCTTCCCCCCAAACTAACTCCGTCAGACCTCGAGCGATCCGCTACCTGACAGCTGCAGCTGTCTCCATCAAGCTCCACCTATAAAAAGGACCCTCCAAATACGCTAACTCTAAGCTCTCCTCTTCTTCTCTAAACTCTGTCGAGCTTTCGCTTGAGTACTCCATTTCTGTTGGCCAGAGCCGACTTGATCGTCGGAGGGTCTTGCTGGAGCCACCTCCCACCGATTTCGGATGGAACTTTATTTTGCAGGTCCCCAGTGGTGACCTCGTCCACCTCCACTCCAGCTGAAGTCGACAATGACTAGATTCTGCGTCAATAGATTGGTGCTAGAAGAAGGGCCCTCTGCCTCCGAGGTTTTCTTATTTTTAAAGGAGTGCTCGGCGACGATCTCTCTCTCTCTCCACTATAGAGATCTCCCTTTTTTTCCTCTAGAACTCTTTTTCGAGGGAAAATGCCCCCTAGGAGAGCTTCAACCCGACGGTCGGCGGCCTCCATGGCCCGATCCCATTCAGATCCATCTGCGCCCGCTCTAGCCCCGGCAAACTAGGTCCCGTCTGTAGCTGCGGTGGATGCGGAGCAGTTCGATCTGCTCGTTTAGCAGGTTCGCGGCCTCACGGAGGCGATGTAGGTGGTGCAATCCATGCTTCGACAGGCCCCGACATTGGCTCAACTGGTGCAGGATTCTCCAGAACTCTGCGGTTCGATCCAGGAGCGGCCAGCTCGGACTGCCCGAACTTCGATCCCTAGAAGAGGAAAGCAGAGGATGGAGGCCCCCTGCTTGGACCATGACTCGATCGAGGGAAAAGCTTCGCATCCATTCTACCAGAAAACCTTAGAGATCAAAGATCGTGAAGACCTCCTGGATCAAAGGCTCTTAGAAATAAGCCGACGAATCGAAGAACTTCGTCACACTCCCTCACGTGATAATGACATTTGTATTGACCCTCTTTTTTCGCAGAAAATTATGCAGGAATCGATCCCACCGAACTTCAAGCTCCCACAGTTCGAGAGTTACGATGGAACCACCGATCTGATTGACCATCTGAAAGTCTTTCGAACAACGATGTTGCTCCATGGCGTGCCAGATGCTATCTTGTGTCGGGCTTCTTCTATCCTTAAGGGAGCTGTAAGAAATTGGTATTCGGTGCTTAAGCCAAGTACCATCTTATCGTTCGATCAGATGAGCCAATAGTTTGTAGCTCACTTCATCAGTAGCCAACATCCGCGCTGAGGTTCGGATTTCTTGATGGCCATTAGGTAGAAGAAGGGAGAATCCATCCGGACTTATGTCATCCGATTTAATGCTGCCGCATTAGAGGTTCGGAACCTGGATCAATCAGTCGTCATGGCCGCCCTCAAGGGCGGCCTTCAGAAGAATGACTTGCTATTCTTCCTAAAGAAGAAGTATCCTAGGGGCTTCACCGATCTGCTAGCTCGGACCGAAGGTTATGCCCGGACTGAAGAGACCTTCAGGGCCAAGAACGATGAAGGAAAGCTGAGTGAAGCTCGACCGTATTTTCGGACTCCTTCTGGGCGCAGGCGAGTCCGAACTCCCCTTCGAGCCCAAGCACGTGGAAGCCCAAACGAAAGGGCGCACCGAGATTCTCCCCAGCTCTGAAGTTCTCCCCAACGAAGATTCCACAACTACGCCCCCCTTAATGCCTTGAAAGCTCAAGTGCTGATGAAGATCAGGAAATGACTTTCGAGATCGGAGAGAATGCATTTCCATCCCAACAAGTGCAATCCTAATAAGTTCTGCCTTTACCATCATGACCATGGTCATGACACTGAGGAGTGCATTCAACTCTAGGACGAGATTGAAGAGCTCGTCAGGCGAGGTAGACTTGGCCGATTCCTACGGAGATGATCTGAAGAGTGGGAAGATCGGCTGAGGATGTTACCACCAAGTGGAGAGGACCAATAAGAAGATCGGTCGCCTCTTGGCGTCATCAATACCATCTCGGGGGGACTTCGATAGGGAGATCGATTGAGAGATGGAGGACTGAAGAACCCATGACTTTTGCCGAGGCGGATGCTCAGGGGTCCAATTCCCGCATAATGACACGGTTGTAATCTCTCCGAATGTTGCCGACCATGATGTACGCTGCATTTTGATGGATAATGGGAGTTCGGCCGACATATTATTTTACGATGCCTACTCGAAAATGTCCTTACCCGATGATCGCCTAAGGCATATGAACTCCCCACTGATAGGATTCACTAGCAATGCCATGCCAGTTGAGGGCTTAATAACTTTGGCCGTGATTGAAGAGCGACACCTGAAACTGGCTAAGGCGTAGGTCGATTTTTTGGTCATCAGGACCCCGCCCATTAGGAACAGAAGGAGAACCTCATTCTAATACGAACAAAGTCAAAGGCCTCATTCATCTAGAATGAGATGGGGGGAGAGGCCCTGACAACGGCCCTATGTGCCCCCATAGGCCGTTAGGAATAGGAGGAGAACTTCGTCCTAACGCGAGCAAAGTCTAAAATCGAACTTCAAAGTCTGCAAGAGATAAGATCTCTTCCGAGCGACTGTGACAACCTCGGCCAAAGATAAGATCTCTTCCGAGCGATCGAGCCAACCTCGGCCAGAGATAAGATCTCTCCTAAGCGTCCGAGCCAACCTTAGCTAGAGATAAGATCTCTTTCGAGCAATCGAGTCAACCTCGGCTAGAGATAAGATCTCTTTCGAGCGACCGCGATAACCTTGGCTAGAGATAAGATCTCTTTCGAGCATTCGAGCCAACCTCGGCTAGAGATAAGATCTCTCCCGAATGACCGAGTCAACCTCGACTAGAGATGAGATCTCTTCCAAGCGACTGAGACAACCTCGATCAGAGATAAGATCGGAGACAACCTCGTCCAGAGATAAGATCTCTTCCGAGCGACCGCGTTAATCTCAGGTGCAGGAAATGAGATCTCCTTCGAGTTAGCCTCGGCTATTGGTGACAATATCGTCCTCGAGGAGCTTAACCTCCGACCTTGATTGCAGGAGGTGAGATCTACTCTAACCTCGGTGGGAGATGAGATCTCCCCCGGGCTTCAACTTCAACATCAACTTTGGCTGGAGATGAGATCTTCTCTAAGCTTCAACCTGAACCAGCATGGAGCCCAGAAGAGGACTTCGACAGTTGCCTTTTCTGCACTCTCTTCGAGTTTCGAACTCGAAAGTGGGGGAGACTATTGTTGGGGATGAACCCCGCTCCTATCGAAGTTCAGTTCGATGCTCAGCTTAACGCAATCGATAGCCACGGAAGAGCCTCAGCGGTCGAGCTTCTTCGGACTCTCAATGGTCGGACCTTAGTCTAACCTCTTCAGTCGATCGAACTACTCAGCGGTCGAGCTCCTTCGGACTCCCAGCAGTCGGATCTTAGTCGAACTCCTTCAGCTGAACTCCCTTCAAGCTTCTCCTATAGTCGGATTTTTTTAGGAGCCGAACTCCTCAGCGGTTGCGCCCCGACCGAACTCCTCGACGATCGAGCTCCGGTTGGACTCCCACAGAAGTTGAACTTCTTTCGAGCCTCCCCTTTGGTCGAACTCCTCAGCAGCTGAACTCCAGTCGGACTCTTCCCAGACACCTCCTTCGGTCGGATTCCTAAATCCCTCCTTCAGACGAGCACCTACGGGAGCTGAACTCCTTTCGGGCTTCTTCAGCTATTGTTCCTCAAGGACGACCCTCTTCAGCCATATTTCCTTCGAAAGTTCGAACTCCTCTGAAATGGGTACACGTCAAAGCTCTTCAACCCTCCATTCGGTCTCGAGTGGCTTAGTATCAGATGGCTACAGCCGTCACCGTCAGTCCGCTACAGGCGATAGCGACCCGCTATCAGGTGGCGATGGCTGTCACCATCAATCCATTACAGGCGATGCTGCAAACGATGCCTTCCCTTGGGACTGACTCCGTTGGACCTCGAGCGACCCGCTACCTGACAGCTGCAGCTGTCTCTATCAAGCTCCGCCTATAAAAAGAACCCTCCAGATACGCTAACTCTAAGCTCTAAGCTCTCATCTTCTTCTCTAAACTCTGTCGAGCTCTCGCTTGAGCACTTCATTTCTGTTGATCAGAGCTGACTTGATCGTCGGAGGGTCCTATCGGAGCCATCCCCTACCGGCTCCTGATGGAATTTTATTTTGCAGGTCTCCGACGGTAACCTCGTCCACCTCCACTCCAGCTGAAGCCAGCGATGACCAGATTCTGCGTCAACAGGCTCAAAAAATCTTTTCACTCATAATGTGTGAGACTAAAAAAATCTCAACTAAGATGATCAAAAGGAAAAGCATATTTGGAGAGAAACTTTATTTGAAAATTTTGAGTTTCCAAATTTAAATTTTTCTCTAACAATCCCCAACAAAACTCAAAATTTCTTAAATAATAATAGAATAAAATAAAATATAGATTTCTAGGTGATTATACTATGCAATGGATAAGGTATTTTTACAAAACTTAATCTTACTTAGTGTGAATAATTTTTATTTGAAAGAATCGAAGTAAACCAGATTTTGAACTATTTTCTTTTGATCCAAATTTCAACTATCATTTATATAATATAAAGTTCTTCATTGCAAGTCGGTGCATTAGTGGCCCTATACATATATCTTGATTTTTTATAAGTTACTAGAGATAGCCTAGATCTCGTAGAAAATGGGATAGAGTCTATGACTCCTATATCAGATAAACTACATATACTTCCTAACCAACCAATCAGTTTATTTTTACCATATTGAACCTCTTTCAAGGGATCTCTTATCACCGACATTGGGTTTCTACTATTGGAAAGTCCTTTACAGGCTAAGCCCCATCTCCCTCAATGACTCTAGGATATCAGTCTTATTTAAGCCTTTTGTAAGGTAGACTAATACAAAAGGATCTCCCCCTATAATTTTTGAGGTATACCAGAACATATAAAGCATTGATTATATCTTGAAATTGTTCGACTATATCATTAGAAAAAAGAAAATAAATAATAAATATATTTAAGAATAGAAAATATGATAATCAATATAGTAGCTCTGATGATAATTCTTTATTTTCATATTTAGATAGAGAAAATATAGATATAACTAATTTATATTATTTTTATATAAAATAAATATGAATATGTATAATATTTTATTCACTTCCATATCTTTTTATAATAAATATGGATTTAACTAGTATATATTGTGCCATGCAGATAAAAGAAAATAATCTCATATTGTTGAAAGTGATTCACAAACTATATCTAAAATAAATGTTATAGTAATAAAACTTAATCATAGGAATGCAAAGATAACATCAAATAAATAATATTATCATGAGATACTCTGTAATTTATCGTGGCCAAAACAAAATTATAATATCATAAAATAGCCGAAGTTACAAATCACAATTTTAATGACACCATGAAATTAATGTGGGGACAACCATATATACATGAATGGTAAGCCATGATTTTTATAGTACATGACCAAATAGCATATATATATACATATATATATATATACATACATATATATATATATATATATATATATATATATATATATATATATATATATATATATATATATATATATATATATATATATATATAGTCAAAGCTATTTAAAGTTTGTTAGTTTATCATCATGATATTGTTTTCAGTCTTTAATGACTTAAAATGCTAAGTCGGTCTCATATGAAGCAAAAATTCATGTTTGACTGGCTAGCTAAATATGCGTACCCGTCGCATAACAAAAATAGCCGAGGGTCAAAATTAAATTGCTTACTAACAGACTTTAGTGCATTGTTTGTATATATTTTCAGACAGTGTCCCATATGTTCCTTTGCCTACTCGACTCAGTGTAAATTAAATATGTGATAGTGTAAGTGATATATAAAGATGGTGGAAATAACTTACTATGATTGTAATCAAATCACCGATCATACTTTGACAAATTATTTTGAAATTAGTTAGGCACATAAGTTAGATCAAAATATTTAACATACAAATGCAAGTATCACTATATATATACATACACATGATCATCATATATGCTTACAATGTTGCATGCATATCTTAAGAATGTGTTGTATCAAATGATTGCATTTGTGCTATTATGCAAACGCACAGCTTAATAAACAGTCTACAATTAAAAAGAAAAAAAGAACATATAGAGCCTCTAGTATAATAGTATGTGAAGAATTATTTAATGGAATTTCTATTGCCGATGTCAACTAAGGATTTCATCATCCAGCACATGGCAACTTTTAAGTGCTAACAGCAGTTGAAATCAACAAAAATTCATGCCAAATTATCCATACATACGGAGGAAATGCATCAAGTTTTGTTCCCCCATGTTTCTACCGATCACAAATCACATTCATGGGCATACATATACAAGAGGTAACGTGGCATGTTGTCCACCATGGGATTTAGTGGGTCCATTTGAATAGGTCCAAGTAATAATTAGACCTGCAGGAGACTGGCCGATTGCTGCTAAATCAACAGAAAAATTCGTGCAAATAAGCGGCCATGCATGGGTTTTGGAGGGCTAACTACAGTACCATGATCTTACGAGATTATTTCTATTATACAGTTGCAAAAGCTTTTGTAGCTGAATGTCTTTTAATAATAAAGATTAATTAAATCATGGAAAGATAAAATAAAAAAATTTTCTTTGATTCTTTCCGTCATTGTAAACATATAGTTTCTATTTTTCAGCTCCATTCTTCAAATAATCAAACATCGATTAGGAATAGGAAGCCTCAAAAAAAATTATAGAAAAAAAATTGGACATGCATAGATGATGATTCAAATATGATTGAAAAGGAGATTAGCACTAAAGCAAAAATTCTAAATGAAGGAATGAATATTCACAGATATCTGTATCATATAAATCAAAGCATTATCATGAAATTATATTATACATAAATAGATAAGAATAGAAACCTATTTCACATTGATAAAGCCAAACAAAGCATAGAGTTAATGTAGAGGAAGGGACATTTTAAAACAAGATTTTTAGAAAAGGTTGATGAATAGAATGATTCGTAACCACAATTATACCTCAACAAAAGTGCAAGAATGATCGAAAAAACTCAACCATCAAATAGGCTAATCAAAACACTCAAAATAGATGGAGAAATAAAAACCCACTATTAAAACTCGAACAAAAAAAATCAATTCAATTACAAACCAAACCGAAATAGGAGATTTGGTGCTTCCAATCAAAATTTGACTAGAGTTAAGATAAAGAAGTTGTGCAGCAACATTCTGAAGTTTAGTGTAAATATGTTATCCTCTTTGAATGCTAAAATGATATTATTATCACCCTGTTATCTTCTAAATCATAATCTAGGAGAAATACACCTTAGATTATTAGACCAAGGCTTACAAAATTTTTGATGTGATTTAAAACTAAACTAAACTAACAAAAATTTTATTATTAAAAAATTATAAATGACTTATAGAATCATCAAGAAATAAAAAATTATCAAATCTGGAAGCGTGTAAGGCCCTATCTTAAGGCGTATTCCATCTCTTATGTAAAAAATATCATCCCAAGATATAAATGGCATCCTCCGCTTATAAATCCGATGAGGGAGGAGTTTGATGAAGACTTTTTTGGCATGCAGGAAGATAAAAAGAAAAAATAATATTATAATTGAAGAAAGAAAATTATTAGAGAATAGAAAAGAAGATCGAAAGACTCTTCGGTAGCTTATTGGACCAGGTCCCAAGAAGGCCTTTTTATAGACAATCTATATATATTCTGATTATTTAGACTAGTCCAATGTTCAAAAATTAAAAAACTTAATATTTAAAAAAATTAAAATCATAATTAAAAGTTTAAATGATCAAATAAAAAATTAAAATAAAGATTTTATGTTGGTAGGGTGCTAATCCAGCATCCGTGCCCATGCCCCCATCCAACCTAGCTCGATTTGTGTGCGGATGTATTAAATATTTTCCTTTGAACCTCCTGATCAAATGCCTCGAAGAGCTTAGACATACCATTTTCTCATATAAAGAGATCAAAAAATCTCCCCACTCGAGTGTGGGAATAAAAAATCTCAACTGAGGTGGTCAAAAGAAAAGCATATTTGAATGGAAATTTTATTGGAAAAATTTTGAGTTTCCATATTTAAATTTTTCTGTAACAAACTAGAAAGTTTGTTATACTTATGAGAGAAGAAAAGTCACTACTAAACTAATCTCATTACAAACTAGAAAGTTGAGTAGGAAACGACATTTATAGATATTAAGTGAGGAATATTTTCCAACCACCTTTCATAATTGTCCTGTGATTTTTGACAACTGGCATATATTATGCTTCTATAAATAACTCCTAACCATACATTAAGAAAATATAGTGTATTAGGTATATAGACAAGCATATGGTGTGACCGCTAAATATTTTATAGATAAGATAATATCATTTAAAATTAAATTTTTTAAAAAAAACTTGAAAATAATTATTCAATTTTTTTTAATATAGTATATCTCATTTTTATCTATTGATTCAAAAGCATCTCTATTCCTTCTCCTTTGAAACCTCTTAGAGTCTAAATACATTAAGATACATTTTTTTAGGAGTTTGAATTATCTTTTTATTAAACAGAATTCTTATGCACATGTTAGTTTAGAAATTAGTAAGAGTGTGTTTATTTCTGCATATTGTTTTTACTCTTCCCCTTTTTAATATTGAAGTCCAACAATTCTTTGATCGGCATTTCCTCAAATAGCATCATGTAAGTGGCAAGAAAGTGGGGGTTCAAGTCTTTGAAGTTAGCTCTTTGAGGGTGGGGTCAATATAGGTAGAAAAATTGTGATATCAAAATATATAAAAAAAAAAATAGGTCCAATAATTTTAAAATTCTTTCTTCTATAAAAATCTAGTTTTTTTTTTTTTGATTTTTTAAAGTTAGCTTATTTTGTAAGTAATTTTTACTTAAAATGCTAAAACTATGCTAATCAATTAAATAGCATAATAAAAGAAAATTCATGGATGAGGAACAAAATACCGACCTCCAGCCATAGATGCTAGATACATGATATCACCGAGAGTTCTTCTAAACTCTAGTAATCTCATATAGATGATGTATTACCTTGAGAAATTGCTGAGTGTAGGAACCCCTTACGAATGTATCTCATTTATATATATTTTTACATTCTTATCAAACGTAATCAGATAAGAAAAAAATAGGCGTACATATCTTTTTTATTTTTTGTGGATGTTATGTGGACCATATCCAGAGTGGTTATCGGTTCAAGTACTTAATCTTTAAAATTTGAAATTTAACTAATATAAGTTTATTGTTATCACGTTATTGATAAATCTAACATGAAAAATTAAATCCACATTCTCCCACTTGGTCCATGTAATCAAAATCACGAATCATTTTTCTTGAAGAAATAAAACACACGAATCATGGTGATAGATCCTCTAAGAATGAGCATTATCTTTTATGTATTATAATGTAATTATTTTCTTAATGCTAGCCCATCACAACTTAATGAATAAACCCTATGTTTATTCTAGGTCCAACAAATATTGTTATTCTCAAAAATAAATATGCACACATAGATGAGAAAAATAATTTACTGAATATGAGTTTCAAATAATGAAAGTTCATACATTAAAATCACATAATAAAACCAAGTCCCATTCATGCTATATGATCCTTAAAAGCATTGGTGGCATGCCTTTTTATTAAAGGATCAGCAATCATCAATTCAGTGCTAACATATTCAATGACCACTTTATTTTCTTTAACACATTTTCTTATGGCTAAATACTTAATATCGATGTGTTTACTTCGACTACCATTTTTGTTATTCTTAGCCAAGAAAACAGCAGCTGAATTATCATAATATAACCTTAATGACTTAGAAATAGAATCCATAATTCTAAGCCCATAAATAAAACTCTTCAACCATACACCATGTGAGGAAGCCTCAAAATAAGCAACGAACTCAAGCTCTATGGTAGAAGTAGCAGTCAAGCTCTGCTTTGCACTCCTTCAAGATATAGCTCCGCCAGCAAGCACAAAAACATATCCAGATGTTGATTTTCGTGAATCAATACACCCAGCAAAGTCTGAATCTAAGTAACAAACTATTTTCAGGTTATCAGTTCATTTATACATAAGCATATAATCTTTCGTACCCTTTAGGTACCTCATCACTTTCTTTGTAGCTCTCCAGTGGTTCATACCTGGGTTACTCTGATATCTTCCCAACATTCCAACTATAAATTCAATGTCGGGCCTTGTACAAATCTGAGCGTACATAAGGCTTCCAACAGCTGATGCATATGGAATATTGTATTTATTCTCTTTTCATATCATTTCTCGGGCGTTAATTCAAATTGAACCTGTCACCCATCACAATGGGCACTACACTTAGTGAACAATCCTTCATCCAAAATCTCTCCAATACTTTATTGATATAGGCTTCATGGGATAGACCTAAAATACCTCGAGGTCTGTCCCTATGAATCTTAATCCCAATGACATAAGATGCCTCACCCATATCTTTCATATCAAAACTCTTAGAAAGAAAACATTTCATCTCATATAGTAACCCCTTCTTATTGGTTGCAAGTAGGATGTCATCCATATACAAAATAAGAAAATAAATTTTATTCCCACTGATCTTGTAGTATATACATTGATCCATGATGTTCTCTACAAAATCGAATGAAGAGATAACATTATGAAATTTTAAATACCACTGGCGGGAGGCTTATTTTAATCCGTATATAAACTTCTTGAGTTTGCAAACCAAATGCTCACCATTATTAGAGGAGAATCCTTCTGGTTGTTTCATGTAAACCTCCTTCTCTAAGTCTCCATTAAGAAATGCTGTTTTTACATCCATTTGACATAGTTCGAAATCAAAATGGATAACTAATGCCATAATGATATAGAAGGAATCTTTCTTGGATATAGGAGAAAAGGTCTCCATGTAATCAATTCCCTTCTTTTGAGTAAATCCTTTGGCTACGAGTCTTGTCTTATATCTTTCGATGTTGTCTTATGAATTTTTTTTGATTTTAAAAATCCATTTGCACCCAATGATCTTTATACCTTCAGGCAACTCAACAAGATCCCAAACTTCATTTGATGCCATTGAATTTATTTAATCCATCATGGCATTGTGCCGCAGCACTGATTCACTACAACTCATGGCTTGTGAAAATATTTTTGGATCATTTTTGGCTCTAACATTATAGTCAGATTCTTATAGATATACAATATAGTCACTAGAAATTGCCGTTTTTCTTATTTTAGTAGATCTTCTTAATGTTGTATCAACAGAAGAAAACCGAGCAGGGTTTAGGACATGCTTTTCGAAAACTTTTTTTAAATAAAATATAGCAAAAGCTAAAATTAATCTAATATTAATTATATAGCATACATTGATCTAATCAATTATCCTACTCAGGATCTAGACATGGTAATATGTAATAGAAAAATAAAATGCAATCGATCGGCAAATCATATTTGCTGACCGATATGAGTTCAGAACTCGATACCTATGCGCGGATAGCTAATCTTCATGATCTGAATCTATCAAAATAGTCTCTGGCATCACTACAGCTATAACTTATCCGACCTTTATGGTTGGTCCATACGGAGCTCCTGATCTTGATTAGCCCTACTGGAGTGCTAGCTCTTCGTCGGGGCCTTCGATAGCTGACCATGATTGATCCGATTGATCATCTACTTTTTAATTTTTTAAATATTCTAAAAAATTAGAATACAAAAATTAGAGAATGATGAAGAGGTGTATAAAGTTTGGTGGTGATTCGATGCTCATAGCACTCGATCTTTCCACCTGAACCTAGATACCCAAAACTAGGGTTTCACTCAGCTCCAAAATCCTGATGCACTAAAAATCCTCTCATGCCCTCTCTATGTAGAGTTTTTCTATAAAATAAGTTTTTATAGAAAAATAACTTTTAGATATATAAAACCTATTTAGATCATATCTAAAAATTAGGTGTCCTTAGAGGTGAACATTAGAAGAGAAGAGAGGTATGAGGAAAAAATAAAGTGTTGCAAGACCATGCTCACCTTCACTCTAGGATTTTTTTTTGCCCAAAACCAATGCCCAATCACTTTGAAATTTTTACCACAGAATTTTGACCCCTTCTCCTACATGCACAAAAGTTCTCATAATTTATTATCATGAAATACCATGAGAAAAGTGCATGGAAAGAGATAAGGGTTGGAGGTTAACTTGTTTCAACTTCCCAACCAACATCAAATTCAAAAACCTTCTTATCCCTATCCAACATCCACCCCTAAAAGTTTGATGCACAGAAGGACTCTCCTTCTGCATGCCCACTTTCAAAAAAAAAATAAAAAATCATGTAACATTTCTCAAGGGGCGTGGTGAACGGATAAGCATGAGAGGGAGTTGGAAAGTTTCAACCAAACCAACCAACTCAAGTTGAATTTAAAATTCAACTTAAATCCAATCTGATCCAACACTTGGACTAGGTTAAAGGTAGAAAGAGGAGGGGGTGCAGATACCTTCTATGTGTGAGAATTCTCATGCAAAACCAAAGTGTGCATGAGATAGGGTGTGGAAAAGTCAAAGCACGATGGCGTAGGGAGAAGGAAGGTTCAAATTCAAACTTATTTGACTTAGTCTAAATTGGTTTCAACCAAATCAATTAATCTAGATTCAATTAGATCAGATTAAATTCAACTAATTTAGACTTAATCCAATCCAATAAAATTCTAATCAAATTAAAAATTCATTAATTTTAGGTCCTGATCAAATTAGGATCAAATCTACAATAGCGATTAGGTCATCTCATGATTTGATCGGATTAAATCCAATTAAATCCAATTCGATCAAACTTGATCAAATCCTCATCACTTAATCAAATTAAGTTAATTAATAATTAAATTATTAATTAATTCTTCAATAAATATAGAGTTCCAATCGGATGGATATTTGGTCAATAGAGTCCCATCAATATAAAACTTCTGAAGAGTCCCAAACTAGTGAAACTCTTGAACCTAGTATCCCAAACGAATCAAACTCATGATCATAGAATCCTAGATTAGTGAGACTCTTGATCAAAGAGTCTCAAATAAGTAGGACTCAGAGTTTCAGTCTACTAGGACTCTTGGTCATAGAGTCCTAGGTCATCAGGACTCATGATCAGAGAGTTCCAGACAAGTAGAACTCAGAGTCCCAATCTAGTGAGACTCTTGATCACAGAATCTCAGTCCAGTGGGACTCTTGACCATTGAGTCTTAGGTCATCGAGACTCAATATCAACCATTAGATCAGGTAGGAACTCCTATTATGTGTGATCCCATAGATTCGAATCCTAAGCCGATAGCACATAAACTAATTTTCTGTATCAATCAATGTGACCATCTAGCAATAGTACCTGATATCTGGATAGATCAAAAAATTGCAATACAATATCGACGAACCTATGGCATATGGTTACTGTATAATTTATCCCCGTGACCTCGATGCTCAAAGGACGATATAGGGTTCACTGCCAATCCTAAAATTTATCCATAGTGTATTTCAAAACTTAGCATCCATCATATGGACTATCCCGATTGAGAATTTGCTAAATTAAAATACAATGATGCACTTGCTTCAATAGTTGGAGGGATCAATCCCATCTTGACTCATGCACCATCAAGCCAAGTACTTGACTGCACCCGATAGCCTTCCATTATTGAATTAGAAATTCAAGTAGTTCGATACCAAAATACAGTGAGTTGCTTGCAAGTCACCTGATGATCTCAGGTCTAAGGGACACATATACCCATATCCTTCATGAGCAACTCTTGGCAGAAGAGAGCTTTGCAATTGGATCACGTTCAATAAAATATATCCCTACGCTTCACCTACATGCCATAACAGTATCTCCATACTTCTTGGTTAAAAGGATAACCAACACTTATGGCATACAATGACCTACACTCGATACGTTGTTGTCCTGGATAACAATGAATCATTTGATCGTGAATTAGTTTAAGAACTTAATGATAAATTTTTTTTTATCGAGTCTAAATAGTCCTAAGGACTTCATCATAGAAGAGCTCATTATAGAAAGATGCACAAAATGATGAAAATACTAAAATAATAATTTTATTTATTAATAATTTAAGTATAATTATATTTAGCTCAACCATCTACAATCTAGATAATTGGCTCTAGGATACAATTTCCAACATCAACATGCTCCTGAGGAGTATGCTCTATAATCGATTGTTCAATATTTTTTGGTAATTACTGAATAATTGGATCTACTTGATTAGTTTTGGCAATTGGTGGAGTCTCAATGATTGATTGTACTACATCCATTTGAGGTGTGTTATGGATGACAACAAATCTATCTGAATGATCTTTCTTAGAAAATGAGTTCTAAATTTGATCACTCCCACTAATCAAGTCATTTTCAAAAAATTTCACATTTTTTGACTCCATAAACCTAATGATATCAGATGGACAATAGAATCTGTATTCTTTAGATCTTTTGGCATATCCAATGAAATACCCACTTATAGTCCTTGGGTCTAGTTTCTTTTCTTATGGATTATAAATTTTTATTTCAGATAGATATCCCCAAATACGTATATGTCGCAAACTCGATTTTTAACCTTTTCATAATTCAAATGGCATTTTAGGAACGACCTTGATTGGAACCCAATTTAATATATACACTACCATCTTAAGAGCTTCAGTCCATAAGAATTTAGAAAGCTTGGAGCTGCTAAGTAATAATATTCGATTTTTTCTTTCTATAACATTATTCTGATTTGGAGATCCAAGCATGGTGTATTGGGTAACAATCCTATGCTCTTTAAGAAACCTTGCAAATGAGCCAGGTGCTTGTCCATCCTCTATATGTCTACCATAAAATTCATCTCCTCTATCTGATCTCATGATCTTTATTTGCTTTCCGCATTATTTTTCTACTTCTGTCTTAAAATTCTTAAAGGCATCTAATACTTCATTCTTATTATGAAGCAAGTAGAGATACATGTATCGTGAATAATCATTTATGAAAGAGATGAAATATCTCTGACTATATAAGTCTATGTCTGGATTATAAATGTCTGCATGTATGATCTCTAATATTTCTAAACTCCTCTTAGCATCTTTCTTGGACATGTTAGTCTGCTTTTCCTTTATGTAGTCTACACGTATATCAGAATCAATAAAATCCAGGTTACTAAGTACTCCTTCATTTATCAACCTTTTAATTCTGTCGAGGGATATATGTCCCAACCTTCGGTGCGACAAAATAAAAAAAAAATTATCTATAACACTTCTTTTAATATCCATTTTATTTTGATCATGCAATGCATTATAAATAGAATTATCTTGCAAATTAATTTTGAAAAGACCATTAGACATTGTACCATTTTCAATAAGATCAGATTTATAAAATATACTGCATAATGAATCTAAAAAACTAAAGGAATATCCAAAAGGTACAAGCCTAGATACTGAAATTAAATTTCTAGAAAAATTCAAAATATAAAAAGTTTTTTTTTCAATACAAGATAAATCTAGAATTTAAAATAATTTTGCACGTCCCAACGGCTTCCACAAGTGAGCACACTCTATTTTCCGTATAGATGCAATGCTCACTATCCACTAGTTTTCGATGGTTTTGAAAGTCCTGCAAGGTATTCGAAATATGGATTGTAGAACCAAAATCAATCCGCCAAGTGTTATGATAAATATCAGTCATTTTAGATTTATAACAAACTAGAGATGTTGGCTTATCCTTCTTTTCCAATCAAAGCTTGTACTTGACGTAATCCTTCTTCTTGTGCCCCTTCTTTTTACAGAAGAAACACTTGGACTCGTTCTTTATGCCAGCCTGGATGGGTGTTTTGTCATTTTTCTTTTGTTTGGCTTTCTATTTTTTTTCCTTGTATTACCATATGTGCACTTTCACCAAGTTCCATAAGCAGCTTTCCTTCCTCTTGAACACACGTGGTCAATAGTTCATTAATTGACCATTTTTTTTTATGTGTATTCTAAGATATTTTGAAAGGTCCATATTGCTGTGGCAGTAAATTTAGAATAAAGTGTACAAGAAAAGATTCAAACATCTCAATTTCAAGAGACTTCAATTAAGCCGCAATGTCTCTCATCTGTATGATGTGCTCATGCACACCTCGAACACTGGTGAGCTTCATTGATGATAAATTTGCCATAAAGATGCTGGCTAGGGCCTTATTTGAAGACTCAAATTATTCATCAATAGCTTTCAGTAAATTCCTGATATTATTATGCTCTCCTATTGAACCATGTATACTAGCAAAAATTTTTGTCTTTATGAACATCATACTGAGGTGATTAGATCATTCCCAACGTTCATACAAGGCAATTTGAGCTTGAGTGCTAGCATCAGTAGGTGTATGTGGTTCATCTTTCCGAATGGCATAATCAATGTCCATGCATCCTAATTGAAGAAGGATCCTCTCCCTTCAGACCTTATAGTTATCACCATTTAATTCGAGAATTTCACATTTCATATTAGAAAAATTCTCAGGGTACATAAGTACATAAAAAAAAATATGTATATGCTCATGTCACAAAAATTGAGGTAGACATATAACATGCTTTACCAATGTAAGATATGTAAATAATGCTTTAAATATGAATTAAATAATAAGATATAAAACTACCTATAGGCTAAGTTTCTATCTATAGGATTCATAAATAACTTTATGCAACTTTATGATCAAATTAACAAATTATGTTCCTTTTTTTAATTTCTATGGGTAAATTAAGAAAAATAATTTATTATTTCATCCTAATTAATCATACAAATATAATAAAAAATTCTATGAGATAAGATTTATTATATTTGAATATGACTAATTACAATTGATATTTCTTTTTCTATATGTAATTCTAAAAAATTAATATATAATTTAGCACAATCAAAGATGTTGTGGCTATTTTCTAATTGATTAAAATTATATTAGATCACAAGACATCTAATTTTATGCATAAAAATAACTAAGTAAAATGTATTAATTGACATGGATCAGAAAATAATAAAAAATCTTTAATTTATGCATAAAATCAAGCAAGAAAAATAATATATTTTTTTCTCCTTTTTTTAATAAATGGGTAATAGGTTTTGGACCCAAAACCAAAACCCATTAGCCCATTTGCCTCCTTCTTCCCAATCCCTTCCTTTCTTCTCCAATCACCATCCAAACCTCCATGGTTGCCATCCCGAAGCTCAAAAATCACCGTTGGTGCTATGTTGGCTGATGTGTAGCGCTGGCGGCCAGGCTTGAAATGTCGTTCGACCATCGATGAGTCGGTGATTGGGTGGCATTTCACAGGACGAACAGACTGTGAGCCGACATTGATCGCCCCTTAGATCCGAGCCACTAGCCATCGAAAATCCATATGGCGGACGACCGCCAATTGGCCAGTGAGCCAGTGGTGGGTCATCGATGATTAGGAGAAGGAGATTGACTAGTATGTTACCAAAATCCGGCGAGCACATGATGGATCTTCAATCGATCGATTGCTTGTCGGTCCATGCATCCAAAAAGTTGGTCATCGATCGGCCAAGCATGGCTGCTGGAATAGGCTGCCGAAATAGGGGGCATCAGACATGGGCCAGAGTTACAGTCGATCATCGGTATGAAAAAAAAATCATTACAGCCCTCGATAACATAGGCAATTGGTTGATAGAAGAATAGGAAGGTTTTAAAAAATAAAGGAACCTGTGTTTTCTTCTCCAAGAATTCGGTCATTGTCGATGTGGGGAAGAATGTAAGGGGTGCCATGGACTTCAACCTCCAAATCGGCTCTGGAACAAATAAACCAAAAAAGAAAAAGAAAAAAGAATTCTGATTATATTTTGTTCAAAGCATCAAGGCAGAGATCATAAAATGCTCTGATACCAACTGTAAGTAATTTTTACTTAAAATGCCAAAACTATGCTAATCAATTAAATAACATAATAAAAGAAAATCCATGGAAACAACCTCTAGCCATCGATGCTAAATACTTGATATCATCAAGAGTTCTTTTAAACTCTAGCAATCTCACATAGATGGTGTATTACCTTAAGAAATTGCTGAGCATAGGGATCCCTTACGAATGTATCTCATTTATATATATTTTTATGTTCCCATCAAACATAACTTGATACGAAAAAAATGGGTGTATGCATCTTTTCTATTTTTCGTGGATGTTACGTGGACCATATCCAGAGTGGTTATCGATTCAAATACTTAATCTTTAAAATTTAAAATTTAACTGATATAAGTTTATCGTTATCACATTATTGATAAATCCAATAAAAAAAATAAATCCACATATTTTTGTACTTTATATTTGGTAGACTACTAGAATAATTTATTCCTATAGTCAAGTTCTTCCACATATTACATAATTAAGTTTAAATTAGTTCATAGACTTTCATATTTAAGATTAATTTTGGTTGGAAAGAATAGAATAAAGAGGTTGAAGTATAAACTAGACCAGATTGCTTTTTTAGGAAGCAAAATTGTTTATGGCGAAATGAATATAAATTTTTTTGTTCAATGGCATAGTATATTATTTTATATTTAAAGTCCAAATATTTTGAGTTATTTTGACTATAATTATGGCAATACTTAACTTAGAAATATTAAAAAATGGACAGTGTCATTACTTAATGATTGCCTCAGATAATATGAATCATGCAATATTCATAGCAACAAAAAAAATATAAACAATAATAGTTGAATTTTCTTTCATAGGTATCATTTAGGTTAAAAAATATTTTAAAATTAATATAAAATTAATAAATAGAATAGAAGGCATGGAATATTGAAAGTAAAAGTATATAGGTGTCTCCAATAATAAAAAGGCAACATATATCATAAAGCAAAATTGTTAGTAAAACATTATCATTATTTCATATTTTTAAAACTAAATAAACCTACAAATTATTTTTGATTATTATATATTTTCAAAAGCTTTGTGAATAATTTACTCATCAAGAATTGCTCAAAAGAAATATTCAAGTTTTGCTAAATTCAGTGATATTAAAATATCATAATTTTTTGCTTGCATTCATCTATTTGGTATAAATATTAAATATATTGAATAGCTTGATGGTCTTTATTTGTTTCCATAAAAAATTGAGAATGATGATTTTATGTCAATATCAACTGAGCATACGTGTTAAACGAATATATCTATAATACCTTGAGCATCATAGCTGTTATTGTTGAGTTTTTCTTTTCTTTTTTTTTTTTTTTTGATAAGATGGAGAATTTATACAAGCCTAGTATGAATATAGCCAAAAGGATTAAAAAGCAAAATATCTCGAAAAGCATCAGGTGTAGAACCCATATCAGTCCATAATGTCTCCCTAAAGTGCTCCATGACGAATGAGGCAACCTACTCTGCTACAATATTTACCTCTCGATAGACATGCTTGATGTAGAGAGAAGAGACTCCCTGTAGCTAGAAAGTTATATCTCATAATAATGGGTGAGCAACATCCTCCTTCCTCTGCAGCTGAATCCAGTCCATCTTTATGGTAGAGTGGCCCTCTATCATGAGCTGGTCCACCTCCAGAGTGAGCTCGCATAGGCAATATCTACCCAAGTAGCTTACAAATTCATGCCAGGGACTATGGTCTCGAATAGGTTACTTCCACTCGTAGCCACAAGTCTCAAATTCAGGTTGTTGCTACAGAATTTCAACCCTTGCCAGAGAAGACTGAAGTGGATGGCACTGGACATCCCGGTAGCAAGATTTGCAAAACAAGTCTAGATTGAAGCTGGCTCCGATGGAAACTCTCTTGCACTTAAGTTAGAAATCTGGTAATAGAACTGGGATGCGAATCAAAAAAATGCCATACCTCAGGATTCCGTTGAGATTTTTATTTATAGATAGGGGTTAGAGCCATTCATGGGAAGCAATTCTCAGTGGTTTTAGTTGAATCAGGCAAAATGTATGATATTCATGGCTGATATTCACAGGACTGGACAATCATGGTTGCGTTATCTAGATGATGACTAGCTAGAGGAAACTATCATTTAAAAGAGAACTTTAAATTAGTCATAACTATCAATTAAAGTAGTCAGCCGAGGTAGGGTCGGTGGGTAATTGAGGACAAGTCAGTATTCACTCGAAGATGGATCAGTAATGAATTGGAGAAGTAAGGGATCGATCCTTCAATTTGTGGTGGATGACCGACTGAGGATGGATCGAAATCTAAGGATGAGTCAACGGAGAATAATGACTGTTTGGTGGAGTTGGTATCTGAGATGTCGACTGTCTACAATAGAGATGCATGACTGATGAGAGATCGGATAGAATTGATGATGGGTCGATAACCACCGTTAATAGTTAGCGAGTGGTGATTCAAGGGCCCTGTTTTGGATAAAGAAAGCCGATGGCAGGTCTGATTTCGATATGGGGTTGGTATTTGCTGATGCTAGATCGAATGGAATAGATCAATTGCTGGTGTGCTATAACATGAGTTGTTCTATTGTTTCGGAAGATTGAAGATAGGTTGCTCATCGTCGATGATAGTTTGGGATTCATGGATGTGGCCGCTAAATTTCCACATAAGGCTTTCAAGTCTATAGGTCTTCGACAAAGGCTGACTTATCCCCAACACTTGCCCTCTACTTCCGAGTTTGAGCCGAAGTAGGCTCGAACGAAGGGAGTAGATCGAGTCAAGGGTGCCAAAGACCAACAACAATATTATTTTAGCTGAAATGATGCATCCATTGGTTCCACCAAGAATGAAAAGTCATGCCAAGGAGTAATCATAAGGGGCTCCAATTTCAAAGGGCGGCTAACATTGTTTTGGGTGTGGTTTTTTGAAATGGGACAGTTGATGAAAACATCTAGGCTAACAAAGAATTGCCATATGGCTAGGCATTAATGGTTAAGGGATGATTTAACATCTGGCCGTACCCATCCTTTCTAGTTATAATTACTCTTTTGTCTCCTAATTTTCAAGCTTCGTCTTTTCTTCCTATCCTTCTTCTTCCTTTTGTCCATCGAGAGTTTCCATTGGCTGCCCTTTCCTTGTGCTCTTGTGCTTTCCGATCATTGTCAGGATCTTCTTCTTCCCGACCACCGTCGAGGTCTTCCTAGTCATTTTTATCTCTTTTGCCATTTGCTGCAACTATAGGTTGGTCTTCTGATCCTATTTTCTTCTCATACTATTCATCTTCCATTTCTATTTTTTGTTTTCATCTTTTTGATCTATTTGTACTTTCTCCATAGTGGACTCTGGGGTTTTGGCTGGGGATTGGTCTTTGGATTCTTCCTCATCTTCGAGGAAGAATTCAGTAAAGTCGGGTATCGGACATGAGGTCGACTCAACTTTTGTGTTGCTACCTTTAAGTCTTCTTTGATGATTTGAGTTTGATCCGAGCCAAGTTTAAATTACCTTCTAATTTTGAGCTCGAGCTACCAGGGCTGAATGATCGAATTTGCAATATGCCCCAGGGTCAGCTCGGGCTTTATGAGAAATCATTTTAGGCTAGGCTCAGACATCCTCTTCATTCCTTTCTCATCATCCTTTTTTTCTTTCTAGACATCTCCTAATTATGTTCTCTCGTCCCTAACTCCTTTCGATTCATCATTAGTTTTTTGATTACCTACTTTTTAGCTAAGGTTGATTCAGTCATTTCTCTCTTTCGATCTTTCTTTACTATCAAGAGTCACCCTCGCTCTAAGGGTTGGTGGTACATTTTTTCTTAGAGGAGAATACCTCCTATAATAAAGGGTTCTTCTTTCTTAGTCCATGAATGGAAGGAGCGATTTTTGTTTCTCTTAGATTTTATTATTGAAGTTTGGAGGATACCGAGTTGGAGTCAGCCAAGGAACTCTGTTATGAAGGAGATTCCTCTTTTAGGTAAGGACGATATGGAGCGCTTTCAAGTTTTGCGGGAATACAAGATTTCTACTTTGAAGCAACTTCTATCCAAGTAGACCCTATTTAACATTGGTCTAAGTTCGACTGACCCTAGAGGTATTACAGCTTTAGTTATTTTTGATATCTTCTCTTCAACTTTAATTACTGATTCACTCTATTCCAATGCAGAGATGAAGCCTGAGGAGCTTGAGAAGCTAAAAAAAAAAGTGGCTAAAAAATGAAAGGTCCTGATGACATCTAGATCCCAGAAGAAGTAAAAATCTACCGAAGCCACGTCGGAGTCACCCTCCAAAACTCCTACCACCTCGATCGAAGTAGTGTTAGCATCTCGGTTCCTGCCAAGCTAGCTAAACCTACGGCCCTTCTTGTCCCTCGAGCCGCTGGGAGTTGGCAGGGTGCAGCTCAAATTGGTAAGGCTAAGTTGCTACCTACCGAGCCCTCCAGTGATAGGTCCGACTCTTCCTTACCATTGCCACATGTCTCCTTCAAAGACCCATAAATTAGTCATGATTTACTCCAGACTGGGCTTGTGGATGATGACCTAGACAAAATAAGAGGAGTGAAGTTTTACAAGCAGCAAAGAAAAGCTATTACCACCATCCGAGTAAGTTTTATTCTTTTTCTTTTTCTTATCATTGAGGCTTGCCTTTCATTTTTAATCAATTTTTCTTTTGGGTTTAGATGTGCCATTACGTTACTATTTTTTTCGCCAACATGATAAGAGACATTCATGATGAAGCCCTCAGTGCTTAGGAAAAGTGCAAAGGGGCCAACACTACCATGGCTAAGGCGAAGAATGCTACTGTTAAGTCTAAGTCGGTGGCCGATGCGGTAGAGGCAGAAGTTCATTGGCTAAAGTAGATGCTGAACAAAGTTAAAGCTGAGATAGCCTCGGAAAGAAGAAAGTTGTCGGGGCTAAGAAGGAGATGGAGGAGAAGGTGGTGGTGGAAGCCTTCAGAAATTCTAAGGAGCTTTCTAATAAAAAAATCTTATTCAACATGGAAGCTTTCATCACCAAACAAGAGGATTGTTGATAGAAAATTTTGGCTCTTCATCCAGATCTTGTTCTTTCCTTTTTGGATGGGGGCACTCCTGGTGATAATGATCAGCAGGCCTCTGGTTTAGCTAGTGCTGAGGATTTTCACACTAAAGCTCCTGTACCTGTGACATCTCCCCAAGATGAAGTACCTGCACCACAAGTAGATGCAGCTCCGACTCCTTCTATCGCCCCCAAGCTGAGGTCACTAGAGCCTAACTCTTACCTTGTATTTCTACTTTTATTTTTCATTAATATAAAAATGCACTTTTTATCAATGAAAAGAAGTTTTCTTTCACTTGTGGAATATTTTCCTAATTTTTTGACTGTTGTATGTGTGTTCTTTAATCAGTTTGATCAACATGAAAGTTCTGATAGTTCACCAATAAATCTCCAAGCCGATCCCATTCCTCTGGGTGTGCCGATTAGAGCTCACTTAGAAGTGCTCCAAAATAGGGCTGGTCGAATAAAAAAGAAAGTTGCTAGGGCCGACCAGAAGCTTTCGAAAATAAAAAAGAATTTCGATGCAGCTTCACCAGAAATCAAACGTTTAAGGTCGACAATCTGGCCAACCACCCAGGTGCATATTATCGAGAGGAATTGGCTATCAAAAAAATGTGAAAGATTAGCAAAGTTTGCCAAGGAAAAGACTTAGGACTCTACGGCAAAGATTGCTCAGCTTCGTAGTGACTTCGTTCGATGCAAGAGAAAGCTTGGAGGCAGCATCTCGATTCTGATAGGGCTATTGAAGAGATTGAGCGTGAGGCTGCTGAGGAGATCGCCTATCTGCGAAGCTAATTATATACTACTGAGGGATAGATCATCAATCTTAGGCATTATTTGCATTCTGCAGAAGAGGAGGTCAATAGACTTCATCGTCAAACTAATTAAGAAGGAAGAATCCCTATGGGCACTAAACAAGCATCAAACACTAGGGAATCCAATTTTGAAAGCGAGCTGACCTCGGTCCATAATTTTGTTGGTAATTTTTTCTAAATTATGAGCATGAGTAAAGATGAATTAGCCCGACTCCATGTCGACTTGGCATTGAGTGAAGTAGCTAACAAAGAGTTTGGAGCTGAACTTATGCGACTTTAAGATGACTTGGCTAGTAGCGTGGCAGCTGACAAGAAATTCAAGAAGATGATCAAGCAGCTGAAAAAGTTATTATTTATGATTCGACGTGCTACAACTCTTGAGGTGGCTGACATCTCAGCTATGGTGCATAGAGCTGAGATCGACAAGTGTGGGCATTTGGTCGCTAAGCTTTTTCTCGAAATTGGCCTATCCTTGCGTGATCCTTCAAGTCTGGAGCAGATTATTTTGGATGTCATCCCATTGCAATCATTGCTGCCTTAGAAACCTCAGAATATTTAGAATCTTGTGTAATTTCTCTTCTTCCTTTTTGTTGTCCTTGTAAGGCTGCTCTTATTTTGAGCATTTATGCTGTAACTCTTTTGTTGATAAATGAAATGCACTCACCTTTTTTTTTATCTACTTCATCGAAAATAGAAATTTTCGAACCTACCTCATTTAAGAATAGGGTTTTGCATCTTCCCATGGGTTCTTTGCTTCTTTTCAATGCTTTCTTGCTTGAGAACAAGGGCACTTTGTTTTCTTTCGGTATTTTCTCGTTTAAGAATGAGGACACTTTGCTTTCTTTCGGTGCTTTCTCATTTAAGAATGAGGGCACTTTGTTTCCTTTTGGTGCTTTCTTGTTTAAGAATGAGAGCACTTTATTTCCTTTTAATGCTTTCTCATTTAAGAACGGGGGCACTTCATTTCCTTTTGGTCCTTTCTCGTTTAAGAATGAGGGCACTTCGTTTCCTTTCGGTGCTTTTTGGTTTAAGAATGAGGGCACTTGGCTTCCTTCTAGTGCTTTCTCATTTAAGAACAAGGGCACTTTGTTTCTTTCCTCCATCACTCATTTTGCTGAATGACTAGGATCAGGTTGCAACCGTCTCGTGTGGCTATCTAAAAATTGATTCAAATACAAATTGTTATTCGAAAAGAACTTTGTATATATTGAGTCAAAATTATTGATAATACATCCTCAAATTTTTGGCATTCCATGGTTGATGTAGTGGGGTTTTGTCAAGATGCTTCAATCGTTAGGTGCCAAGTCTGACAACTTCTTCTACCTTGTAAAGACTTTTCTAGTTTGGTATTAGCTTGTTTTCCATGGTTGGTTGGGATACCTCTACCCAGCACAGCACCAAGTCTCCGATTCAGAAGTGCTTCCCCTTGACTCAAGAATTATAGTACCGAGCCATCCTCTATTGATATGCCATCATTATGATTTGTAGTTTTTCTCGAGTTTCCTCCAATAGGTTGAGGTTCATTTAGAGCTCCCCCAGATTGTATTGCTCACTAAAGTTTTTCACTCATGCTAAAGGTAGTCCGATCTCAACAGGTATCATGGCTTTGGTTCTGAATGCTAGGCTAAATGGAGTTTCTCCAATAAGAGTTCTTTGGATAGTTCAGTAAGCCCATAATACATGATGAAGCTCATCCACCCATGAACCATTTGCTTTGTCAAGCTGAGTCTTTATTCCCTACAGTAAAGTTTGATTTGTTATCTTGGCTTCTCCATTTGCTTGGGGATGACTTACTGAAATAAGGTGGCATGATATATTTAGGTCCTTGTAGAACTTGGCAAACTTTCTTCCTATGAATTGGCAATCATTATCTATGACCAATAGTTTGTAGGAATAGATCTAGGGTTCTAGGGTTAGCTTTTGAAACTTTTTCAAAATTACAGCGAAAGAGATGAATTAATCACATTAAATCATGAATAATATAACATAAAATCCTAGATATAGGATCCTATTACATGATTAAAACATGCTATTAAATTAAAAAATAAAATATTAAAAAAACTATATGTTGATTATATCAACAGCAAACTATTCTAGATCAGATCTAGATATATAATAGGGAGATCAGATTATCCTTACCTTTGAATCTCGAGTTTCTTAACTTGCTGATCCAGGCCTGAGATAGTTGCTTCAAGCCACACATGTGTCTGACCTCTATGAGTTATCTACATGAGCCCTCGATCATAGATCTGAAGTTCGGTGCCTGAAAATTAGCACAGTATACTAGTACTTGCTGATCCTTCTCTAATGGTCTATCTGGATCTTTCTTCCTTCAAACTTAGACTCTCCAACTTTCAAAAATCAAGAAAGATAATTTATGATGCTGAGATACCTCTCAAACACTCATAAAGATGAAGAAATAAGAGTGAAAGAAAAATTCTAGAAGAAGACCCTCTTCTTCTTCTTTCTTCTCTCACCAAAGTACCTTGATTGGTGCCTTTACAAAATCCCACGTCCTAGGCTTCTCTCTCAAATTTTTCATGCCCCAAATGATCTCTTTTAGATGTGTAATTCATAAAAAAATTAGATCAAAATTTATTTTATATCTGGAGATATAGAGGAATCCTTGACTAGGTCAAATACCTAGTCAAGGATTATCCAAATAGGGCTAGACTTGGGGCGCCCAAGAGTTGGGCGCCCCCTCTTTTATTTTTTGTGTGGACCACTAGGGAATGTCACACAAAAAGGTTTCTCAAAACCATGAAAATTTGAGAGAAAAAATAGGGATGTAGGCGACACAAAATTGGAATAAGTTTTGATTTCTCAAAATTCTATCTCATAGAGTTTAAATCAACTCAAACTCTTCTTTTGACTTGATCACAATATCTAAATACCATATTTGAGATAAAGAGAGCAAAGGGGTGTGCGTGAACATCTGAAAAAAAATATTTTCATAAAAGATCCAAAAAAAAAAATTTGATGTGGGGTCGTTGGGGCTAAGGTGGCGCATGGAGATAGGAGTCCTAGTCTCACTAAAACTTCTAGTTTGACTTGATCCAACTTGATCCTTGGATCAAATTAAATTAAAATTTAATTAATATAATTAAATTAGATCTTAGTCCAACTAATAATCTAATTAAATTAGATTTAATTTAATTTAATTTTAATTTAATTTTTAATCAAATTAAAAATTGGATTGATATAGGTCCTAATTGAACTAAGACTAGTTCTTTCTTGCAATTTGCTTATCCAATAAATCAATTAAACTTGATCCAATCAAACCCAAATTAAATTTAATTAAATTATATTTAATTAAACTTAATCTCAATCCTTTATCTTAATTAAATTAAGTTAATTAGCAATTAAATTACTAATCAATTCTCCTATAATACTTGTACTAGGTCAAATATTAATCGTATTGAATGTTTAACCCTAGAACGATTCTTAATTATCGATCAACCATTCGATCAGATTGAGAACTCTTATGTGTGTAACTCCATAGATTCAAACCTAAGCCAGTAGTATAGAAATAAATTTTTATATCAATCAAAATGACTATCTAGCAATGGTATCTAACGATCGGATAGGTCGAATGTGTAGAACAACATCCTTAGAACCCATATGAATATAATTTTCGTATAGTTCATTCCATTGATCAAAATGCTTGTAGAACATCTCAGAGTTTAACTATCAATCCTGATTAGATCATCCATATTGTATTTTAAAATATCAAATCCATCTCATGGATTATCCTGATCAAGATTTTTACTATATTAAAATACAATGATGCATTCTTCTCCAACTCTTAAAGTGGTCAACCTCATTTTGATCACTCACTAACTTTGTAAGTACTTGACTGTGCCCAAAAATCTTTCATCACTGAATTAAAAATTTAGTTAGTCCAGTACCAAAGCATAGTGAGTTACTTGTAAGCCACTATGGTGATATTAGGTCTAAGGGATATTTATATCTACATCCCATCAGAGTAATTCTTGATAACAGAATACTCTAAAGTTGGTCACGTTCAATGACGATTTATCTATACATCTCACTTGTATGCTATACCAGTATTTTCATACTACTTGATTAATAGGACAACCAATCTATATGGCATACAATGACCTATGCTTGATAAATACTATCATCCTAATTAACAGTATATCATTTGATTGTGAATAATTTTAAGGACTAATCGATAAATCTTTTCTTTATCGAAACTAAATAGTCCTAAGAACTTCATCACAATAATGAAGTTCATTAGAAGATGTATACTATATGATGAAAATACCAAAATAAATATTTTATTTATTAATAATCAATAAAAATTATAAGGTAACTCAGTCATCAACAGACTGACGATTGGCTTGAGACACATTTTCCAATATACTTTTGGCAGGCCAAATCTACATATGATGGATTTTTAGACGAAATCCATCACTCTAATTTCGATTATGCGAGCCAGTGGTTTAGCCACCAGCCATTTAGTGAAGTAGTCTACTACAACCAGCAAAAATTTTTGCTATCCTAATGCCATGAAAAACTGTCCAAGGATGTCCATCCCCCATTACGTGAATGGCTAGGATGCACTTATAGGAGTTAACAGCATTGTCGGTCGTTACTAAATGTTAAAATTTTTTTGGCATCAATCATATTTTTTGATCAGATTGGTTGCATCTTATTGCATCGTTGGCTAGTAATATCCTTGTTGAAGTAATTTATAGGATAATGATCTTATCCCTAAATGATTTTTACAGATTCCTTCATGTACTTCTCATAAGGCATGGATGGTCGTAGACACCTAAGAAGAGGTAAAGAGTATGACCTTTTGTATAACTTTTTTTAAAGGAGGATATAGCGAGAGGCCTGATTTCTTAGTTTTCAAGGTTCCTTCAGATCTCTTGGGAGTGTGCCTTCCTTTAGGTATAGGACCAACGGATCGATCCAGCTAGGCTCATGGTCTACTTGTAGTATTGCCGAGGATTCTTCAATACTAGGCCTTGTAATGATCTCGAAAAAAGGTATTTTTAAATAGGTTGGTTGGAGTTGAGGTTACTAACTTGGATAAAAGATTTGCTCGAGAATTTTTTATCCTTGAAATTCACTAGATGTCAAAGTTGATGAAGGCTGAAGTTAACAAGTAGCACAAATATGTCAAGAAAAGCTTTAATTTATAAATTAATTTATCTTTATTTTAAAGAATTAATGCTTTTTTTTTATTTTATGCTTAAATTGTTATACTTTGTATTTTCATTTTCTTTACAAGTTTCTTTGAAAAAAAAAAAATGGGGTGTAGGCTAGTCCAAACTGATAATTGGATGGTATAAAGGTTGTGTTTGGTGCTCCTTATTTAAAATCAACTGGGTTGATAGTGAATCTGAAAAACCTATCGATGTAGGATTATGATTGGTAAGTCTGACAAAATCAAATGAGTTTATTTGTGATCCTGGGTCAAAATAAACGTACTATAATCTAGGGATTATAGTAGAATTTTTAAGAAAAGCTTGGAGAGTGGATGTAGAAGTGGGTTGCCCTGAACCACTATAAAACTTTTATGTATTTGTGTTATGATTTTTGTTTTGCTTAATTTCTTTGTTCGCTTTACATATTTGCATAATCTAGTTACTTTTAACTCCACTGCTATACATTGCATATTCTCCACAATCACTCAAGTTTATTCACTTTTGATTCCATTGCATATACTTTCAATCATATTAAATTGAATTAAGTTAAGTAAGACATATACTTGTTTAGAGTTAAATTTGGTCAAGATTTAAAAAAAATCTAATTCATCCTCTCTCATCGGTTACTACCTTTGGGCAATAGCATATGAGGCTATGACCTAAGGCATGGCCCAGAATCTGATAGTTCAGTTCGAAACCCGATAGCTCAATATCCACTAGCACGACTTAGAACTTAATGGCATGGCCCAAAACCCGATGGCCCAGAATCCACCGACACGACCTAGAACTCATCGGGGTGTCCCATAGCCACCAGCATGGCCCAGAACCTATCGACAGGAGTTCTCTTTAAATATTAAAAAAAAATAAAAAATTAAAAAAGTAAAAAGAAAGCTTAAATTCATTATTTAATCATGCATTATAATATTGCTTTTAGTTTTTGCTACAACTAAATCAAATTGGCCGTGAATGATTGTCTGCTAAATAATTGCTGGCCATCCAAGATTATCTTACCATTCAGAATTGTTAAAATATTTGCAGAAGAAGAGAAAAAATAAGAGAGCTCATATCACTAAAATCATAATAAGAATTAACCATTTTTCATCCAAAATCATCATAGTCTTTTTATATAAAAAAATAATTTTTAAAATAAGATATTATAGAAAATAATAAAATAAAAAAAGATATAAGATAAGTCAACTCCAAGGCTTGTTAGCCTAATTGAAGATATATAATTTTTTATTATTAAATTTAATAATTTAAAATATAATATTAAATTATGAATATATTTTAATTTATGAATATAATAATAAATAATTTATGAATAATGTAATAAATTTAATAATTTAAAAAATAAATAATGTAATAAATTTATTATTTCATTAAGCATAAAAAATTACATAAATTAATAATAGATATATATATATATATGCTAGCAATCCAAGTCATATAATATATATGCTTAGAAAAATAAATTAATAAAAAATTTAAAAAATTAGGGATAAGAGATAAATCAAGCCGGACGGGGCCAAATGATACCAGCGAAGTTGACGAACGATAGGGTAGAGCCAAAGTCGATGGCGGGGTGGGGTGCAAGTAGGCCAAAATGGGCTAGTAGCGGGGCAGGCTGGCGGTGGAGCGCAGCCAAAGGGGGCGCAGCCAAAGGGGGCTACAAGGTGGGGTGCAGGCCAAAAGAAGTGGTTGGGCGGGGTGTAGGGCCAGGGCCGAGGGAGGCAGGGCCAAAAGGGGCTGGTGGTGGGGTGGGGTGCAGGGTCGGGATCGAGGGAAGCAGGGCCAAAGGGGGTTGGCGGTGAGGCGACGTGCAAGACAAAGGGGGCCAGTGGTGGGGTGGGGCGCAAGGCTAAAGGGGGATGGCGATGAGGCGACAGGGCTCGAGTAGAGAGAGAGAGCTAATGAGAGGGAAATGAAAATGTTAATTGGCGTATTGTAGAATTTAACCTAACCTATGGTAGCGATTTTCGAAACTGCTACCATAGGTCTATTGTAGTGGTTATTTATAACTACTACCATTTGATCTATAGTAGTGATTATCAATTGCTATAATAGATCCTATAGCAGCGATTATTGCCAACTACTGCTATAAATTCATAATATAAATTTTTTTATATTTTTTTTAAATATAATATAATTTTAAAATTTAAAGTCTATCTTCATCATTTATTATCTAAATAATTATCATTAGAATATCATCATAAAAGATTACGTCGATCTGATAGCTTTAGCTATGTCGATCGATAAAATTTAATTTTAATGGTCATGAATGATCACATGATGATCTGATAGATAAAGACTACCAATTAATCCAAAAATTTATAACGATGATCTTGACGATGTTTGTAATACACTATCAAAATTTTACTTTAATCAAACATCATTATCATGGTCAATCTAGTACTAAATAATTTCAACCATTAAATAAAAAGTAAGTGATTAAAAGGCCAAACGGTATCCAATTAATAGATAATTTTTTAGATAATTGATCTTTGCTACTACTTTAATTTATATAGTGGTGATCATAAAATTTAAATCATGTCTATATGAACTATCCATTTTAAACATATCTTACTAAAGTACAAGCATAATTACATAAGATCTTTAAGAATGAGTATCAAAAGATATATAATTTTAGATCGTTAATATATGCATGGTTTGAATTTTATGATCATTACCATTCCAAGGATCAAAGTAATACCAAAGATCATTTATTTAAAAATTATCTTATAATTGGATGCTATTTGGCCTTTTAATCACTCATTTTTTATTTAACAATCGAAATCATTCTATGCTAGATTGATCATGATAATGATATTTAATTAAATAAAATTTTGATAATATACTATAAATATTACTAAAATTATCATTGTAAGTTTTTAGATCAATCAGTAGTCTTTATCTATCAGATCATCATACGATTGTTCATAACCATCGAGATCAAATTTTATCGATTGATATAGCTAGAGCTATCGAATCGGAATGATCTTTTGTGATGATATTCTAATGATAATTATTTAGATAATAAATAATAAAAATAAATTTTAAATTATAAAATTATACTATATTTAAAAAATATGAAAAAAATATATTATGCATTTATAGTAGTGGTTACACTTAACTGCTGTCATGGATCAAAATTATGGCAGCGATTATAGATAATCACTTTCATAGATTAAACATATAACAATGATTAATCAACTGTTGTAATAAATCAATCCTTTGACAATAGTTATACCTAATCGCTGCCATAGATTTGACTTGTAGTAGCGATTTTATATAACCACTGTCATATATTTTATCTATGCTAGCAATTTTTGGTAACCACTGTTATAGGTCTACCTATGGCAGTGGTTAAGTATAATTACTACCGCAGATCAAATTTATGATAGCGGTTATATAAAATAACTATCGTAGATTCTATGGTAGTAATTTTTGAACCACTACAATAGTAAGCATTGTTGTAGTCCTGTTCTATAGTAGCGATAGTCAATACATAACCTTAGACTTCTATCATTCTTCTTGATAAAGAGTACTGGAGCACCCCATGAAGAGATACTAGGCCTGATGAAGCTCTTATTGAGCAGTTCTTGGAGTTTTTCTTTAAACTCCTTCAATATAGCTAGAGCCATTCGATAGAAAGCTTTAGTGATAGGTTCGGCACCTGGTACCAGATCAATAGAGAACTTTATTTCTCTATCAGGAGGGAGTCCTGGCAATTCTTCTAACTACTACAAAAAAGAGCTACAGTAGCAGTTCGTAACCACTGTCGTAGCTCAAAAAATTATTACTATAGGCTATGGCAGTGGTTAGAAAACCGTTGCTACTGTGACCGTTGCCATAGCACTATGGCAGCGATTGTTTAAATCGCTGCCATAGATGATCTATTGCAGTGATTTATAAATTGCTGTAATATATCGATCTATAGCAGTGGTTATATAACCGCTGTCATAGTTAATTTATAGCAGCGATTACATAACCGCTATCATAGGTAATCTATAGCAGCGATTTCTTAACCACTGCCATAGGTCTAATGCAGCGATTGACATCGTTTGCATCAGAAATCTATGGCAGCGGTTGGCACGGATATGACAGCGATTATAAAACTACTACCGTAGATCTTGAATAATTAAAAAAATAAAATTTTTATTTTTTTATATATTTTACCTAATAAATATAGATATATAACATAAAAAATATAATAAATATAAAAATTATTCTAAAATGATAAAATTTTATTACTGAATAAAATTTATTATAATATTTTTAAAAAAAATAAAAAACATCAAAAGTCTTTTAAATCTACATCATCGTCGTTGTCACCTGGAGTTGGAGTCAGAGTTAGAGCTAGAATGCGGGCCAACATATTTTCGAAGCTCGACTTCAAAATACATACTGAGCATTGACATCATGTCTCTCACGATGCCCTCTAGATGAGATGTGCACTCCTCAGTCCGATCTATCCGCATCGCAGCATGAGCTGCCCGTGCCAATGCCTCCTCAATCTCCTCCCGACTGACGACACCAAAAGTCTATGAGAAGATGCTCGCCTTGGACCAGTAGCTCATCAGTGTGTATCTGGGCTTACATCGGATCCTCCCAGAGTGCTCAGGCCCCAAGACCTGAGATAGATGGTCATAGGGCCCAGAGGTATCCGAGCCTTCGCTTGTAGTGCATCTAACTGATCTTGTAATTATAAATTAAAATAAAATTTTATAAAAAATGCTATAATACTAATCATATATACTAATATATTTAATACTTATAAAAATATGCTTGATTGTAGCGTTCATCGACCTGTCCGTCTTGTCCGTGCGGTTGGATCGAAAGATCTCGCTACGGTTAGACATCACTCCATCTCTCATTAGCTATAATAAAAAATAAATTTATCAAAAAGATGATAAAAAATATGAATTTAATTTATCTAGTAAGATTTAGAATTAATTACCTCTCTATGCATACTATCGGTCATAGACTTGCGGTCTAGAGTGTGCGTATACTCCTGGGCTGTACAGTTCTTTCGGTTCTAATGGAAGGTAGCCTAACAAGTATTCAAATAAATAATAAATATTTAAATAAAATTTTAAGCATATTAAAAAATTTAAAAGTTAAAAATTTTATCTCGAACTTCTGGCTCCTCTAGTGTCTAACCATCCTCTCCTACTAACTCGAAGGACAGTCATGTATCTAGAGAACAAGCTCCTTCGGAGTGTCTCGTTGGTGCTCGAGCCATCCTCTATAGAGCTTAACCTTGTAACCTTGATAGAACTCTCCGATCTTCTTTAGTCGGGCATCTCAAGCCCTCTCATGATTAAAAAAGTCATACCTCCTCTACACAAATTTATCAAAAATTAGTTACAAAATTATTTTAATCAAACATATATAGTGTAAATATGTAAAATGCATGAATATAACTAAGATGCGCGTACTTACCCATATCTCCTTTCATACCCAATTCCTAACGATAACATCCATCAAATGCTAGTCTCTAGGCTCTACAGGAATGATGTTCGACCGTCTCACAAGCACTCCAAAAAAAAAATACTTCTCTCATGCGGTCTCCCCTACCGACCTTCCCTTCGCATCATAATAGACCATCACCTGATGCTGGTGGTTCCACACGTGTGCCATACATGTGGGACTGTAAAATATTCAGCTGGATGATGCACCTATAATGCAAATATGTTATGCAAATATATAAGTATATAAATACTATATAAAAAATAAAGTTGTGTTAATATAATAAAAATGTACACTCAAATGACTGTGTAGTAGCATGTGCCTCAGATATGGATGATGGTAGAGGCTCAGCTATTGGTGGAGTAGATATCGTTGGTGGAGGTCCCCGAGCAGCCGATGTCGAGGTGGATGGAGTATGCTCTGACTGCTCTTCAGATGTTGAACTATGCGTAACCTGTCGAGGGGCAGAGATGCAAGCTAGATGACGTTTCGGTTCCATCATGACCTACAACATTAATGAACATTAATCAATATAACATGCTGAACAATAATATTAGTATAGCATCAATAAATAGTCTCTAATATGTATACTAATCAATTGATGGATCTATCGTTATGCAATGCAATAAACAAAAGTAACATGATATAAACATCCAAAAAATGTTATGCAATAAATTTTATAACATGAATTACATTCATAAATAATTAAGGATGAACAACAGTCATAGATCCAATCTCTTACATGAATCTTGGTGTTAATCCAGAAACCTAAAAGAAGAACAAAGTAGATGATGGTGGCACCTTAGGACTTAAAGTTGGAACCTTAGAGAGATATATCAAATTCTATTCACTCGAAAGTCGAGCCGGCTCCATGCTTGAGACGGTAGGTTCTATGCCTAAAACATCCGACTAGGATCCTCCTCCAGCTAGCTCGATCATAGTCCGAGCTGACTTGGTTGTGTATCTGAGCCAGCTCAGCTGTGTGCCATCCCCTCGATCACTCTCTCTCTCTCCCTCTCTCGATCTCTCTTATCGGTGATGATGGCGAGATCGGACCCCATCCCTTCCTCTCTCACTCTCTCGATCTTCCTTATCGGTAAGGTCGGTCCCCATCCCTCTTAGTGATGTCGGTGAGGTCGGACCCCCTCCCTCCCTCCCTCCCTCTCTCGCTCTCTCGATCTTCCTCACCGACGAGACCGGACCCCCTCCCTCCCAATGACAGCGATGAGGCCAGATCTCTCCCTTCCTCTCTCAAGTACAGATCCATCGATTATTTGGATTTGAATCTGATATCAATAATTAAAATTAGATCCAAATCTGAATATCCAGGTTTTGATCTAAATCCAATCTGTTAATAGATCTAGTCCACAGCCGTCGACATGGCATGGCCCAAAGCTACCGCCATGGTACGATCCAAAAACTATGACATATAGATAATTATAATATTTATAATAAATATTTATAATATTTATTATAAATATTTTATAAATTATTATAAATATATATAATTAATAAATAATACTATAAAATTAAAAAATTTATACCTACGGCTATAGAGAGTGGGTCGCATCGAAAGCTCCGAGGGTCGTCGGTGATGATGCTAGAGGAGGACGATGATACTAGAGGTAACTTGAGAAATAAAAGCAAGATAGTGAGATAGAGAAGAGAGAAAAAAAGAAAAAAGAGAGAGAGCAGGGGCGGTCGGGGATGGAGGCCTAGGGGGAGGGGGCACAGTGATGAAGAGTCCGAAGGAGGCTTCACACTCGATCGAGTGAGGGTCAGAATGGTGATGGTGGTGGGGGTGGGATTTCACGAGGTCGAAGGAGGGTGGAGGGGGGCTCACCGGAAGGGGGGTTTGGTTTCGCACCGAGGTTGGAGGAGGATAGAGTGTGGAGGAGGGGTTTCATGGATGGCCGATGGAGGGTCAAGGATGGATGGAGGTTCGTCGGAGGAGAGTTTCACAGGGGGTCGAGGGAGTGTCGAATGGGGGTTCATCGAAGCGGGAAGGTTCGCTGGGGACTGATGGAGGGTCGGATGGGGGGGCGGGGTGTGTCGCGAGGGTCGAGCGAGGGTGGAGGGGGGTTCGCCGAAGGAGGGATTTCATGGGGGGCCGAGGGAGGGTCGGATGAGGGTTCGCTGGAGGGGGGTATCGCTGGGGGCCGAGGAAGGGTCGAATGGAGGGGTGGGAGGGCCGGGTGGGGGGTGGCGGGTGGTGGGGAGGGGCGGCCGGGGGGGAGGAGCCTCACTGGCGACGAAGAGAAAGGAGAGAGAGAGATCGAGCACACATGGAAGGAAAGAAAAAATTTAAAAATTTTTAACCTAACTTTCGGCAGCGGTTATAACCGCTGCCATAGATCTACGACAGCGATTATCCAAAACCACTGCCATAGATCTATTGCAGTAGTTCTATAACTGCTGCTGTAGATATATAGCAATGATTTTGATCTATCTATGGTAGTGGTTCTATAACTGCTGCTGTAGATATATAGCAGCGATTTTGATCTATGGCAGTAGTTCTATAACTGCTGCTGTAGATATATAGCAGCGATTTTTGATAACCACTGTCATAGATTGAAAATAAATTTTTTTTTATTTTTTTTCTAAATATTATATAATTTTAAAATTTAATATCCATCTTCATCGTTCATTATCTAAATAATTATCATTAGAATGTCATTGCAAAAGGTCACCTCGATCCGATGGCCCTAGCTTCATCAATCAGAAAAAATTGATTTCAACTATCACGAACGACGATGCGATGATTTGATAGATAGAGACCTCCAATGGATTTAAAAATCTGCAATGATGATCTTGATGATGTTTGTAGCATACTATCAAAGTTTTACTTCAATCGAATATCGTTATCATGGTCAATTTAGTACAGAATGATTTTGGCCGTTAAATTAGAAATAAGTAATCAAAGGGTTAAATGGTGTCTGATTATGAGATAGTTTTTTAGTTAAATGATCTTTATTATAATTTTAAATATTTTATACGATGATGATAGTAAAATTTAAATCATTTTTATATAAATTTAAGTAGATATTGCAAAAGTACGAGCATAACAATCAGTGAAGTTTCAGAATGGTTATCCGAAGACGTATAGTTTTAGATCATTCTTCATCTCATGAGTTGAATTTTATAATCATCATCATAAAAAATGATTAAAGTAGTAGCCAAGATTATTTATAAAAAAAAATTATCTCATAATCGAACATTGTTTGGTCCTTTGATCACTCGTTTATCATTTAACGGCCGAAACTAATCTATACTAAATTGAGCAAAATAACGATATCCGATTGAAGTAAAACTTTGATAGTATGCTACAAACATCATCGAGATCATCGTTGTAGATTTTTGAATCCATCGAAGATCTTCATCTATCAGATCATCGCATCATCGTTCGTGATCATCGAAATTAATTTTTTTTTATCGTCGAAGCTAGGGCCATCGGATCGAGGTGATCTTTTGCAATGATACTCTAATGATAATTATTTGAATAATGAATGGTGAAGATGGATATTAAATTTTAAAATTATATAATATTTAAATATATATATATATATATATATATATATATATATATATATATATGATAGTAATTATAATTAACCATTGCCATAAATCAAATTATAGCAGCGATTCCTACTAACCACTACTATAGATCTGACTTATAGCAGGGGTTACAATGAACCACTACTATAGATCGATCTATGACAGCGATTTTCTATAACTACTACTATAGATCCGATCTACAGCATCGATTTTTTGTAACCGCTGCTATATGTCAGACCTATGGCAACGGTTATAAAAATCACTGCCATAGGTCTGACCTATGGCAGCGGTTAATGAAAATTGCTATCGTAGGAGCTACGACAGCAGTTTCGAAAACTGCTGTCATAAGCCATTTTTATAGTAGTATCTAGAAATACATCAGAAAACTTCTTTACTATTAGGATATTTTCTAACTTTAACCCTTCCTGCTAAGTATCTAGAACATCGGCCAAGTACCTTATATAACCTTTCTTCAACATTTTATAAGCTTGCATGGATTATATAACTATGATAGGGACATTCTTTCTATTGCTAGAGAAGTTAAATAGTTCCTGCCTTAGAATTTGGAAGGTTACTTTCTTTCTAAAGCAATCCATCATGGCATGGTACGAGGCAAGTCAATCCAATATCCCTAAAATGACATCAAAGTCTCTCATTTCTAAAACCATTAGATCAAATACCAAATCTTGATCTTTGATGCATATATTGCAAGATGGGCACATCAAGCTAACCATGATGACACTTCCATTTGGGATAGAGACACACAACTTATAATCCAGAGGTGTAGGCATAATGTTAGCCATTCTAACAAATTTAGATGAAATGAAAGAGTGGGTAGCCCTGGGATCAATCAAAGCACAAGCATTTGTAGATGCTACTTTGATATTACCTATCATAAATTAAAGTTACATTATTACTATCAATCAAAATTTACAATTATGGTAAGGTCGTTAAAAGAATTTTGGGGTACCTGTTACTATAGCATTTGATGCTTTCGCATCTTGCTGGGTCATTACATAAACACGGGCTTGGGTCTTCTATCTTGGACATCCTCCTTGTCCTAGCCTGGAAGGATGTCCACAGTAAGAAGTTGGTGCATTGGGGGTAGTTTGAGCAGGCATTGGTGTGGGTGCACTCTAGGGCAGCTACTGGTACCGGTGTTCCGGCGATAAGGATAATTTGCAACCTTGTAGCCCTGTTGACCATAATTGAAGCAAGCTCTGAAAAATCAGCAACAATCCTACTCTGAGTGAAATCCTTCAAGGTCCTTTTTTTTGCTAGGGTTCATTACCCCTTTGATGGGTTTCATGCCGCTTGAATTGATTATTAGAGAATCGACCATCTTGGGGCCCACTAGGTTTGGATCTATTTTTTGACTGTCGCTCCCTCTCTTGCTACATGTGGTCGACCTCTTGTTCCACAATTTTAGCTATGTTGACCACATCTCAATAGGAGACCAATCGCATTGGCTTAACCTTAGCATGGATCATGGTTCTCAATCTATTTTCAAACCTTCTAGCTTTGATGCCGTTAGTAGCAACCAAGGCTAGAGCAAAACAAGAGAGTTTAGTAAATTTGGCCTCATACTAAGCCACCATCATGCTTTCTTGAATTAGCCTTGTAAATTCATTCTCTTTTTCGAATCTAAGACTCTTAGAAAATTACATATCTATGAACTCTTGATGAAAGATGTCGCAAGTGATAAGCCATTCTTCTCCTATTGTCGTTTGACAGCTTCCCACCATTTGAATGTTTCTCCTTGAAACTAGTAAGCAGCGAAGTGGACCTTTTCTTGGTTTGTGTATTCCATGCTGGCAACGACCTTCTCCATTTCTTTAAGCCACTTTAGTGACTTAGTAGGATCAGTAGAGCTTTCAAAAGTAGATGGTGACAACCTCTTAAATTCCCCTATCCCTCAATCTTGTCTTGAAGATTGGCCACCTTTGTTCCCCTACTGCTCCATATTTTGAACAAGTCCAGTTAGAGCTTATATAAGATTTGCCATCTGTCCTTCAGTCCTTGAAGGGTTAGCAGCCTCCTAATTAACATTGGTGGCATTGGGAACCTTCTTTTGACGAGGAGGGTTTGTGTTATCCAACTTTCAGCTTGCTTTGGTGATGGACTGTGAGCTATGTTAGAGGCACTGACAGCTCGGGAGGCACCAGCAGCTTGAAATGTATTACTAGTTGTTTGAGGGGTATGCTTTGCTTGGGAAGTGCCAGCTGTCCACGAGGCACTATGAGTTCGTGAACCACTAGAGGTTCGAGAGGTGTAGCTATTTTGATAGGTCCGATGTGTATTGGCCATATGAGAACCCTCCACAATATCAGATAATTTCTTAGATCTGGTCTGAATTATTTTAACCTATATCATGAGAAGGGATTATTTCTTTAATATAATCACTAAGTAGTTCATCATTAATAATTAGATTTATTAAATCACATCCCTAATTCTACCCTACTCTCACTAACTACTTATACTATTGGGTCTTTAACCTTGACGCTGAAGCCACTTAATCTATCACACCCTGATCTAATAGTCTGAGCTAGGAGCACAGTAGACGGCCACATATCCCTAGAGCTTTAATCTATAGGACATGCAAGGCCTGCTATCACATTCATATGAACTCAAGTAGTGGTAACAAAAGCAACTCTAATATTTTCTTCAAATAAAAGTAAATGTTTAACAAGATAACAAAGATAAAGTAATATTTATTCCAAAGATAAATTAAGCAGATAGCAACTAAGGTTCTATGCTTCACACTACTCCACAAGCCCTATTTGTTTTTCTGTATCTAAAAAAAATAGGATATAATAGTAAGCTTTATAAGCTTAGTAAGTTACCAAAATCTCTAATTCAATTAAGTATTTTATACAGAAAATAATTATCAAATTGTATGTTCTTTCTACAAAAAGGTTTCTATGAATACAGAATGCCATATCAATCAATATAGAAATAAAATATGCAATCAATCGAAATAGATTATTCGAATAATTAAGGATCGATTTTCTACTCTCATTCTTCTAGTTTTTCTGACTATGGCCACGATCGATCCATGGCTAGCCTTGAAAGAGACTAGATTCTCGATTATAACATGTTGTCTATTGGTCATATGCCAGTGATCACCCTATTGGAGGCCCGAAAGGCAATCTACCTCTAATATCACACAGATAATATACTCTCATCAACGTATACCAACGATTAGCTCCGTTTGGTTAGGCCCAAAAAAAACTAGCTCTTAATTATAATACAACATCCATCAGTGTGTGCCAGTGATCATCCCACTAGAGATCCAAAGGGCGACTAGATCCTAAATCCATGTAATCATAGTCGGACTAGAGAGTAATGGATCAACACACATAACACATTTTGATTCAAAGAAATATAATTTATTTTTTCATTAATCATGCATATATGATCAAATATTTCTACGAAATATTTTATGTAGAGCATATAAGATAATTAATTTAAAAAAGTCATAACAATAGATAAACATAGAAATTAATTCTTATGCATGATAAAGTATATTAGGGTTAGAGGTAACTTATAGATCTTATCCTACATTCTCGTGAATCTTCACCTATTGAGAATATCAACCCAAAATCTAAAATAAATAAATATCCTATTAGGCTTCTAAGCAGGAGATATTCTAACATCTCAGGATCTCGACTAATCTTAAGGTCTAAATATTTATCAATATAAAAATTAATTTAGGTGGAGATTATGGTTACCTATATGCGATGGATCGGATTGTGATTAATTCTCTGGATCTGCGATTCCACCTGATCTATCTAAAATCCTTAAGTCACGTTCAATTTCATGATTAAAGAAAATTAGAAATTAAGGCTCAATCTGATCAATTAACATAGAAAGAAGAGGAAGGGTGATTTGGGTGAGATCAAAGTTGAGGTCCGAAGTGATCACGATATTTGATGTAAGAATCAAATGAGAGAGAAGAGCTAAGATTTATAGAAAATTTTAATAAATAAAAAGTGTTGGTGTAGAAACTCATCTCCACCGGAGGTCGCCGGAGTCGAGGCCGCTGAGGTCGCCGCCGGGGACCTGCAAAATAAAGTTTCATTCGGAATCGGTGGGGGGTGGCTCCGACAGGATCCTCCGATGGTCAAGTCAGTTTTCGGCCAACCGGAATGGAGTGCTCGAAATGAGTTTCGAAGCTTAGAGAAGAAGAGGAGAGCTTAGAGAGCTTAGCCTTAACGTATCGAAAGGGTCCTTTTTATAGAGGAGCTTGATGGTGACAACTACAGCCGCGTGCTGGTGGGCCGTTCGAGGTTCGGCGGAGTCAGTCTCATGGGATGGTGCCGTGTGCGACGGATTGATGGTGATAGCCATCGCCGCCTGACAGTGGGTCGCTATCGCCTGCAGCGGACTGATGGTGATGGCTGCAGAGCTTGCGGCGGACTAATGGTGATGGCTGCAGATAATCGAATGAAGGGTTGAAGGCCTTCGTTGTGTGCCCATTTCGAAGGAGTTCGGGCTCCTAAAGAGGAAGAGTGGAGGAAGTCCGGCTCCCACAGGCGTCTGGTTAGAGGTATGCAGCTAAGGCTCGTCCGCTGAAGAGTTCGACCGAGGAAAATCCGAAGCTCGGCCGTTGGAGAGTTCGACTGGCTGTTGGACTTCGACTGAGACTTGGACGCTTGAGAGTTCGGTAGGAGCTCGGTTGGTCGAAGTTTGGTGAGGACGATCATGAGGAGTTCGACCGAGTGACGACTGCTTGAGAAGTTCGATGGAGGGGGCGACCGCTGAGGAGTTCGGCCGAGGGGGCGACCGTTGAGGAGTTTGGATGCTAAGTAGTTCGGCCGGTTGGAGGGGTTCGATCTTGACGCTAGGAGCTCGGCAACTAACTGGTTCGATCTTGACGCTGGGAGTCTGGAAGAAGCTCGGACGCTGGGAGTTCGACTGAAGCCCATCTGCCGAAGCTCTTCTGCGGCTACTGATTGCATTGGGCTGGGCATCAAGCTAGACTTCGGCTGGAGTGGGATTTATCCTCAATATTAGCCCTCCCACTCTCGAGTTCGAAAATCGAAGGAAGGAAGTGCAGGAAAGATGACTGCCAAAGTCTTTCTCTGAGCTCTGTGCTGGTCTAGGTCGAAGCTCGGAAAAGATCTCATCTCCAGCTTGAAGTTGATATTGAAGTTGAAGCCCGAAAAAGATCCCTTTTTCAACCGGGGCTGACACGGTTGCTTTCTCTAGCCAAGGTCGATGTTGAAGCTCTCCAACCAAGGTTGACATGATAGCTTTCTCTAGCTGAGGTTGATGCTCGCATTAGGACGAGGTTCTCCTCCTATTCCTAGTCGAGGCTGGCTCAATTGCTTGGGAGAGATCTTATCTCTAATCGAGGTTGATGCTCGCATTAGGACGAGGTCTCCCTCCTGTTCCTAACGGGCTATGGGGGCACATGCGGACCGTCGTCCGAGCCTCTTTCCCCATCTCGTCCTTTATGAATGAGGCCTTCACTCGGGAAAGATCTTATCTCTGATCGAAGTTGTCACTCGGGAGAGATCTTATCTCTGGCCGAGGTCGCTTTTTGGCTATGGTCGAACTTTTCGGGAGAGATCTTATCTCTGGCCGACGTCGCTTTTTGGAAGAGATCTTATCTCTGACCGAACTGCTCGGGAGAGATCTTATCTCTGGCCGGCGTTGCTTTTTGGGAGAGATCTTATCTCTGGTCGAACTACTCGGGAGAGATCTTATCTCTAGCCGAGGTGATTTTTCGGGAGAGATCTTATCTCTGGCCGACGTCGCTTTTTGGGAGAGATCTTATCTCTGATCGGTGTCGCTTTTTCGAGAGAGATCTTATCTTTGATCGAACTGCTCGGGAGATATCTTTTCTCTGGCCGAACTGCTCGGGAGAGATCTTATCTCTGACCGAGGTAATTTTTTGGAAGAGATCTTATCTCTGGCCAACGTCGCTTTTTCGGAAGAGATCTTATCTCTGGCCGAACTGCTCGGAAGAGATCTTATCTCTAGCCGACGTTGCTTTTCGGAAGAGATCTTATCTCTGGCCGAATTGCTCGGGAGAGATCTTATCTCTGGCCGCGTCGCTCGGAGAGATCTTATCTCTGACCGACGTCGCTTTTCGGAAGAGATCTTATCTCTGGCCGAACTGCTCGGGAGAGATCTTATCTCTAGTCGAGGTGGTTTTTCGGGAGAGATCTTATCTCTGACCGACGTCGCTTTTCGAAAGAGATCTTATCTCTGGCCGAACTGCTCGGGAGAGATCTTATCTCTGGCCGGCGTTGCTTTTCGGAAGAGATCTTATCTCTGGCCGAACTGCTCAGGAGAGATCTTATCTCTGGCCGGCATCGCTTTTTGGGAGAGATCTTATCTCTGGCCGAACTGCTCGGGAGAGATCTTATCTCTGGCCGATGTTGCTTTTTGGGAGAGATCTTATCTCTAGCCGAACTGCTCTTTGACCTACTTGACAAGCAGGTTGAACTGCTCCGCGTCCATCGCAACTACAGAGTGAGCCTGGGTCGTCGGGGCTGGAGCAGGAGTGGTCGGATCCGGATGGGATTGGACCGCGGAGGCCGCCGACCGTCGAGTCGAGGCTCTCTTGGGGGGCATCTCTTCTTTTTTTTCTGAAAAAAGAAAGAACAGAAATCTTTAGAGTGAAAAGGGGGAAAATGCGAGCACTCCTTTAAGAACGAGGGGACTTCGGCTTTCTCTCAACAGAGAAGTCGGCCCTTCCTCTAGCGCCAATCTGTTGGTGCAAAAACTCATCTCCGTCGGAGGTCGTCGGAGTCGAGGCCGCTGAGGTCGCCGCCGGGGACCTGCAAAACAAAGTTTCATCCAGAACCGATGGGGGGGTGGCTCCGGCAGGACCCTCCGACGGTCAAGTCAGTTTTCGGCCAACAGGAATGGAGTGCTCAGAGTGAGTTCCGGAGCTTAGAGAAGAAGAGGAGAGCTTAGAGGTCAGAGAGCTTAGCCTTAGCGTATCGAGAGGGTCCTTTTTATAGCGGAGCTTGATGGTGACAACTGCAGCCACGTGCTGGCAGGCCGCTCGAGGTTCGGCAGAGTCAGTCTCACGGGATGGTGCCGTGTGCGGCGGATTGATGGTGATAGCCATCGCCGCCTTACAGTGGGTCGCTATCACCTGCGGCGGACTGATGGTGATGGCTGCAGAGCTTACGGCGGACTGATGGTGATGGCTGCAGATAGCCGAATGAAGGGTTGAAGGCCTTCGTCGTGTGCCCATTTCGGAGGAGTTCGGGCTCCTGAAGAAGAAGAGTGGAGGGAGTCCGGCTCCCACAGGCGTCTGGCTAGAGGTATGCAGCTAAGTCTCGTCCGCTGAAGAGTTCGGCCGAGGAGAATTCGAAGCTCGGCCGTTGGAGAGTTCGACCGACTGTTGAACTTCAGCTGAGGCTTGGACGCTTGAGAGTTCGGTAGGAGCTCGGTCGGCCAAAGTTCGACGAGGACGATCGTGAGGAGTTCGGTCGAGTGACGACTGCTTGAGGAGTTCGACGGAGGGCGCGACCGCTGAGGAGTTCGGCCGAGGGGGCGACCGCTGAGGAGTTCGGGCGCTAAGTAGTTCGACTGGCTGGAGGGGTTCGGTCTTGACGTTGGGAGCTCGGCAGCTAACTGGTTCGGTCTTGACGCTGGGAGTCTGGAAGAAGCTCGGGCGCTGGGAGTTCGACTGAAGCCCGTCTGCCGAAGCTCTTCTGCGGCTACTGGTTGCATTAGGCTGGGCATCGAGCTAGACTTTGGCTGGAGCAGGATTTATCCCCAATAAAAAGATAAATAGGAAGGAAAGGAAGAAAATTAGAAAAAATAAAAAGGAGAAGATGAAAATGAGAGAAGATGAGGGAAAGGAAAATGAGAGAGAAGAGAAGAAAAAGAGGAGGGCCTTGGTGGTTGGCAGGCCATGGCGATGGGGCGATCATTGGATTGTGATGGCGATGGCGGTGATGATGATGGCTCGAAAGCAAAACCGTGGGAGCAGAATAGGGTTTAAAATACAAAAATAATTTAGAAAATAGGACTCGGTTCTAGAGAGAATGAAGGAGGAGGAAAGAAGGCTCATCGGTGATCAATGAGGGTGGCAAATTTTGGTTGATGGCAGTAGATTTCGATACTTTAAAAAGGCATAAGATCCAAACTAAAATAGAGGAAGGATGGGATTTAGAGAGGGAGGGAGGGTTTTTGGGTGGCTAGGCATGGTTTATGGAGTTTGTCGGTCATCAAAGAAGAGGAGGAAGGGAGGGAGGAGCTCGGTAAAGTCAAGAGCAAGGATGGAGGTATTTTAATAGAGATGGCCATGGAGAAGATAAGGCTGGCTCAACGTCAGCCATTCGCCAATTACATCGGCCTTCAACAGTCAATGGTCATTTGCATGAGTCCAGGGATCTCGCACCGGCTGCCATTTGGCGACCTTATCCATGGGTAACAAGGGGGTTTGGTAGGGGATCGAGACTTTCCTATTCCGATCCTCATTTTTTTCTCAAAATTTTGAATTGAAGTCAACAATGGGTTTGTCGACTTTAATTCAAAACTAGCCCAAATGGGTCGGGTTTTATGGAACTTCTCTTGAGCATACATCAAGTCTCCATGTTTGATCGTGTATGGTCTAAGTATTGCATACACCCCACGTGCAATTGGATCGCACCAAATCCCACGGTGGATAACATGCCACATTAACCTTTATATTTCACCAATTCCCGATTGCGCCCTATCCACCATGGGGATTTGCCCTAGTTCACCTGGACTTAGTGCATGCAATAATTTCTCTTGCGCATGCGGATTTAGTATCCAGATTTAGTCTTTATGATTTATAGAAGCATCAATCATACATAGAGTATGTCTTTATGGCTACAGAAGCTAATTTTAATTCAAGCCACTTGATCAGTAATTAGTTTTAAATCGAAGCTAGTTTCAACTAGATGATATATTTTAAATCATTAATATGTAAAAATTCCTAAGCAAAGTCAATGGAATAGTCACTAACCTTGTTTAACTCTCAAGATTTTACTGATATAAAAATATATTAATTTTTTATATATAAAAAAAAAATTTTATATTTTAAATTATTAATCTGTAAAGATCTCTCGCTATCACTCATCACTGAACCGTAATGCTCTCACATAAACTTGTGAAAGTTCTAGATTTTCATTACCATGCGATAAAACACATGTTGACCATCATCTTATTTTTTTACAGAAAAAATAAGTAAATAAAGCAATACTTGATCTAGTTTATATGAAAAAAAGAAAAAAAAGAAGAAACTATGATCAATAAATTACACAATAGCCAGGAAGATCTTGAATAAATGATATCTTTTCTCAAAAGAATGGAGTAGAGTTTCCATATGTATATTTTCAGTATCAGGCGTATATTCATGAGAGATGATGGATGTAGCAAAAAATTTATTATAATCCAAAAAATCTTATACTTCCATGGTCTAAATAAACTCGGCAGCCAGTTCTTTGCAAAAGTGGGTACATTATATATATATTTCTCGAAAAGAAAAAGGAGAAGAGAAGAAGCGCCCGCCCAGAGATTAATTAAAAGGGAAAGACCGAACCAGATCATCATCTTCGATCAGCGGCACGGTTCCTCGGCAAAGGGGACATTAATTTTTGCGCTGGAGCCAGGGCGCGATGCTATGAGAGCAGTGCAGCTGGATGCTTCGGAGCCATTGGTCCTCGACCTCCTCGAGGCACGCCGTGCAGGTCCCTAGCGTCGACGATTCGTCATTCACCGCACCCACCAAGTCCCGGAGACGACGATCCACGATGTCGTCCACCTCTTGGTGGCTGGCCAGCACGTGGAGGTACTACGCGTCGGCCACAACCCGGATGGGCCCTTGCTTCCCGCTGATCCCCGCGCTGGTGGCCACGGCCCGAGCGAAGCGGCCCACGACCTCGCCGAGAAGCAGGCCCGGTCGACCGTTCAGGGACAGGGGGACGAGAGCAGCGGGGCGAGGGCCTCGCGGGCTGCGTCCTCGGACGAGAAGCGCTGCGCCGGGTCGCCGTGGATGAGGAGCCGCAATCGGGCCTCCGGCTTCTTGGTGGGCTGGAACAGATAGGATCTTCCTTGCTCCGGGGAGGGCACCGTGAAGGTCACCTGGACTCTCATACGAACCTTCACTACCATGCGAGCATCGTCATCCTCGCCGCCGCCGCCGCCGCCGCCGCCGCAATGAGATGACTCCGACCGGAGGTGAAGCGTGAATTGCGACCGGCCGTCATCCTGGTAGAAGCGACGCAGCAAATTCTAAGTGGTAGGCTCGTGACCGTGCGGGCAGCAGGCCATCGCCGTCGATCGATCTAAGAAAACAATATCTGCGGTCGCAGTCGAGTATGGGTTGAGAGAGGTACTGTTTGACATCTAGATATATGTATCTGCCTTCGACTGGCATGACCTCTTCCGACTGGGAATTGGCTTTCCATATGATTCCCACTGGGAATCGACTGGCATGACCTCTTCCTACAGGTGACATCTGTGTCCTGTTTCTATGAGATGCAAGAAAAGGTATTTAGAATGATTATTAAAGGTATAATTTGATCATTTTGGTTAGAGTTTCAGCATAGCTTCATGCACTTTGTCGATGCTTTTGGATTATCCACTGACTGAGAGAACGATAAACTGTAGAAAAGTTCATGCAGGCAAACAGTGTGTCAAAGTGTGGACGTTGAAGATAGACGACTTGCTTTTATTGCTGCTGTTTGTTCACTGATATGAGGGATGGCACAATCTCTAATGGCATGTTGTGTTTGAGAACCTTTTCATCCATTGGATGTGTTTTGATGAGTTTTTCTTGTGTTTGTTGTTTTTGTGTGATCAGGGAAAACAGTTGCTAGAAAGAACCATACTTTTTTGAAAAGATAGAAGTATGTCATGTTAATGCACCAGTAACAGTCTCACTAAAGAACATTGACAATAGAAATAATGTCTATGATGAGTGAGTTGTTTCCGTTCTTCCATTAATAAAAATGAAAGCATAGAGAAGGTTTATTTTGAGTCGTATATGATGAGCTTTACTTGGTGGATTTTATGTATGTAATATTATGTATTTTTCTCATGTCTATGTATACTCCAGTTAGGAGATTAATTAAGATACTTTTGTATTAGATATATTAATACCAGAAAGGATAATGGCTTAGAAACTTTGTAAAGCAGAATTCTTGTACTTTCTTTACTACCACTCAGATTTACAATTCCTATGAATTTGTGCATATTATGGGACCCTCTTGAAAGGGTCTTTAGATTTGCCTTTGTTCTTTGAGCAGACAAGGTAATAGAGCTCAGATAGCTTTTGCTAACTGTTATTTTTTTCAAGGGTTTAACTATGTGATCCTTTTCCTGAACGTGGGCATGCACGTTTGACATTTCAGCCATTCATGGAAAACTATCAGGATAAACTTTTACTTTAATTCTTTTTTTTCTTTTTGGTTGAAAAGATTGGTAATTCCTTCACCATTTCATTAAGAGAATGAAGTGGAACATCAAAAACAGTGAGAAGGAAACAGAAGGCAAAACAAAAGGCATCCCCTGAACCGAACCTACAGCAGAGGAACTTGAATTATTAGTTTAATTCTTTCATGCAATTTTTCCTATTTAAAATTCAAAAGATTCTAGGTTGTTGGACTGTAGTTTTTATATTTTTATCTGCCTATCTACTCTATTTGGTAATTTTTGAATTTCACTAAGTTCTCAACTGTTTCTTTGCAGAAGTTGGGCCTTTGTAGTTTTATTTACCATCAAAGGTGAATCATAAAACCTTTTGCTTTCAGAAGATGTAATATTTCTACCAGTACCTTAACCTGCATGTCATTCTCCATCTCAATATAATCAGGATCTTCTTAATAAGTAATTTATTTGGAATCCAAGGAAAATATCTATATAATATTTCTAATGATCTTGGTGATTCATTTGGATTCATCTCTAACATATCCTTTTATGTTGTCCAATTGTAGCATATAGTTAAGACATAATTGGCTGGAGGTAAAAGATATTTGATAGCTGTATGGAGGCTAAAATGGAGAAGAAACAGAAAGTTCTAGAACTACGAGAAAGACTGGAGCAGACTCTAGCTTTGCCTGATCTTACAAATGAAGAGTTAATCAAGTCACTCGTCAAAAATCAACTTCCACGCTCCTCGCATGAAAGGTTGGGATTTTATTCAATGCATTTTCGAATTGCAACCAATTGTGATAGAATTTGCTATAATAGATTCACAATTTTATTTTAGTTTTTATTGCTTGTGTATGGTTCCTTATTTTCCATCTTTCTAGGCTAGCAAGAATATTGTCACTCAGACTTACAAGTAGAAACCCTAATGTTGTCCGACTGGTTACAGATAGATTTTCACTTATGTTTTCTGTAAAATCCATGGAAGCAATATTATATTACCTCTTGTGAGTATTATCTTCATAGATCAGCTAAGATTTAATATAGAGGAGTAGTAGTACAAATTCTGAAAGTAAATATATGATTTTTTATATTGATCTGTTCTCTATTGAGGTTTCTCCTTCAGATGGCTGTAGTTGCTAGGTGTTACATTTCTATCTCATGAAATTGTCTGATGCACTAATTTCTTTTCATATTGAGGCTGTAGTGCTTAGTAATATTATTCCCTCATGATGTTATATATTCTTGGCATGCTTTAAATTTCTTTAACTTTGTGCTGGACAGGAGACATAGGGCCTGTTGTAGAAAAGCGGGCAAGAGAGGTTTCCAATTTTCTTGAGATGTTGAGAAGTGCTTCTGGTGAAATGGAGTCTTTTAAGACTCGGGGGACATCACATAGTGATTGGAAGGTATCAGTCTTATTTAGTATTTGTTCTTTCTACAAAACATGAATTTTGAATTCTTGCAAAATTTTAAATTTAGATTATTAGTTTCATTTTAATTCTTCATTATCAGCAGCATAAGATGTGAAGTCCTTCTATATGATCCAATGAAATGGTAATATTAGTGCATATTCTTTGATGAATATAAAAAATAATTTGATGATTTAGTCTATAACTATGGAAGATTTAAACCCAGTTTACTCCTAAAAAGTTGGTCATATATTCATGTAGAATCTGTTTTTGTTATCTATGAGTCGCAATGACCCCCACCGAGTCCAAATATTTAGAACCCTAAACGTACAAAACTAAACTCGAGCTCATTCTGGTTGCCCATGCAGACATACTAAATTTTAGGTTACCAATCTTAGTGGAATATCAACCATTGCAGACTTACCAAAAGAATCATCTCTAAGACATGACAAAAAGACCAATTGTGTTAAACAATGACCAACGATACCTGTATATGACTATGTTAAGGAAGGAAATAAGTCAATGGCATTCATCCAGCTGCTGCAAAATTGTTTATCCTAGAAACTTGGAGAATTCTTTTTTCACATTTAGCAATAAACTGTGTTTTTCTGTTATAGCTTTTACGACTTCATCTTCCACTTAGGCTCCTTCCTAAATTAGTTATCTTGGAAAAATCGTCATTTTCCTCATTGTCCTAATCTTCCCATTATGTTACATCACTCTTCATTCCTATAGTTCACCTTCTTCTCCAACTATAGCCTGTTTATAGCTCCATGAAATAAAGCAATACCCTTTTATGCATGTTGAAAAGCCTATCATCCTCACCTATATATTCTACCCTATCCCCCTTCTGTTCTTCCATTTCCTTTAAGATTTGCAGATCTAAGTTCCTGTTAGCAACTCTTCTTCTGATATCTAGTCATTGTAATATGCTTCTGAACTGTTACATTTTTCATTCCTTGATACTGGTATGATTGTATCTGATATTCATGAGAGTCTGTGGAGGATCCATAAATGAATGTTTTCAGGTTATGAACTCGTCTTCTGTCCACTGGTCATCTGGTACTATCATTATTAGCATGGAAGTGTCACTATTCTTTTTTGTTCTTTTCATCATTACAAGTTACATGCTGACATTATTTATTGGTGATTTTGACACCTTCCAGATAAAGCAAGATGCAGATCATTTTCGTGTGATGCATCGTGAAGGTCCCCATGGCACGCCATTTTGTACTCTTCTCACTGAAGGTTATGTTGATGGACCTATTGATGTCTGTAAGTTGAAGCTTCAGTCTTATAGCACTGCTGTTCTTTGGCGTTTAGTTGCAAAATAAACAAACACTAAAGCACACGTAATCTTAAGTCCTGACGCTCTTTGTTTCTCATAGCTTTATGTGTTTCATGGGATTCTACTCTCTATAAAAAATGGTGAGTGGCTGGTTTAACATGGCTGACATATTATTGATTATTTATATTTTTTTTCCTTATGTATAATGTTGCATTTTCATGTTTTTGCTATTCATTTGCTTTTCTCTTGTAGTTTTCTTTGTTTCAATAAAAGACTAGAGTTCTTTGAGATGATATATGGTATTAAAATTTTAATTGGGTGTCCTTGGTTACTGGCCTTTGAGCAACATCAACTGTAGCTTGCTTAATTTTTGGTTTTAAATTTTATTGAAAACAAATATTATCTTTATGCCAGCAGATCTTGTCCTAGAGGACTTGAATAGGGGTCAAGCAAATTGCTTTTCTAGGTCTCAACAGTTTAACAGATTAGTCTTATTAAGAGCCAAATCGATAATGAGCAAAAAATTAGCTGACTCCAGATTTTACTATGATATTGGAACTTTATTTGTATATTTTTAAATTAGGTTTTTAGAGTCCTTTCTTAAGTAGGACTTGTCACAAGAGTCCTACTTTAGATACATGTTGGGCTGGGTAAGTCATAAAGTCATCATGATTTGGTTTTTAGGTATTTTAGGTGTATTTTCATATAGAATTTTGTGTGGTCGCACTTTTTGCATTTTAGGAAAGTTTTTTTGGGGATTAGTTACTGGATTATTATGAGCCCTAGTTTACTTGTTGGTTCCTTGGCTGTCAACTAGAAGGTGCTGTATTTGAAATAGTTGGTTGAATGAAAGAGTTATGTTTGCCAGGTCTGGCCCTTCCTGTCCCCCCAATCTCTCTCTCCTGTCTCTCTTCTTTATCTCTCATTTGTTATCTTCAATCTCTGCTAATATTATGTGTCTTTTGCTCTTACAAAACTTATTTTACTCAGGTTTTTCTGATTACCAGAAACCACCTTGTCTGAGTTGTTTTTTTTAATAGGACGGTAGGCTGTTTTTTTTTCTTTTACCTAAACCCTTTCTTATCCTCTTATTAGGTCCATCTAGCCATCATAGGCCATCCTTAATTGTTCCTATATCACATATTCTTATGTGTCAAATGAGGAGCCTCAGAACAGTTTGTGGATAATACTAGTGAATCTTGGAATATCCCCCAAATATTTCTATCCTTTAGGCCTTGTGGCACATTCTAGCAAATCTGTGTATATATTCTATTTATATCATTTTGTTAGCAGCAAATTTATCAGGCGTGGTTAAAAAATAAAAAAAATAAAAACAGTTTGGAGTGCATATTCTGATCTAGTTCATGGCCTATGGCCTATTAGAAAGTAAACCAGATATGGAGATGGAGATGGCGACTAGGGTTGCTGTTGATGCAAATGAATTTGATGCTATGGTCCTAGGTGAAGCCAAGATATGTGGTTTTTTTTTTAAGGTCTAATCAAACCCTCCTAGAATTGGCTAAGGATTAATCTGCGGGTCATCCTGTTACCTATTTTAACTTGAATCAGTTGATTCATGTTTTTGTTCTTCAATTTTTTATTGGATGAAGTATAAATTATACATCTTTATCATCATTCCATTCTATTCTATCCAGTATGAGCTAATATTTCATACCACTGACAAAACCTACAGAACAATTACAAAAGGTGGAACTGCATTGTGCAGATCAGAGTTTATTTCAATATATTTAGGGGAGTCGAGTCAAATCCTATTTTGCTCTGCCCCTCCACATATTTCTGATTACTTGTCCTTAATTGGTGCAACTCCTAGTCCTCCTTTCATGTTCTTGTTCCTCATCCTACTCTTCCTTGTTTTACCATACATCAATTGTTTGACATGTTCGTCTTGGACCTTCTTTATCGCCGAACAATTTAAACTCTAGGTCCAGACACTTCACACTACTTCCAAGATCTAATTGATATCTGAATTGTCATTTCCTTGTGCAATAGTTCATTTTAGACTTCATGATACTTCGGCTGGGCTTTCATTAGCATATTTTTGTGTGCCTTAAGCTGAGGTGGTGCAACAAGTTCTTGCACTTTATGAGTCGGCAATGCTCCCAGCGCATAAGTTTCTCACAACTGTATTTATATTTCCTCTAAACATTGAGACAGCCAAACCCATGTGAAAGAGATCCAGCAAAAGATTTGCACTCTGGTCATCATAATCTAGTAAACTTTTTCTTTCCTATTTGAAGCAACCATGTAGTGCAACATGGATATTCAAGCTAAGGCAAATAACTTCATATTAGATGTTAAACCTTTCTTAACCCCTCCACATGATGATCTGGTTTTTAACAATTCTATAGGAAAAGATTATAAATAAGTGCATATTGAGAGGCCAGCAGTGCTTGAAGGGTGATATGCCCTCAGTTAATTCACTTGTTTTTGTAACTGGAACATTATTACAGCACTTGGGAGCAGTTGCGGCATTAAGCTGTCTATTGACTACAGATCATAGCTTCCCAGCCCATATGCTGAACAAGTATCTCCTTTTTCAGGTGGCCACAGTACAAATACCACCATTCAAAATTATCATGTCCACCTGTTTGCAAAAAGTCAGAATTGGTGAAGAAATATCCTTAGTAAGGTTAGTTGTGCCTTTTATCGGTGAATGATTTTGGAGTCTTTCCTTGTGCTTGGTTCGTCTTAAAATTTGATGTATTAATTTTTGTTCTTTCACAATTTGGAAGAAAGAGTGAAGGTTGCCTGGCCAGTTTCTGATAGGGAGGCTCTTCTGCACTACTCTGAAATTGAATACTTGAAGGAAGATCTCATTCTTGTACTAATCAACATGGTAAAATCTCAACATTTTGCTCATTTTATTTTTGAACCAATTCATTGATTCTCCTGTAGTTTAAAGCTTAACAGTCTAAGCTAGAAAACGATATGCTTATGCTGTATATTCTCTTGTAGATTTCGGAATCAGAACATATAGATATAAGCACTCATGGGTTCAGTGTAGATGGAATTTCTGAAGCAAAAGATATAGTACGGGTAGATTTAGTTGGAGGCTTCGTTTTGCAAAAAGCTAGTGCCAACAGAAGCTATTTCAGGTTAGTTGCATTACTAGATTGTCTTACCATCCATCCACATTCCCTCAGAATATGGGATATGCTTGGTAACATTATACCGAGTTATATCTTTGGTGAGGCTTACTATGGTTTCCAGTTTCATCACTCAATATACATCATGTTTAACCTGAGGAAATTGCAATTTACTGTCACTATTTTTTCTCTATATTGCTTTCAGAGTAACCATACCTAAGGACCCCCATGTTGTGTGCATTATTCAGGTGGCATGATGAAACAACCATTTGCAAGTCAAAATAGCTAACCATCTCAATCATCTAAGACTAGGTATCTAGAGAGAAACGTTATATTTATCTTTCGTTAATTCTGCAAAAGCTAAGCTGAATATTAATTACCAATAATAAAATTGTCATATCTAATTGTTTTACGGGTCTGGGACAAAGATCCAGCCATGACTGAAGTTAGGAAGATTTTATATTGTTTGATTAGGGACCATCAGTTAATTTTTGTCTAGCTTCCTTTCTACCAATGATGGAAGAGTAGAATTAACACTAACCTATTGCTTAATGCTATGAATTGCTAAAACCATTTAGCACTTTTCTTTACCAACATGCATATATTCCTTCTAGAGTTTGTGTTTATTTGGAGTCCTTATTTTTGTATTTAAGCTTTTTGAAAAAATTAGATGGTCATAGACATCTGGTAAAAGTCAGGGATTCATGGTAACAAAAGAAACTCTTAATTTAACAAAAAATTTAGATACAAGTTTTGGAATTTTTACTGGAATAAGGAGATAACTAATATGTGAAAATCATGTATGGTGGGTTCCATTTCTTTTATGAGATAGAGAACAAATGGCACTTGTTTTCTGTATCATTTGCATTTCAGGAAGTCATTAGCAAACCCTGAATACTTGAGACCCTATTTGTGGTTCATCATAGTAAAATTAGTAAAAATCTTGTTATCAAGTAAAGGGAAAAAACTTTAGTCAACAATTCTGAGAAAGTCTCTGATTCATAAGAAAATTATGTAAGGAATACCATTGTATTAGCTAAATAAGAAAACTAAGCTATGGATGGCAAACTTTTCCTTGGTTGTTGCTCTAGGCAAGCATCTATGGCAAAATATGAAATTTGTTATAATGGCACGTATGTTGTTGAAATATGCATTCAAATGTTTCCTCCACCAAAAAAAAAATGAAGAAGGAAACATGCATTCAAATGTTCTACATCCTGATAGACATAAGGTCGAAGTCAGGTACATGATGCACAATATGGAGGCATCGGTTTAAGTGATTGATATGCTTTTACTTGTTTGCTTAGAAGTATATCTAAACTGCACAATATGATAATATAGATGCCCATTTCACTTTATATTTTTATGCCATATGGGGGAAATGGGGCTCATTTGTGTGCTGCAACCACACTAGAACATCTCGCCAATTCCCCTAATGGCTATGAAGCTTCCACCCTATCTTAGATCACTTGTCATTGCTGCTGCTTTTATATCCATACTAATATCAGTATAATAAAATACAATAATTTAATGGATGGAAAAAAAACTATTCTAGAATATTTCAGTATTGCTGTTGTAAAATCTTCCATACCCAAAGCCAATCCAAATGTCCCTTTTCCTAATCCCATGGTTGCTCCTGATTGTAGGAATTTGATTGGATATTCACAAGAATGCAACAAGGATCCTCTCTCTCTCTCTCTCTCTCTCTCTCTCGTTATCTTCTTTTGGGGGTGCACATGGATACTCTTCAATGACCAACCGTATCTGCTTGAGTATAGATTCCAGCTTTAATATCTTGCTTGCACTCTTGCACTTGTTGACACCTCTTTATACCTTCTCCACCAAATATCATAAAGTGTTACTGTTATTAGTTAAATGTATATGTTGTATTACTATTTCAGCTTCTTTTCATGTTGTGTTGCTAAATGTGCAGCCATTGAAGATGCAGTTTCTTTTTCTCAATTTTATGTCAAAAAGTAGTACTTTCGAAAATTGCTTAGTTACCATATTCTCTCTCTACACATTGAAGCAAAAGAAACGGTCAGATTAACCGAAGAATCTGCTCTCAAATTTTTATCTTGTCGTGATATTGTTCTCACATCTACTTATGCTCTAGGCTTCTAAGCTCTGGTATTTTACTCCATAAATTTTATGGTCTCTATTTAATAGTTGTTATGGCCAATGAGACAATATTTAACCTTGCCGAAAGATGATAACTGTGTGATAGCAAAGTTATATGGAAAAACAGCAGTCATTTACTTCTCCGTAGGCATATGTTACGAAGCATCTCTATCAAATGGAAATACATCTATCGTAGTACTGGTATCATATACAATTTGATGTTCTCATATGAATGCCTATAATCCTTGCATAAACAGCAGTGTGGAGTCTGCCCCATTGTCGAGGGAGAGATTTGCGATTTTGACCAACACAGAAGCAATTGATTTTAGGATTTCTTCCCATAACAAGTTGATAGAATCTAAAGTCGCTAAGACACAGCCACCGGTGTCGGAGAGCATGAGAAGGGTGTGCGACGAAGGTAGCCTCAAGGCCGATGGTTTTAATGGTCTTTATAAACGAACTTCGCGGCAAAACAAGAAAAAGAAAAAATCGGTTCTGTTGCTTCAGTTCAGGTTTTGTTACAAATTGAGAGAAGACGGCTAATTGGTACGATAAACTGCACTGTAGAATACAAATCTGATGTTATGGGATAGCATCGTTCGAAAACTTTTAATCTGTAATTTCTTGAAAATAGAAGATGCAGTCGTATGCAACTAAAGATGTGATGTCATCGACTTTGTGGGGAATATATGTCGTTTCTGATTGTTCAAACTCAAAATGATAAATCATGAAGTGTGGTTCTGTTGATCTCGAAACTTGCCGGACCTAATGGTCTGAGCTGGGAGCACAACAAATGGCCGCACGATCCTAGAATTTTAATCCATAGAACATGCAAGGTCTGCCATGAATACATTCATGTGAACTCAGGCAGTGGTAACAAAAGCATCTTTTTTTAAATAGAAGTAAATGTTTCACAAGGTAACGGAGATAAAGTTGATGGAAATAGTGCAGAATTTTTAGCTTTATTTTTAATTTTTTTTAAAAAAATGATACAGTAAAAATTTAAAATTAATTTAATTAATTTTTAAAGTTATTAATCATATCCATCAAATCCTACAGTGAGGTTCGTAATGTAGCATATATATATTAAAAATCTAAAAAAGAAAATAGCATGTAGTAAATCACATTTACTATTACTATCTACTTGTATTTAAAACACAATACCTTATGGGTAGTCGATCACCGCAACTAAAATATCACTAGGAGCATTCTCTCGTTGCGATGCAACCACACAGGTCGTTTGGTCTCTACGGATTGTCCACATGAGGTCCTAGTTTCGATCGGCTTCTTTCGAGTGCTAACTTGATGTCGGAAGCTTTGACAGCTGATACCAAACGTCTTTCAATTCTTGAAAATTCTTCTCACATTCTTCTGTCTAAATAAATTTAGTTCCCTTATTGGTCAACTGAGTTAGAAGTACTGCATGCTATATAAGAGAATCCCTCCACAAATCTTCTATAATATCCGGCTAGTTCGAGAAAGCTATAAATCTTGGACACATTAGTCAGTCGACTCCAATCTAACCTTTGCTAGATCTATAAAGATGCCTTCTTTAGAGATTATGTGTCCTTGGAAGAAGATACTGATCAGTAGCACAAATATATCAATAAAAATATTAATTTATAAATTAATTTATCTTTATTTTTAAAGAATTAATGCTTCTTTTTATCTTTTGCAGAAAAAATAGTCGTCAATGTAAAAAGCCTAATTTATATATTTAAAAAAAAAATGGAAGCAAATCAGATTTAAAATGGATCCAAAATGGAGACTTAAATACAAGCCAAATTTTGGCCCAAAATCCACTCAAAACTAGCCCAAACGAAGCTCAAACCCGCTGAGAAGTCAGCTTTAAACCAGCCAGTGCATGATGGGCTGATCGATTGGTCCACAGAATAAGACACAGGTTGTGGACCTAGCTTTCATGCGGCTCATAGCAGGGTGGGGTGATTTTGCACGATCGTGTGGCTCAGGTAGTGTGGGATACAAGTTCGAATGGCTGAGGAAGCTCTTTACCATATCAAGCATGGTGGCCCACTATTTGTGCATGATCGGATGGTCCCAAGCAATCCTCTGCATGATCTGATGGCTAGAACAGCAATTGATTTGATTCAAAGACTCTAGCTTCTATTTTATGCCATCCGACAATCTAGAAACATCTGATCAAGCAATCCAACAGCCAGTATCAAATTTGAATTGATTTGAGCACTAAATAGTTATTTTTGGGTGATTTTTCAAGCATTCAATCTCCATCCAACGGCCATGGTGATCTAGAATTTTTCTATCAATGGAACGGCGCCCTCTTCACGAGTTTCAATCCTATTTTCATTCAGATTCCTCACCTACATGCCTCTCCACTCTATTTAAGGGCCAAGGCTGAACAAACTAAGGTATCTTTGATCAAAAGAGAGAGATATGGTATAGGATAGGAGGCATAGCTTGGGTTGAAGGCTACTTCAAGGCAAAGGATGTTGAGAAGAAGAGCTTATCTTCTATGCCATCTTTATGCTAATATCAATCTGAGATCAAGATCAGATTTAAAGAAGAAGAAGAAGAGGATCGTCTAGCATACTCTGAGGAGTTTGAAGAAAGAAGGTGAGATCATCAACTATCTTTCCGATGAGGCTGCACTAATCGATTTTAGATCCTTTATTCCAATTGTTATTTACTTTCTTGCTTTTTTTAAATTTCATGTATTTAAATTCTAAATTTAATTAATCTAAAATTTATTTTTTATACTCTTTAAATTTTTATTTTTTAATTTTATTGTAAGTAGAAGCTAAGATCTAGATAGTAGATCTTAGTACCAAATTTTTTTTATCTGTATTTTTTATTTTTTTTTTCGATAAAAACTTAATAGTTCACGATCCCATTCTTAGATAGTTTTACATTGCTAATTTTCAGAAGATGATTTGCAACCCCATTCTCAGATCCTTGTTTGTTAAGAAATTTTTCTATTTATTTTTCTAAAATACTCATGAATTATATTTTTGAGTTAGGAGTTAAGTCCGATGCAATGGGTACCGAGAGGGTGTCATTTGGTTCTAAATATTCAAGTTCGAAATATTCATACTCATGTGTGACTAAAGGCGGCTTCAGTTTTGAAAGTAGTTTAATATGAACTTGCTTGAACAATTCCATTGGCTCCTCGTTGCATGCTCCTTGCATTTTGTGGGAAGAACCGGCTTCTAAAGTTGAAAAGAACGGGACTCTAGGTTTATAGGTCTTGGATAACTCATCTGTTCTTTTTTTTTTTTTGTTTATCTTACTTAGATTGAAACTAGCATCAATACCAGTTTTGGACTCAGGTTCTTCTATGCGGTTAGTGTCAATGCTAACCTCTTCTTCTAAATCTTTATTTTGGTTAGCATCAGTAGTAGCCTCTAACACCTGGTCTTATTATGGATCTTTAAGAATTCTACCATTTTTAAGCTCAAAAATTGCTTTAGCATTCTCAAATTGGGGATTCTTAGGTAGGACATTAGATTATGACTAGGTTTAGGTGGTTGGTGGACATTAGACGGGTTATTTTTAGGATTTGCTATCGGTTGTCTTGGCAATTAATTTGGTTCTCTCTTCATAGTGGACTCAGCTAACTGTTCTATTGGTGTTTCTAGCATGATGATGGATTATTATTGAGTTGAAATAAGTTATTGAAATTAGTTAAATCTATTATCGGCTAGATTTGTCTATTTAAGAGGTGGGTATGATGACTGATTGTAATATGATGGCTAGGTAGACTAATTAGGCTGACCAATATTATAGGCAAAATTCTAATATTAGGGCTTATTTGATAGTTCTACACTAATTAAATTTGGATCTAGGTCTGAGTCTTTTAGGGTCTCTAAAAAAAATTGGGGTGGTTTCTCCAATTGAGTTATATGTATTTGAGAATGGATTATTAATTGACTTGGAGTAGTCTTGTATAACTTGAATTTATTCTTAAATGAAAGATGGAACTATGTAGCCATAGAATATTTCACTATAAGAAAATAGTGATTTTGCGATCAATTTTGTGGCTGAATTTTTTGATTAAAATTTATGATCGATTTTGCGAACAAATTTTTTTGCAACTGATTTTATGATTGATTATTAAAAAAAATAATATAGAGATTGAAAAATATCGGTTGTAAAATCAGACATAAAATTTTAATTTTACAATCAATTTTGCAATCAAAAATTTAAATATAAAAATAAATTTATAAAATACTAATTTTATAAAATTTTATAATTGATTTTTCAGTCTAAAAATTTTGCAAATGATTTCTCAATCACAAAATATCTTAATTATTTTTTAAAATTTAAAATAATTTAAAAATTTAGCAATCAATTTTTTGGTTGTAAAATAAATTTTTTTCAATCAATTTTTGGGTCACAAAATTTACGACCAAAAAATCAATCATAAAAAGCCTTAATTAATTTTTTTAATTTAAAATAACTTAAAAATTTTGCAACCAATTTTTTGATCATAAAATTTGTGACCAAGAAATCGATCGCAAAATACCTTAATTATTTTTTCTAATTTAAAATAATTTAAAAATTTAGTGATCAATTTTTTGGTCGTAAAATTAATTTTTTTGATCGATTTTTTGGTCCCAAAATTTGCGACCAAAAAATCAGACACAAAATATCTTAATTAATTTTTTTAAATTTTAAATAATTCAAGAATTTAGCGATCAATTTTTGGTAGCAAAATTAATTTTTTTGATTAATTTTTTGATCACAAAATTTATGATAGAAAAATCAATCATAAAATATCTTTATCATTTTTTAATTTAAAATAATTTAAAATTTTAGTGATCAATTTTTTGATCATAAAATTAAATTTTTTTATCAATTTTTTGGTCATAAAATTTATGATAAAAAAATCAATTGCAAAATGCCTTTATTAATTTTTTAATTTAAAATAATTTAAAAAATTAGCGATCGATCTTTTGGTAGTAAAATTAATTTTTTTCGACCAATTTTTTGGTCATAAAATTTATGACCAAAAAATTGATCATAAAATGCCTTAATTAATTTTTTTAAAGTTAAAATAATTTATAAATTTAGCGACCAATTTTTTGGTTACAAAATTAATTTTTTTGATTGATTTTTTGGTCACAAAATTTATGACCAAAAAATCAATCACAAAATATTTTTATTAATTTTTTTAATTTAAAATAATTTTAAAATTTAATGATCAATTTTTTGATCATAAAATTAATTTTTTTGGTCACCAAATTTGCGATAAAAAAAAAATCACAAAAATGCCTTTATTAATTTTTTTATTTAAAATAATTTAAAAATTTAATGATTAATTTTTTAATTACAAAATAATTTTTTTTCAATCAATTTTTTTAGTCATAAAATTTATGATTGAAAAATTCAATTATAAAATATCTTAATTAATTTTTTAATTTAAAATAATTTAAAAATTTAGCAATTGATTTTGTAATTATAAAATTAATTTTTTTGACTAATTTTTTTGTCATAAAATTTATGAATAAAAAATTGATCATAAAATACCTTTATTAATTTTTTTAGTTTAAAATAATTTAGAAATTTAATAACCAATTTTTTGATCATAAAATTAATTTTTTCTAATTGATTTTTGGGTCACAAAATTTAAGACCAAAAAAATTGATCACAAAATGCCTTTATTAATTTTTTAGTTTAAAATAATTTAAAAATTTAGCGATTAATTTTTCGATCATAAAATTAATTTTTTTTATCGATTTTTTGGTCATAAAATTTACAACCAAAAAATTGATTACAAAATGCCTTTATTAATTATTTTTAATTTAAAATAATTTAAAATTTTAGCAACCAATTTTTTTATCATAAAATTTATGATTGAAAAATTGATCACAAAATGCCTTTATTATTTTTTTAATTTAAAATAATTTAAAAATTTAGTGACTAATTTTTTTATCATAAAATTAATTTTTTCGATCGATTTTTCAATCGCAAATATATTTTACAATTGAATATTTTTTTCTATTTTTCTTTAAATATGGTATAATTTTAGAATTTAAAGTCCATCTTCACTATTCATTATGTAAATAATTATCGTTAGAGTATTATCATAGAAGACTGCCTCGATCCGGCGATCCTAGTTATGTCGATTAATAAAATTTACTTTCAACGGTCAAGAATGATTGTATGATGATCTGATAGATAGAAACCATCGATGGATTCTGTTGGAGATAAATTTTGCTCCTGCCAAAGTCTAGCCTGATGCTTAACCTAACACAACTGGTAATCACGAAAGAGCTTCATTCGGAAATTCTTCCTCCAACGGTCGAACCCCATCCGATCTCCTCCGACGGTCGAACTCATTCTGTAGCTGAATTCCTCCAACGGTCGAACCCAACCAAACTCCTTCCAAATCTCTCCTTCAGTCGAATTTCTATAGGAGCCGAACTCCTTTCGGACTCCTCTTTTAGTCGGATTTCTACAAGAGCCGAACTCCTTTTAGATCTCTCCTTTAGTTGGATACCTTCAGAAGCCAAACTCCTTCCGGACTTCTCCTTCAGTCGGTTAACTCTAGGAGCCAAACTCCTTTCGGACTTCTTCTTCAGTCGAATTTCTCCAGGAGCCGAACTCCTTCCGAATCCCTCCAAGAGCCGAACTCCTTCCGAACTTCTCCTTCGATCGAACTTCTCTATCAGTTGGACTCATGAATTTCTCTATCAGTCGAACTCCATCCAGATTTCTCTAGTGAATTACTTTCAGATTTCAACTAGCATTCCTCTCAGTTGATTTCCTCTAGCCGTGTTCCCTCTAGCAGTCTGAACTCTCCTGAAATTGATGTATGTCAAAGCTCTTTACCAACCAACGCCTGCTTTCTCCAAACTTTGACTATTAAATCTCAACAAATGGCCACTTCATGGCAACGGACACCACTCTCCGTAACAAACTCCACGTGGCCTCGAGTAGCCCACTACCGATGGTCACATCACAATAACAGATACCTCTCTTTGTAACAAACTTCATGTGGCCCCAAGTGGCCCACTATCAAATGGTTACGACAAGCTTCATCTATGAAAAGGAATCCTCCAGATATGTTTTCTCTAAGCTCTCTTCTTCTTTCCGAAACTCTGCTGAATTCTTATCTGAGTACTCCATTTTTGTTGGCCAGAAGAGCTGACTTAATCGTTGGAGGGTCCTGTCAGAGCCACCACCATCGACTCCGGACGGAACTTTATTTTATAGGTCACCGACGGCGACTTCTTCTTCCTTGACTTCAGCTCGATCCGGCGTTAATCAGATTCTACACCAATAGAATTGGCGCTAGAAGAAGGACTCTCTATTCTTGAGATTTTCTTGTTCTAAAAGGAGTGCTCAGCAACGATCTTTCTTCTTCCTCTCGAGAGTTCTTTCCCGAGAAAGAATGCCTCCTAGGAAAGCTTCGACCTAGTGATCAATGGCCTCTGCAGCCAAATTTCATCCAGATCTATCCACTCCCACTCTAGCCTCGACAACTCAGGCTCCATTTGCGGCTATGGTGGATGTAGAGCAGTTGAACCTACTGGTTCAGCAGGTTCGTGATCTTACGGAGGTGGTGCAGGCCATATGTCGGCAGGCCCCGGCATCGATTCAGCCAGTGCAGGCCTCTCCAGAGCCCCATGATCCGATCTTAGGATGGCGAACTTGGGCTGCTCGGTAGCTGATCTCCGAAAAGGAGAAGAAGAGGATGGAGGACCCTTGCCCAGACCATGACTCAACCCAGGGGGAGGCTTCACACTCGCTCGACCAAAAAATCCTAGAGATCAATGACCGTGAAGATCTTCTTAATCAAAAGCTCCAAAAAATGAGCCGATGAATTGAAGAACTCCGTCACGCTCCCTCCATCCATGGTAACGATATTTACACTGACTCTCCTTTTTTCTAGATGATTATATAGGAACCGATCCTACCGAACTTCAAGCTCTCTCAGTTTGAGAGTTACGACGGGACCACCGATCCGATCAACCACCTAGAGGCCTTTCGGATGATGATGCTGCTCCATGGCATGCTAAACACAATTTTGTACCGAGCTTTCCCATCCATCCTCAAGGGAGCAGCTAGAAATTGGTACTCAGCCCTTAAGCCAGGTACCATCTTTTTCTTTGATCAGATGAGCCATCAGTTTGCGGCTCATTTCGTTAGCAACTGACGTCTCCGCCGAGGTTCGAATTTTCTGATGAACATCAAGTAAAAGAAGGAAAAATCCATCCAAACTTATGTTACCCGATTTAATGCAGCTGCATTAGAGGTCTGAAACTTGGATCGGTCAGTTGCAATGGCTGCACTCAAGGATGGCCTTCAGAAGAATGATTTGCTATTTTTTCTAAAAAAGAAATACCCTAGAGACTTTGCCAATATGCTGGCTTGGGCTGAAGGTTATGCTCAAGCTAAAGAGGCCTTCAAGGCCAGGGATAATAAAGCTGTTGGAGAGCGACGAATCGGTGAGCCGAGCAGGCCCGCTGAGGAAGGAAAGTCGAGTGAAGCTCGGCCGTGCTCCCAAACTTCCTCTGAGCACAAGCAAGCCCGAAATCCTCCCTGAGCTTGGAGGTAAGGAAGCCCCAACAGAAGGGTGCGGTGGGGTTCTCCCCTCTAAAAATTTCACAACTACGTCCCTCTCAATGCTCCAAAAATTCAAGTACTAATGAAAATCAGGGAGCAACTATCGAGATCGAAAATGATGCATACTCATCCTAGCAAGCGCAATCTTAACAAGTTATGCCTTTATCATCGTGACCATGGTCACGATACTGAGGAGTGTATTCAGCTTTAGGATGAGATCGAGGAGCTCATCAGATGAGACAGACTCGATCGATTCCTGCAGCATCGACCTGAAGGATGGGAAGATCGGTCAAGGGCATTGTCGCAGCCTGAACCACCAAGGGGGGAGGATCAACAAGAAGATCGGTCGCCTCTCGGCATCATCAACACTATCTCAGGGGGACTTCGGCGAGAAGAGGCCGGCGGATCTGAGGGATCAGTGAAGAGATGGAGGACTGAGGAATCCGTAATCTTCACTGAGGTAGATACCCAAGAAGTTCAGTTTCCACATAATGATGCAGTTGTAATTTTTTTAAACATTGCCAATTATGATGTACGTCGTGTTTTGGTAGATAATGGAAGCTCGACCGACGTATTATTTTATGATGCTTTCTCAAAAATTTTTTTACTCAATAACCACTTGGAGCCTATGAACTTCCCGTTGATAAGCTTCACTAGCAATGCCATACCAGTTGAGGGCATAATAACTTTGGCTGTGACTGTAGGACAACGTCCGAAGCTGGCTAAGGCATAGGTTGATTTTTTAGTCGTAACGGCTCCATCTGCCTATAATGCTATTCTCGGTCGATCTGGTCTAAATGCACTTCAAACAATGGTATCAACTTATTATTTAAAGATGAAGTTTTCGACAAATCATGGGATCGGAGAGGTCAGGGGAGATCAAGCTCTGGTAAGGCACTGCTACTTAATCACTCTACATCAGGAAGAACAGTTCGACCCTTATCCTATTAATAGGCCGGATGTTCGTGATGACCTTGCTGAAGAACGGAGCGATCCCATAGAAGATCTTGTGACCATCCTCCTGAATGACGAAAATGCGAAGCATATGGTACAAATTGGCTCCAATCTGAAAGATGAAGTTCGGAAGTAGCTCATCGCCTTTTTATGAAGGAACACGGATGTCTTTGCCTGGGTCCTATTGGATATGCTAGGAATTGACGCTGAGATCATGGAACATCGGCTGGTCGTTGATCCTAAGTATCGATCGATAAAAGAGAAGATGCGCAACCACATCCTGGAGAGGTAGAAAGCGATTGCAAAAGAAGTAGACAAGCTCTTCAAAGCTGGATTCATCCAAAAAATTAATTATCCGACCTAGGTCTCAAACGTGGTCCTTGTCAAAAAGATAAACAACAAGTAGAGGATGTGTATAGACTTCAAAAAGCTGAACAAAGCCTGCCTAAAGGATAACTACCCTCTTTTCAGGATTGATCAGCTGATAGATGCAACCTCGGGCCATGAGCTCCTCACCTTCATGGATGCCTTTTTTGGCTATAACCCGATATGGATGGCACCGGAGGATGCGGAGAAAATTACTTTTATTACTGACCGTGGTCTTTACTATTACATTATTATACCCTTTGGGCTCAAGAATGCAGGAACCACGTACCAGCGCCTGGTCAATAAGATCTTTAAGAAGCAGATTGACCGTAATATGGAGGTGTATGTGGATGACATACTCATTAAAAATCGAGCTTCTATAAACCATCTTGCCAATCTTGAAGAGACATTCAGTGCACTTAGGAAGCACAGGATGAAGCTGAACCCGACCAAGTATGCCTTTGGTGTGACCTCAGAAAAATTTTTGAAATTTATGGTATCAAGATGCGGGATTGAAGCAAATTCAGAGAAAATCTGAGCTATTCGGGAGATGACTGCTCTAAGAACAATCAAAGAAGTTCAGTGCCTGACTGAAAAAGTGGCATCCCTAAATCGCTTCATCTCGAGATCGGTCGAGCGATGCATACCTTTCTTCCAAGTTCTCAAGCAACCAAAGAACTTCTGCTGGACGATGGAGTGCCAATGGGCATTTGAGGAGCTCAAAAACTACCTCAGCTCACCCTCATTGCTTGTAAAGCCCAAACTTGGAGAAGAGTTGTTCTTGTACCTAGCAGTCTCCCTGACGATCTTGGCGGTAGTCCTAATCAAGGAGGAAGCGAAGATGTAGCGATCGATCTACTACATAAGCCGAATCCTGAGGGATGCAGAGACCAGGTACTCTAAGCTGGAGAAATTGATCTACTCTCTTCTAATCGCTGTCAGGAGACTCTGATCTTGCTTTTAGGGGCACACTATAATGGTCCTCATGGATCAATCAATAAAAGCAGTTCTTCATCGAATGGATGCTTCCGAAAGAATCGCAAAATGAGCGATCGAGCTTACGAAGTTCGACATCAATTATCGATCTCGACCATCAATCAAAGTCTAGATATTGACAGATTTTATAGTAGAATGTACCATTCCTGATGATGCCAAGCTTGAACAGAATGAGGTTGACACTCTATTATCGCAATCAAGCCTCCCCGAAGAGAGTGCCAACCTTTTCGAAGGTTTTTGGACTTTATACGTGGATGGTTCGTCTAACTCCACCGGAGTAGGTGCTGGATTAGTCTTAGTCAGTCCTGAGGGAATCATTGTCGAGTATGTGCTACACTTCGAATTTTCTGCAATTAATAATGGAGCCGAATATAAAGCGCTGATCATCGGATTAAAAATAGCAAAAGAGTTAAAGTAGATTGACTTCAAGTCTATAGTGATTTTCAATTAGTGGTCGGCCAAATTGGTGGCAACTATGAAGTATGAAAGGAAAGTATGATAAAATATCTTAAGAAAGTAAAAGATTTGACTCCAGCCTTCGGTAGTTTTGGCATTCGATTGATTCTGAGGGTAGAAAATATAAGAGCCGATCTCCTCTCTAAATTGACCACTTCAGCCCTAGCCGAACTATCCAAAGAAGTATTTTTTTGAAACTCTAAAATGCCCAAGCTCGGAGGAATCATAGGTCATCATGCAGACCGAGCTCAAGCCAAGCTGGATTGACCCATTGGTTGCCTGCCTCAAAGAGGGAGTTCTTCCTCATGATCTGAAAGAAGCTCGAAAACTCAGGAATCAAGCCTCTTAGTATGTTTTGTATGAGGGCAAGTTATATAAGAGGTCGTATTCACTACCGCTGCTGAGATGTCTCCGACTTTCAGAGATCGACTTCGCATTATGAAAAGTGCATGAGAAAATCTATGGAGGTCATGTAGGAGCCAGATCCCTGTCATAAAAACTACTTTGGTAAGAATATTATTGGTCGACCTTGTACCATGATTCTATGGAGTATGTTAGAAAATATGATCGTTGTTAGAAGAATGCAAACATTCCAAGATAGCGGCCTCTGAGCTTACTTCACTAAGCGCACCTTAGCCATTTGTGTAGTGGAGAATGGACATACTTGGTCCTTTTTCGACGGCATCCAAACAACAAAAGTTTCTCCTGATCGCGATCAACTACTTTGCTAAATGGGTAGAAGTCGAACCACTAGCAAAAATTATCGAGGCTAAGGTACAGGACTTCGTCTGAAAGTCAATAATCTATCGGTTTGGTCTACTCCAAACTCTCATAATAGATAACGGGCGACAGTTCGCTGGGATGAGGTTCGCTGAGTTCTACGATTACCTAAACATCTTCCATCACCTCATATCAGTAGCTCACCCATAGACAAATGGGAAAGCTGAAGTGACCAATCGGATCCTGCTGTAAGGCATCAAGATAAGGCTCGATAAAGCAAGAGAGGCCTGGATGGGCGAACTCTACCACGTCCTCTGAGTGTACCAAATTACTCAAAAGCTGTCGATTGGGGAAACATCATTTGCCTTGGTCTTTGGAATGGAGGCAGTCATCCCAATCGAACTTAAGCTTCCATCAGTATGGGTCGTGGCCTTCAACGAGCAGCATAACCCACAAGACCTCAGAGTCAACCTCGATCTGCTGGAAGAAAAAAGGGAGAAAGCCTAGGTTCAGATAGCGGCCTATAGACAAAGGGTGGTCCGATACTATAAAACATTCAAAGTGGGGACTTAGTACTTCGACGAGCTGCCATCTCTCAGCCTTAGAGCCAGGAAAAGCTTACTCTAAATTAGGAAGGCTCTTATGAAGTAGAGGAGGTCGTTCGATCTGAAACTTATCATCTGAAGGAGCTCGGAGAAGCAACGCTTTCACGACCTTGGAACTTAGAAAACCTAAGGATGTACTACCAGTAATTTTGCTTCAATAAAACACCTTCATTTCAATATTATTGTTTCTTGGTGCAAGAACTATGTGATGATAGGAAAGAAGCAACCAAAAATGGCCATGTTAGGAACAGAAAAAGAACCTCATCCTAATGTGAGCAAAGTTGGAGGCCTCGTTCATTTTAAACGAGATGAGGGGAGAGGCCCTGACAATGGTCCTTATGTGTCCCCACAGTCCGTTAGGAATAGGAGGAGAATCTCATCCTAACATGAGCAAAGTCGAAGGCCTCGTTCATTTTAGACGAGATGAGGGAGAGTTTCTGATAACAGTCTTTATGTGCTCCCACAGTCCGTTAGGAATAGGAGGAGAACTCGTCCTAACATGAGCAAAGTCGAAGGCCTAGTTCATTTTAGATGTTTAGACGAGATGGAGGAGAGATCCTGATAGTAGCCCTTATGTGTCCCCACAGTCCGTTAGGAATAGAAGAAGAACCTCGTCCTAACGTGAACAAAGTCGAAGGCCTCGTTCATTTTAGACGAGATGGGGGGAGAGGCTCTAACAATGACCCTTATGTGCCCCCACAGTCCATTAGAAATAGGAGGAGAACCTCATCCTAATATGAGCAAAGTCGAAGGCTTCGTTCATTTTAGATGGAATGAGAGGAGAGGCCCCGACAACGGTCCTATTGTGCCCAACAATGCTAATAGGAGATAAGATCTCCTTCACCCTCGGTTGAAGATAGGATCTTCCTTGAGCTTCAATTTCAATGTTGACCTCGGTTAGAGATAAGATCTCTTCCGAGCTTTAATTTCAACTTCAACCTTGACTGGAGATAAGATCTCTCTCGAGCTTCAACTTCAACTTCAACCTCGACTGGAGACAAGATCTCCTCCGAGCTTCAACTTCAATCTCGGCTGTAGACAAGATCTCCTTGGACCTCAGTTGGAGGCAAGATCTCCTCCAAGCCTCAATTTCAATGTCAACCTCGGCTGGAGATAAGATCTTCTCCGAGCTTCAATCCTAATGGGTGTAGTGCCCGAAAAAAATTCGGTAGTTGCCTTTTTTGTACTCTCTTCCTTCGAATTTCAAACTCGAGAGTGGAGAAACTATTGTTGAAGATAAATTTCACTCCTGCTGAAGTCCAGTCTGATGCTTAGCCTAACACAACCGGTAATCACGAAAGAGCTTCATTCAAAAATTTTTTCTCTAGTGGTCGAGCCCCACTTGATCTCCTCCAGCGGTCGAACTCATTCTATAGCTGAACTCCTCCAGCGATCGAACCCAACCGAACTTCTTTTGGATCTCTCCTTTAGTCGAATTTCTACAGAAGCCAAACTCCTTCCAAACTTCTCCTTCAGTCGAACTCCTTTAGGAGTCGAACTTCTTCCGGACTCCTCCTTCAGTCAGATTTCTATAGGAGCCAAACTCCTTTTGGATCTCTCCTTTAGTCGGATACCTTCAGGAGTCGAACTCCTTTCAGACTTCTCCTTCAGCCAGTTAACTGCAAGAGCCGAACTTCTTTCAAATTTCTTTAGGAGTCGAACTCCTTTCGGACTTCTCCTTCAGTCGGATTCCTTCAGGAGTCGAACTTCTTCCGAATCCCTTCAGGAGCCAAACTTTTTTTGAATCCCTGCAGGAGCCGAACTCCTTTTGAACTTCTCCTTCGATCGAACTTCTCCACCAGTCGGACTCCTCCTAGACTTCTCCATTAGTCAAACTCCATCTGGATTCCTCTAGTGGATTATTTTCAGATTTCAACTAGCATTTCTTTCGGATGATTCTCTTTAGCCGTGTTTTCTTTAGGAGTCCAAACTCTCCTAAAATTGATGTATGTCAAAGGTCTTCACCAACCAATGTCTGCTTCCTCCGAACTTCGACTATTAAATCTCAACGAACGGCCACTTCATGGCAATGGACACCACTCTCCATAACAAACTTCATGTGGCCCCAAGCGGTCCACTATCGAATGGCCACATCACAACAACGAATATCTCTCATCATAACAAACTCCATGTGATCCTGAGTGGCCCACTACCGAATGGTTACGATAAGCTCTATCTATAAAAAGGGATCCTTCAAATATATTTTCTCTAAGCTCTTTTCTCCTTCTCAAAATTCTGCTGAATTCTTATTTGAGCACTCCATTTTTATTGATCAGAAGAGCTGACTTGATCGTCGGAGGGTCCTGTCAGAGCCACCACCATCGACTTCAGATGAAATTTTATCTTACAGGTCATCAATGATGATCTTTTCTTTCTCGACTCTAGCTCGATCCGGCATCAACCAAATTCTACACCAACAGGTTCAAATACTTGCAATGATGATCTCGATCATATTTGTAGCATACTATTAAATTTTTATTTCAATCAGACATCATTATCATTGTTAATTTAGTATGGAATGATTTGGATTATTAAATAAAAAATTTATGATCAAAAGACCAAACGATATCTGATTATAAGATAATTTTTTATATAAATGATCTTTGCTACTACTTTAATCATTTGTACAGTGATGATCATAAAATCTAAGCCATATATATATAAATTATCCATGTTAAACAGATCTTATAAAAGCATAAGTAAAATTACTTAAGAACTTTAAGAATGAGTATAAAAAAATATATAGTTTTAGATTATTCATATATGCACTATTTGAATTTTACGATCACCACTATACAAACGATTAAAGTAGTTGCAAAGATTATGTATTTAAAAAATTATCTTATAATCAGATGCTATTTGGCCCTTTAATTACTTATTTTTTATTTAACAGTCTAAATTATTTCGTACTAAATTGATTATGATAATGATATCTGATTGAAGTAAAATTTTGATAAGATGGTATAAATATCACCGAGATCATCATTGTAAGTTTTTGAGTCCATCGGTGGTCTCTATCTATCAGATCATAATATAATTATTCATGATCGTCGAAATTAAATTTTATTGATTGACATAGCTAGGACTGTCGGATCGAAGCATTCTTTTATGATAATGCTCTAACGATAATTATTTAGATAATAAATGATAAAGAAGGACTTTAAATTCTAAAATTATATTATATTTAAAGAAAAGTAGAAAAAAAATTATATTCAATTGCAAAATAAATTTGCAATCAAAAAATCTACCCAAAAAAATTAATTTTATGATCAAAAAATTGGTCACTAAAATTTTAAATTATTTTAAATTAAAAAACTAATTAAGGCATTTTGCAATCAATTTTTCGATCATAAATTTTATGATAGGAAAATCAATAAAAAAAATTAATTTTGTAATTAATAAATTGGTCACTAAAATTTTAAATTATTTTAAATTTAAAAAAATAATTAAGTCATTTTGCAATCAATTTTTTGCTCATAAATTTTGTGATAAAAAAATGGGTCAAAAAAATTAATTTTATGACCTAAAAAATTGATTTCTAAAATTTTAAATTATTTTAAATTAAAAAAAATTAATTAAAATATTTTATGATCAATTTTTTGATCATAAATTTAAATTTTAAAAAATTTTAATTGGTGCCTTTTTTTTGGGTGATCAATTTACCTCTTGTTTTTTAAGAAAAAATATTTTAAAAATTTTAATGATCGATTTTATGATCAATTTTTTTAATAAAAAAATTTTAAAAAAAATTAGTGACTAATTTTATGATCAATTTTTAAAAAATAAAATATCATAAAATTTAAGTTATTTTTTTAATTTTTAGATCGCTAAATCGATTGCAAATTTTGTGATCGATTTAAATCATCGCAAAATATTTTCAACCAAGCTTTTTGCAATCGAAAATATTCGATCGCAAAATCGATCATGAATATTATTAGCAACTAACTTTTAGTTTTTAGTAATTAATTTTTTAGTCGCTAAAACTTTATTTTCTTACAGTGTTCACTCATATGATGGGCTGGGTTAGCACAGATAGAATAAATCTTCTGATAATTAGAAGATGATGTGAACTATGCAGGAGATTGTTAATCTAGAATTAGAAATTAATCTAATTTCTAAGCAAGAAGGTCAACTTTATCTAATTTTTAAGCTATCAAGTTCAAGTTAGCCTTAAAACTAGAGTCTGGATGTTTGAATTCATAAATTCTTGCTTGCTTTTGGTGAGGAATCAATCTTTTATAGGAAGATAGTGAAGCATGATTGATCGAGTTTTTACTCAAGATTTCAAACAAGGCATAGGCTTCATCCTCACTCTTGTTGGTAAATGCATCTCTATAAGATGCATCTACCATCTGTTTAAACTGATCTCCTAATTCCTCATAAAAAGTTTGAATAATTTGCCACTTAGATAGACCATGATTTGGACATTTTTCAAGAAGTTTCTTAAGTCTTTTCCATGACTTGTGAATTTGTTCTTCTGAAATCTGAATAAATTCAGTGATAGCTCACCTCATGGTGTTGGTTCGATCTATAGGATAGAATTTTTTAAGAAATTTATATTGGATTTCAACCTATGTTTGAATTAGTCTCCTTATTGTGCCAAGCAAGTACTTAGCTTTGTCCTCTAATGAAAAAAAGAATAAAGTCAGTCTAAGGGTATCATCAATAAAATTTTAGATATTCACTGTAGAGTAGATTTCTATGAACTCATATAGATGCTCATAAGGATCTTCATTGGTATTCCCATAGAAAGATGGGAGTATTTGAATTGTGGTCGACTTGATCTCATAATGACTTGTAGAAATATCAAGTAAGTGCATACAAGTCGATGGATTATTGGTGGAAAGAATAAAATATTTTTTGATCTATCGAGGTGGTTCTCCATTATTTCTAGCCATTTGATTATCAGGTTTAATATAAATCTACCATCCAATATAAATCTACCATCCAATTTTAGGATTAGGTTCACTTTGGTCAGAAAATGGAGAAATCCTACCGTGCATGTACTAGTGCAACCCTAAGTGTGGTTCAAATTTTTTTATAATATATATATATATATTATATTATATTTTATTTTATTATTTTATTTTTTTAAAGAAAAAATAAGAAAAGAAAAAGAAAGAGAAAAGAGAGTTCTAAAGAAGAAAATATAAAGAGTTTTAAAGCTAAGAAGAGATGGAAGAATTTGTTATGGATAGGTTTGATGTTAATCAGCAATCAAGTTAGGTAATCAATTCTGACTAAGGATTATCTTACATCTAGACAGCTCCTAAATACCAAGGTTATCTTTAAGCCCACCAAGTAAAAGATGAGCCATACAACTAGCTAGGTAAGTGTAAAGTTGGTGGAGATCCCTTCGTTGCTTTTCTTAGACATCAATTAAATTGACCTAGTAAGCTAACAGAATCAATTAAGTAATCATCTTCTTTTGGAATGTAGTCCCTAAATCACTTATTTTAGACATCAGTCAAATTGACTAACTCTAACCTGGTCTAACTCTTAGGATTCCTTATCTTGGTAAGTTTGAGTTTCTAGAGCCGACGTCTAATTGATTTTAAGAATTAGGGTTAGGTTATGCAGATATAAGAAAGTAATTTATGGGTTAAGAAAGGATGATCAAATCTCTATCTTATCTTAGTTAATAGATCATGCTCTTAAATTAATTTAAGATGAATATGTACAACCAATTTCAAACAAGGAGTTCTATATAACTAAATTAGATGCATGAAACTAATTAAACTTAAGAGGCTTACCTTGTCTCCAGCAATCACCAAAAAGTAAATTTAAATGATGGATGGTCTAAGCAATTAGGATTTTTATTCTTGTTATGAAATTTCTATTAGATTTAAGTGGATTATTTTTAAATTAATTTGAATAAAGCAAATAATGCTAAAAAGAAAAGAAGTCGAGGGCTAGGATTGATCTCACCAAGCAAAATTGAAAGCTTTCTTTCCTTCTCCTTTTTTTTTTTTATTTTTCTTCTTTTTCTACAAAGAAAACAAGAAAAATTAGTAAGCTATATTCATAAAAAATTAAAAAGATAAAAAATTTTAACGTTCGTGCCTTTTCTAGCGCAATGGCGCAAAAAACTTGATAGTTCACGATGTTATTGTTAGGACACCATGTTTATCAATTTAAATATCTAATTTTTAAAATAATTAAAAATATATAGAAAGTAGGGAGTCAAGTCGAATTCATGAAGAATGTAGTATTTTAATTTAAAATCTTTTGTTTTTATAAAAAAATATTTAAAAAAATTAAATTTAAAAAATAGAAATTAAAAATATGGATAAAAAGAATTTGGTACTAAGATCTACTATCTAGATCTTAGCTTTTACTTGCAATAAAAATAAAGAACAAAAATTTGAAAAGCATAAAAAATAAATTTTAAATTAATTAAATTTATAATTTAAATACATGAAATTTAAAAAGAGCAAGAAAGTAAATAAAATTTGGAATAAAGGATCTGAAGTCGATTGGCACAGCCTCGTCGGGAAGATGGTTGATGATCTATCCTTCTTCCTTCAAAGTTCTCAGAGCATGTTGGGCTTTCTCTTTTTGTTCCTCTTTGGATCTGATCTTGATCTCAGATTGGTGTTGGCATGAAGATGGCGTAGAAGACAAGCTCTTCTTCTCAACACTCTTTGCCTTGAAATAGCCTTCAACCCAAGCAATGCCTTCCATCTTATACCATACCCCTCTCTTTTGATTAAAGATACCTTATAAGTTTGTTCAGCCTTGGTCCTTAGAGTGGAGAGATGATAAGAGCATGATATTATCGTTAGGACATCATATTTATCAATTTAATTTTAACTTTTTAAAATAATTAAAAATAGATAAAAAATAATGAGTTGGATCAAATCTATAGAGAAGGCAGTATTTTGATTTTGAAATCTTTGATTTTTATAAAAGAAAAAAATTTTGAAGTCAAAAAATAGAATTATAAATAAAGAGCGAGAATTAAATAGTACAGAATAATAAACTTGGTACTAAGATCTACTAGTTAGATCTTAGCATTTACTTATAGTAAAATAAAAAGTAATAATTAAAGTATAGAAATTAAATTATAATTAAAATAAAAAGCTAAATTTAAATAGCATAAAAATAAATTTTATATTAATTTAAAAGTTTATAATTTAAATATATAAAATTAAAAAATAAAAAATAAAAATAGCTGATCTCTGATCTTGGATCGATGTTGGTATTGAGATGGTGTAGAAGCTAGTTTTTCTTCGCAGCACCCATTGCCTTGAAGCATCCTTTAACCCAAGCATGGCTCTAACCTTTACCAAACTCCTTTTCATGACTGAAAATGCTTTGATTTGATGGCCTGGGGTCCTTTAAATAGGTATTGAAGAGATAAATATCCTTGCTGCAAGCAATATATGACTAAAGGAGTGTTTTAATCATCAAAATTGAAGAAATCCACATAAAATTTAGATTAAAATAGCCCATGTACATGTTCTGTTGAGTTTTGGTAAAGTCTGGCCATCAGATCTGGATTAAACGATCCAAAAAATGCTAAAATTAGAGTTTTAGAAACTTAGATTGGGTTAGATTAAATTCTAACCATCCGATCGAGTTTTGGATGTTTTAATCAAGTCGGGAGCTTCTTGGACCATCAGATCGCTGCCTGGAGGGCTTACAACCATTCGATCGTGCATTAGGAGATGGCTAAATTCGAATTAAAACAGGAAAGAACCTCAGCATCGGATCTGGACTGCAATCAATCTGGACCGCACGATGGTGCCATTACTATTCATGTGGACCGCATAGACTGAACATATTTAAAGATCGGATCAATTAGCACCGACCTTTATCTATGAAATTATCATTTTGCCCTTGTATGTCACGATGAATTTCCTATAGGCCCTTTAGCGGTCTAGGTCCATCACGTAGCATGCTCCGATTGACCGAATTTTGCTGAGCTGATAGTCTATGCTTGATTTCGTGGATCGATTGATCGGCTTATGTGGCTTAGTTGGCTTTAACGGCTTGGCTTGATGAGCCGACTGAGCCATTTTTCTTTTTTTATTTTATTTTTTCTTTAAAAATTCATATCTAATCTATTTTAGCTCTGATTTGCTTCAAACTTATTTTATTATAATAAAAAATAAGCTTCTTTTATTAATAATAATATTTTATTTTTTTATTTTTTTTATTTTTTAATTAATAATAATATTAATTTCTTAAAAATATATATAAATTAATTATTAATTTTTAAAAATAAATATAAATTAATTCATAAATTAATATTTTTATTGATGAATTTATGATACTTATCACATCTTTCAACTTAAGCTTTGCTCATCCTCAAGTAAAGAAAGAATTTAGTTTTAGATACCATTTAACTTTAGAGTTTTGAATTTTACCTAAGCAATTTCAAAGTGGTCATTGATATTTAGTAAAGCATAAGTAAGATATATCATTGGGATATTAATACTTATCAATATAAAAGTTAAGTAAAGAACATTAATTTTTTTTGAATTTTTTCTAAATTATCCCTATCTTTATCTTTAAATCATCTAAGTTTTCATATGGACAAGTGTATTGCTACTTCTTTCAATTCTTAAAAATATGAATTATCATTACCATTAACTCAAGAAATGTATCAAAGACACTAAATACATATTTATGATAGAAAATAATCTATTTTACTATTTATAGTTAAAATTATAATTTTACTCCTAAAAGTGTATTACAAGTGTCGGTCAATTCTGACTTCTAGGGCACACATATCTAATAAACTCTCACTTGACCTAAAGCCAATTGGCTATAAATCTAAATTCCATCTTTTTAAGGTGCGATTCGATCTTCTGCTGGCCCAATGACTTTGTAAGAGGGTCCGCCGCATTATCTGCGGAGTTAATTTTTTTGATCTCGATGTAACCCTTCTCAAGGTAATCATGGATGAAGTTGTATCGCCGCTTGATGTACCAAATTTTTGGTGAGACCTCGACTCTTTAGCTAAAGCTATGGCGCCATTGTTGTCGCAGTATAGAGGAATGGCATCTGATGACATCACTCTGATTTCTACGATAAACTTCTTATATCAGAATGCCTCCTTCGCAGCTTCTGATGCAGCAATGTATTCTGCTTCCATGGTGGAATTCACTATCATAGTTTGCTTGGAACTCTTCCAATTGATAGCACCACCATTACACACAAACAGACTCTCAGATGTCGACTTTCGATCATCTACATCGGATATAAAATCTGAGTCTGTATATCTTTGGACTTGGAGTTCTCCATTACTAAAGACCAACAACATATTCTTAGTTCTTCTTAAGTACTTAAGGATACATTTCATAGAAGTTCAGTGTTCTTCATCTGGATTCGACTAATATCTGCTCGTGACACTCACAGCATGGGCTATATCAGGTCGTGTACATAGCATGGCATACATGAGGCTCCCTATTGCAGAAGCATAAGGGATCTTGCTCATGCGTTCTATTTCCTCAGGTGTGCTAGGGCACATCTTCTTGGAAAGATGAATACCATGTCTGAAGGGTATTAATCCCCTCTTAGAGTTTTTCCATACTAAACCTCTTTAGTACTTTCCTCTATGTACATCTTCTGTGAAAGTCCTAGCATCCTATTTCGGTCTATCCTCTATAGACCTTAATTCCTAGAATAAAGGATGCTTCACCTAGGTCTTTCATGGAGAATTCTTTGGACAACCACATTTTGACTATCGTCAACATGGGAATATCATTCCAATAAGGAGGATGTCATCCACGTACAATACGAGGAAGACAACAGTGCTCCCACTGACCTTTTTAAAGACACATGGTTCCTTCTCATTTTTGATGAAACCAAACAATTTTTGATCACATCATTGAAATGAGTGTTCCAGCTCCGAGATGCTTGCTTAAGTCCATATATGGACCTTTGCAGCTTGCAAACCTTGTGATCAGTATCACTGGATGTGAAACCTAGCGGCTGTTCCATATAGATATCTTCCTCAAGATATCCATTTAAGAATGTCATTTTCACGTCCATTTGCCATATTTCATAATCGAAATAGGCTGCAACAGCAAGCAATGTGCAGATGATTTTAGCATAGCTACTAACGAAAAGGTATCCTGATAGTCAATACCTTCGTGCTGACTATAATCTTTTGCCACTAATCTAGCTTTGAATGTCTCCACATTTTCATCTGCACCAATCTTTCTCTTGTAGATCCATTTACACCCAATATGTACTATACCTTCTGGTAGATCTACCAAGGTCTAGACTTGATTTGAGTGCATCGAGTCAATTTCTGACTTCATTATCTCTAGCCATTTCTCGGAGTCGATATTCGATATCGCATCGTTATAGGTTTTGCGATCATCACTTCATTTATTAAAAAAAATTATTCATATTGCCCATTTTTTGATGTAAATATTATTGATTACTTAGACAACGAGATTCGATTACTCGATGAAAAACTAATGCTTTTTTTTTAACGTTATACCACTATTGAGTGCCTTAACCCCTTAAATTTTCTATTTGATCCATGTAGTGAGTCTTAGATTAATGACTTCCAAACTAGTTGACTTTAGAGTACTAGGTATAAAATACCCCTCAGGCTTACTAGCTCGAATTAAACAAGCTACGAGTTAAGACTAGCTTTACAACGAGCCTCTTTGTCCTTCCCATCTTTTGACGTGAAACTCAATGCTTGCTTAGGCAAAGAGGCCTGGTTACTCAGTGAGAAGTAATTAAAAATTATTTTATTAAAATTTTTATTTATTATTTTTTTTATTTTTAATATGAAGAAATGTATAGTTACCCTACATAGGCCCATAAAAAGTAGACTTTTCTTTGATGCTGGTAGAAAAGATCAGAAGTGCTTAAAAAAAAAATTATATTTTAAACTTAACTCTTTATTGAATTTTTTTAATACTTGATTTCTTAATATCTCACAAATTTTCTAGTCTATGCATCATTTTTTTTTTTAAATGCTTAGTTCAACTTGATTATTAAGCATAATCGGGTATCTAAATGCTAAATACTAACTTTTTCGAAAACTTTAAAAATTTAAAATTTTTTATTATTCTCTTTTCCAACTTAATCGATATTGTCCTCAATGAAGAAGAAAAATAAAGGATGTAATAAAGAAAATAAAAAAATACATCTGACTTAATGAATTCATAGTCCAACACATGCCTTTAAAAATTTGACTCTCTCTCTAACTTTATTCAAAATATCCTAAAAAAACTAAAAAGATAAATTAGATAAAAAAAACTAAATATTGGGTTGCCTCCCAATAAGTGCTAAGTTTACTATCTTCAGTCAAACACAATGCAGCTTACTATCCTATGTCAAATACTAGATTGACAAATTCTAATGATTTTGGATTGCCAATCTCAGAAAGATAGTTTCTTATCTCTTTATTAATATATTTATTTTTAATTATGAGAATATAGTTTATGATCCTATTTTTAGTCTCTTGTTTAAGAATTTTTTCTATTTGTTCATCTAAAATACTCATAAATTAAATTTTTGTATTAAGAATTGAGTTTGATGCACTGGGTGCTGAAAGGATGACTAAAAACAACTTTAATTGAGAAGGTAAATTAATATAATATTGATTAAATAACTCTATTGACATATCATTACATGTCTTCTGATTTTTGTAAGAACAACCGGCTTCTAGGATTGAAGGAAATAGAATTTTAGGTTTATAGATCTTAGGTTAATTATTTATTCTCTTCTTTTCTTTATCTATCTCATTTAAACTGGAACCAGCATTAGTACTAGTTCTTGACTCAAGTTTTTCTATGTGGTTAGCTTCAGTACTAACCTTTTCCTCTATATTTTTATTTTGATTAGCATACTAGCCTCTCTCACTTGATCTTGATATGGATCCATAAGAATTCTATAACTTTTAAGTTCAAAAATTACTTTGGCATTTTCTAGATAAGGATTTTTAGGTGGGACGTTGGATTGATAATTTGGTCCAGATGGTTGATGGACAATGGGTGGGTTGTTTATAAGATTCGATTGGTTCAGTAATTGATCTAATTTTTTTTTCATATTAGACTTAGCTAATTATCCTATTTGAGCTTCTAGCCTGACGATAGATTATTGTTGAAGTTGATTAAATCTATCATCAGCTAGATTGGTCTATTGAGGAGGTGGATATGAGGGCTGATTATAATATGATGGCTAGGTAAACTAACTAGGTTGATCCTTATTATAGGCATAATTTTGATTTTAGATCCGAGCCTGAGTCTATTGGGGTATCCAAAAAAAATTAGGGTGGTTCCTTCAATCTAGGTTATATGAATTTAAAAAATAGCCACTAACCGGCTTGGAGTAGCCTTGTGTAACTTGAACTTGTTCTTGGTGCAGCCATGGGACATTCACTCACATGATGAGTTGGGTTGGCATAAATTGAATAAATCTTCTAATAATTAGAGGATGATGTGAATTATGCAATAGATTGTTGACCTAGGGTTAGAAGTTGATCTAATTTTTAGGCAAGAAAGTCCACTTTATTTATCAAATTTGAATTAGCCTTAGGACTAGATTCTAGATGTTTAAATTCATGGATCTATGTCCAGATTTGATAGAAAGATAATGAAGCATGATTGATTGAGTTTTCACTTAGGATTTCAAATAAGATATAGGCTTCATTTTCACTTTTATTTATGAATGCACCTCCACAAGATATATCTACCATTTGTCTATATTGATCTCCTAAATCCTCATAGAAAGCTTGAATTATTTGCCACTTAGAAAAACCATGATGTGGGCATTTTTTAATAAGTTTCTTAAGTCTCTCCCATAACTCGTGAATTTGTTTTCCTGGAAGCCGACCAAATCCAATGATAGCTCACCTCATAATATTGGTTCGGCTTGTGGGATAAATTTTTTTAAGAAATTCACTTTGTAATTCAGACCAAGTTTTAATTAATCTCTCTATTGTGCCAAGCCAGTACTTGGCTTTATCTTTTAATGAAAAGAAGAATAGAATTAGTCTAAGGGCATCATTAGTTAAGTTTTGGATTTTTCACCATAAAGCAAATTTCTAAAAATTCATCCAAATATTTATAAGGATCTTTATTGGTGTTCCCATAGAAGGATTGTAGTATTTAGATTATAGTCGGCTTGATCTTATAGTGGATAGCATGGATATCAGGTAACTGGATATAAGTCGATAAGTTATAGATGGAAGAAATAAAATATTTTTTCATCTACCTAGGTAGGTCTCTAAAATTTTTAGCCATTTAGTTATTAGGTTTAATATGGTTCAGCCATTCAATTTTATGATTGGATTCAACTAGATCAGATAAAATAATTTCCTACCATACATGTATTAGTACAACCCTAATGTATGGTTCAAAAATTTTTAAATTTTTAAATTTTTTATTATTTTATTATTTTTAAATTTTAAATTTTTAAAATTTTTATATTATTATTTTATTTTTAATTTTTTTAATTATTTATTATTTTTAATTATTATATTATTATTTTATTTTTTAAAAAAATTAATATTTTTTAATGATTTTATTATTTTATTATAATTTTATTTATTTTTATAATTTTATTTATTTTAATTTTTTAGTTATTTTTAATATTTTTAATTATTTTTATTATTTAATTATTAATTTTTTATTTTAATTTAATTTATTTTTTTGAAAGAGAAGAGGAAAAAGGAGAAGAAAGAGAGGAGTTCTAAAGAAGAAGTCCTAAGGAGTCCTAGAGCTAAGAAGAGAGAGAAAGGAATTAGGGTTTAGTTAGGTTTGATGTTGGTTAGCAATCAAGCTAGGCAAACAATCCTTAGTCCTAACTAAGGATTGTCCTAAATCTAGATAGTTTCTAATTGTCAAGGTTGTCTTCAAGCCCTCCAAGTGTAAGATCAGTCAATCAACTAGTCAGGTAAGTTTAAGATTAGTGAGAGTCCTTCCGTTGCTTGCCTTAGACATCAATTGTGCTTGACCAGATAAGCTAACGGAATCAATTATAAATCACCTTCTTTTGGGCTCAGTCGTTTCTGAACCACTTTTCTTAGACATCAATTAAACTAACTAACCTTAATCCGATCCAACTTTTAGGATTTTTTTTTTAATGAGCTCGAGTTTCTAGGACTGATATCTAATTGATTTTAAAATTAAAGATTTAAGTCAATACAGGATACTAGTTGGTTGTTTGTGATTTAAGAAAGGGTGATCAAATCTCCATCTTATATTGTTTAATGGGTTATGCCCTTAAGTTGATTTAATATGAATATGCATAATCACTTTCAGACAAGGAGTTCTATGTAACTAAATTAGATGCATGAAACTTAATTGAACTTGAGGAGCTTACCTTATCTTCAGCGATCACCAAAAAAAATAAAAATAAAAATAAAAATAATATGATGTATGCTCTAAGTAGTTAGAATTTCTAATCTTATCATGAAGCTTTTAATTAGGTTTAAGTGGATATTTTTTAAATTAATTTAAAAATAAAATAAATGATAATAAAAAATTTAGGGTTAGGATTGATCTCACCAAGCAAAATTGGAAGTTTCCCTCCTTGCCCTAATTTGGTTCCTTTTCTCTTTTTCTTTTTTTCTTTCTTTTTTTCTGTAAAATAAAGAAGAAAAAGTTAGTAAGCACTATTTATAGAAAATTAAAGAAATTAAAATTTTATTTATAATTATTTTAAAAAAATTAAAGAAATTAAAAGATATAAATTTTTATGCCTTTTCGGCAACAGTGCCAAAAACTTGACACATTTGCCAGAATTATTCTTAATTTATAAGAAAATTAAAAAATTAAAAGAAATAAATTTTCATGCCATCCCCAGCAACTGCGCCAAAAACTTGACAAGAGCATGATGTTGTCATTAGGATATCTTATTTATTAGTTTAATTTTAACTTCTTAAAATAATTAAAAATAGGTAGAAAGTAGTGAGTCGGGTCGAATCCATAGAAAAAGTAGTGTTTTGATTTTGAAATCTTTGATTTTTATAAAAAAAAAATTCAAAGATGAAAAATAGAATTATAAATAAAAAGTGAGAATTAAACAGCACGTAATAATAAACTTGATACTAAGATTTACTAGTTAGATCTTAGCATCTACTTACAGTAAAATAAAGAGCAATAATTAAAGTATAAAAATTAAATTATAATTAAAATAAAATACTGAATTTAAATAGCATAAAAATAAATTTTATATTAATTTAAAAGTTCATAATTTAAATATATAAAATTAAAAAGAAAAAAAATAGTTGATCTCTGATCTTGGATTGGCATCGGCGTTGAGATGGTGTAGAAGCCAGCTCTTCTTCACAATACCTGCTGCCTTGAAGCAGCCTCTAATCCAAGCATAGCTCTTACCTTTACCAAACTTTCTTCCATGATCGAAGACGCTTTGAATTGATGGCCTGAGGTCCTTTAAATAGGTGTTGAAGGGCTGAATATCCTTGTTGTAGGCAATATGGGACTAAGAGAGTATTTTAATCATCAAAATTAAAAAAAATTTGAGTGAAATTCAGATTAAAATAGCCCCTAGATGCGTTGTATTGAGTTCTGGTGAAGTCTGGCCTTCAGATCTGGATCAAATGGTCCAAAAAATACCAAAATCAGAGTTTTAAAAGCCTAGATGAGGTCGGATTAAATTCTAATCGGTCGATCAAGTTCTGAGTGTTTTAATCAAGTCGGGAGCTTCCTAGACTATCGGATTGCTGCCCGGAGGGCTCACAACCATCCAATCGCGCACCGGGAGATGGCTAAATTCGAATCAAAATAGGAAAGAACATCAACCGTCGGATCTGGATCGCATGATGGCACCATTACTATTCATGTGGATCGCATAGACTGGGCGTATTTAAAGATAGGATCAATCAGCACCGACCTTTGCTTATGAAATTACCATTTTGCCCCTGTAGTCGCAATGAATTTCCTGTAGACCCTTTAGTGGTCTAGGTCCATCACGTGGCACGCTCTGATTGGCCAAATTTTGCTAAGCTAAAGGTCCACATCTTGTTCGTGAATCAGCTGATTGGCTTATGCAGCTGAGTTAGCTTTGATGGCTTGGCTTGGCTTTGCGGTTTAGCTTGATGAGCCGACTGAGCCATTTTTCTTTTTTTATTTTAATTTTTTTTAAAAAAATTATATCTAATCCATTTTAGCTTTAATTTACTTCAAACTTATTTCATTATGATAAAAAAAATGAGCTCTTTTTATTGATGATAATATTTTATTTTTTATTTTAATTATTTTTAATTAATTTTTTAATTAATAAAAATATTAATTTTTTAAAAATATATATAAATTGATTATTAATTTTTAAAAATAAATATAAATTAATTTATAAATTAATATTTTTATTGATGAATTTATGGTATTTATCAAGAGGCATGTAGGTAAGGAATCCAAATGAAAATAGGATTGAAACTTGTGAAGAGAGCATTGTTCCATTGATAGAAAAAATTTTGAATCGCTACGACCATCGGATGGAGATTGAATGCTCGAAAAATCATCCAAAAACCATTGTTTAGTGCTCAGATCAATTTAGATTTGATGCTGGCCATTGGATCACTTAATCAGATGCTTCTAGGCCATCGGATGGTGCAAAAGAAAAGCTAGAGTCTTTGAATCAAATCAACTACTGTTCTAGCCATCGAATCACATAGAGGATTGCTTGGGATCGTTCGATCGTGCACAAAGCAATGGGCCACCATGCTTGATATGGTAAAGAGTTTCCTCAGTCGTTCGATCCCGTATCCTACATTGCTTGTGTTGCACGATCATGCAAAATCATCTTGCCCTGCTATGAGCAACGTGAAAGTCAGTTCCACGGCCCATGTCTTATTCTATTGATCAGCCAGTTGGTCCATCGTGCATTGGCTGGTTTAAAGCTAATTTCTAGGCTAGCGTGAGCTCCATTTTGGGCTGATTTTAAGTAGATTTTGGGCCAAAATTTGGCTTGCCTTTGAATTTCCATCCATTTTGAGTTCGATTTGTTTCTAATTTTTTTTAATTAATAAATTAAGCTTTTTACATTGACGACTATCTTTTCTATAAAAGATAAAAAATATTAATTCTTTAAAAATAAAAATAAATTAATTTATAAATTAATGATTTTATTGATATATTTATGCTACTAATCAGAAGGCAAGTCCTTCATCTTTTGTAGATATATCTTCATAATTTTCTTTCGGGCTTCAAAATCTCCTTTGATGTGTCCAACCATCAATTGTGAATCATTACAGGCCTCTAGATGTTCCACCTCCATTTTTTTTGTGATTCTAAGTCCTACAGCAAGAGCCTCATATTCGGTCTCATTGTTAGTAGCTGAAAATTCACAATATAGTGCATACTCAGTAATAACTCCCTCTGGACTAGTGATAATCAATCAAGTGCCCAAGCTAGAAGAATTCGATGACCCATCAATATGAATGGTCCAAGAATTTGCTTCAAATGGTGTTGCTTCCGCTTCAGGTAGATCTATTCTGACCTTGGAGGGACCTATCTCTGATTGTTCGAGCTCCACAGAGTTTGGGATTGTATATTCTACCATGAAATCTGCCAACATCCGTGCCTTTATTGAAGGCCGAGATTAAAATTTGATGTCAAACTCGATCAATTAAATTGCCTATTTCATAATTTGATTGAATGTATCAGGTTAATGCAAAATTGCCTTCAATGACTGGTCCATCAACAAAACTACAGTGTGTGCTTGAAAATATGGACGGAGCTTTCTGGCCATGATTAACAAAGCATAAATTAATTTCTCCAACCTTGTATATCTTGTCTCAGCAACCCATAGGACTTGGCTGACATAATAAATTGGGTGTTGAACCTTGTTCTCTTCATGCACCAAGATGACACTTATGGCTTCAGGAGAACTACAAGGCATAGGTTTAATTCCTCTTCAGGGTCTGGTTTGCCTAGAAGTGGGGGGGGGGGGGGAGGGGAGCCAAGGTAACTCTTTAGTTCTTCAAAGGCTTGCTGACATTTCTCCATCTATTGAAAATTTTTTGGATTTTTGAGGATCTAGAAGAAGGGGAGGCAATATTTTGCCAACTTAGAGATGAAGCGGTTTAATGTTGCCACTTTTTCTATTAAGTGTTGAACTTTCTTTATTGTTCTTGGTGGGGTCATCTTTTGTATGGCTTAGATCTTTATCGAATTTACCTTAATTTCCTATTTGGACACTATAAATTTCAGGAATTCTTTTGAGGTTACTCCGAATACATATTTAGAAGGATTTAACTATGAGGATTTGTGGTACTCCCAAGCCTTGGAAGGCCACGGAAGGAGTCAGGGGGTTGGCTCTGGAGATTCCAAGGGCTTGGTTGGTGCTTCGGAGATCTGAAATTCAAGATGAAGTAAGAAATCAAAGTCAAAAAATCAAAAATGCAGAAAGAAAATTTTCTGCAGATTAGCCGGCTCAGTCCAAAACTGGATCGGCTAAGTCTCAGAGCATAGATAAAATAGAGAGCTAAGTGTTTGGGACTGTTGGCATGGCATAAGACTGGACCGGCTCAGTTTTGGACTGAGCCAACCTAGTGAAACTTAGCCGACTTAGTGTTGAGACTGAGCCGGCTCAGTGCACGGGCAGAGTTACGCGAGGGTCTATTTTTGGCTAGGGTCTGGGTTGATCCTAGGGATCTTAAGGCCTGATTTGAGAGGTCTTAAGAGGGCTAACTCATGTATGAATCGAGTCTAGATCCAGAGGATGAGAGCATGGAAGACATGGATGTACATGGGCTCGATGAGTGCTTTCATGTATTGGGTTAGCCATAAAAATTTTTGGTTAGGTCTAATGGCTATGTATAAATACATAGGTTGTATAAGGATTTTCAAGGTTAGAATCAATACAGACCTTTTCTTCCTCAACTCTCTTCTTCTCTTCTCTCTAGAGTTGCCGCCTTAGGATTCTTAAAGAAGCCCTAGAGAAGGGGGCGTCTCCCTCAAGCTTAAGGAGAGAGGCATCCCATTGCAGATTCAGATGGAGGATCGATGGTTTGCTACCTATAGAGAACATCACAGGTTCTTTCAAGTCTGTGCTAAAGATCAGGGGCTTCCGCAACATGGTATCGATGCTTGTGATGTCAAGGATGATTGGCTTTCGAGCGATATCATGGGTCTATAATTTAGTATCAGAGCTAGATGATGCTTGAAACATTATGGATGGCAATATGGTATTGGAGCCAGATTTCAAAGCCTGATGGTGCATGGAAGGAGCCAAGTTTCAAAGCCTGATGGTGCATGGAAGGAGCCAGGTTTCAAAGCCAGATTATCAGAGGCTGATGGTGCAAGGAAGGAAAGGACAAGTCATACAAGGTGAAATTAGAAATCTGTATAAGGATTCCATGGTATGTCTCAAATCTACCTTGTTGTTGCTATGGTTGAGCCAACCGAAAGCAACTAGTTGAAGATGGAGGTTGAGAGTATTAATGAGAAGAAATTTTCTCGGGGTGGAAGAATTTGGTGCATGATTTGCTGATCGATCTTGATGGAAAGATTGAGGCATATGACGGTTATGTGATAGGTAGGGAGCGCTGGAGTGCTGCAGTAGCGCTTCTCTGAAGATGCAAGGCTGAGAGAGGCTCGACGATGCAGTAGTCGAGAAAGATATCTCAGTAGAGAGCATCAGAATTCTTTAGGAAGATGGATAGTGTGGGGCTGTTGAAGAGAGACTTTCTAAGGGATAATGGTCGAAGGAAGGTTGAAGAAGCGACTATACGTCCTTTGGTGTCTGGAAGGTGAAAAAGTAGTCGGAGATATATTCAACGATTTGACTAGAGCATGGATTTGCGAAGCCTTATGAGTGATGGAGATGAATGATCCATGGAGGTCCAGCATGTTAGAACTGGATGGCTGTAGAGAGGCATAAAGATGAGTCAGAAAGTGCTAGAGTGCTGCAGGAGCACTACCCTGAAGGCACAGGATTGAGAGAGGCTCGATGGTGCAGCAGTCGAGGAGTGTATCTCAATAAAGAGTGTCAGTGGTATCTTAAGAAGATCGGGTGTAGGTCTCAGGGAGAGCTGGAGGTCTTAGGGAGCGCTAGAGGGATCTAGCAGTCGAAAGTATCATGGATTAGGTTTCTTCTGTAGAAGCATCAGAAAGAATCGTGGTTCAGATGGAGGATGGTTCTCCAAGCGCAACTGAAGTGATGGCTGGTGTAGGGGCAGAAGAGAAGGACTAGGATGAAATTTTTTAGGATTTAATCACTAAATTCATAAGAGTTGGATGATCTCTTGGATTTTAGAGGTGCCCACGGATTGTGAAGGTATCCGAGATGGCTTCGAAGAGGATCGTGGAGTGCGGAGGTTCGAAGGGGCAGCGACGATGTTCGAGGTGCAGCGGTAGGCTCAATAGTGCAGCATTGAGTGATTGGCCTCGAGAGACTCGATGATAGAGTTGGCTTCTACGACATCAGATGGACTTCGGATATAAGTGGAGCTCCATAGTGGTGGCTTCATAGTTGGAGAGAAAATTTTATATGAGTTCAGAGCGCTGGTGATGCACAGTTCCAGATGGAGCAGCGTGTGTAGGTGGATAGACGTAGCTCTAAGAAGATCATATCAGGTGGTACAGTATGTGCTGGTGTAGAAATGCTATTGGTTCTCTAAAAAAGTTCAAAGAAAGTGATGCAGCTGCTAAGCAGAAGGGATCCTACAATTTTAGGATAGTGCCAAGAAGCAAGCCAAGATCTTCAGTGGTAGTGGTGATCATCCCAAAGGCCTCAAGGGTGCACAACAACTAAAGAGGATTGATGGAGGCGATGTTTGCATGGTGCTGTCGAGTGCGCAGAGATAGTGTGATCGTACAGGAGGGCATTACTGAGGGGTTTGCTAAGGCTTGGGAGCACCAAGATGGAGATTATGAGGATTTATGGTACTCCCAAGCTTTGGGAGGCCATAGGAGGAGTCAGGAGGTTGGCTTCGGAGATTCCAGGGGCTTGGTTAGTGCTTCGAAGATCTGAAATTCAAGGTAAAGCATGAAATCAAAGTTGAAAAATTAAGACTGCAGAAAAAAAATTTTTTGCAGGTTAGCCGGCTCAGTCCAAAATTAGGTCGGTTAAGTCTTAGAACATAGGCAAAATAGAGAGCTGAGTGTTCGAAATTGCTGGCACAGCACATAACTGGGCTGGCTCAGTGTTTTGGATTGAGCCAACCTAGTGAAACTTAGTCGGCTCAGTGCTGAGACTGAGTCGGTTCAATGCGCGGACAGAGTTACGCAAGCATCTATTTTGGGCTAGGGTCTAGGTTAATCCTAAGGATCTTAAGGCATGGTTTGAGAGGTCTTAAGGAGGCTAACTCATGTATAGGTCGGGTCTAAATTCAAAGAATGAGAGCATGGAAGACATGGATGTACATGAGCTCGATGAGTGCTTTCATGTATTGGATTAGCCAGGAGAATTTTTGATCGGGCCTAATGGCTATGTATAAATACATAGGTTGTATTAGAATTTTTAAGGTTAGAATCAATATAGACCTTTTCTCCCTCAACTCTCTTCTTCTCTTCTCTCTAGAGTTGCCATCCTAGGGTTCTTGAAGAAGCCCTAGAGAAGGGGGCATCTCCCTTAAGCCCAAGGAGGGAGGCGCTCCATCATAGATCCAGATAGAGGATCGGTGGTTTGCTGCCCATAGAGAATGCCATAGATTTCTTCAAGTCCATGCTGAAGATCAGAGGCTTCCGCAACATGGTATTGGTGCTTGTGATGTCAAGGATGATTGGCATTCAAGCGATATTATGGATCTATAATTTGGTATCAGAGCTAGGTGATGCCTGAGACATTATGGATGGCAATATTAACTTCATCTTATATTTTTGGAGAGTGGCAAAGGCTTCTTCGAGATCTTCTATATGAGTTTTTGCAGACCTGCTTTTGGTAAGCATATTATCTACATACACTTCCATACTGTGGCCAATCTATTCTTTAAAGATCTCATTCATGAGGTGCTAATAAGTTGTACCTACATTCTTTAAGCTAAAGGGTATCATCTTGTAATAAAAGAGGCCTTAGTCAGTAACAAAAGAGGTTTTTTCCTCATCTTCAGGCACCATCCAAAATCATGGCCTAAAATAGCATCCACCAGTTGGTTGATCCGAGGCAGTGGCTAACTATACTTTGGACAGACTTTATTTAAGTCTATGAAGTCTATATACATTCTTCATTTCTCGTTCGTTTTCTTGATGAGGACCATGTTTGCAATCCAGAAGCTTGTCAACCTCCTCTGCTATTGCCCTATGATGTTCTAGTGCAAAACTCTGCTTCTTTTGCTTTACGGGTCAGTTCATGTGGTCCATGTTTAGATGATGGATCATCATCGTGGGATCAATGCCTGGCATATCAGTAAACATCCATGTGAAGACATCAATATTCTCTTGCAAAAAAGTGGTGAGCTGATCTTTAGTTAGCTGATCCAAGTTTGAACCGATCTGAACGATGTGGTCTTTATTTCCATCTCCCAAGGGGACTGAGATGAGGTTCTCGATCAGCTCTCCATGCTCTTCAGCTAGGTCGTCTCGAGTGTCCAACCCTTTCATAGGGTAGGTCTTAGGTTGCTTGATTCGTTGCAATGCAATGGTGTAGCATTATCACGCCAAAGCTTGATCTCCTTGTAAATCTCCAATCCCGCATGTCATTGGAAACTTTACTTTCAAACAGTATGTAGAAACTACTGCCCGAAGTGCATTGAGCTCGGATCACCCAAGGTGGCGTTATAGGCAGAGGGTGCTCGAACCACCAAGAAATTCACATGAGTCAAGGATGGTAGAGGGGGTTGGCCGGCTATCACCAAAAGTATGATCACTCTTTCAACTGGTACTAGATCTCCAGAGAATCCTTTGAGCGAAGAGTTTAGTGGTCCTAGATGGTTCTTAGGTATTCCTATTTTCATAAAAGTGTCATAAAATAATAGGTCTGCGGAGCTTTTATTATCAACTAAAATTCATTGTACATCATAATTAGCAATATTTAAAGAGACTACAACTGCATCATTGTACGAAAACTGAACTCCTTCAATATCTTGCTTAGTGAAAGCGATTGGTTCTTTAGTTCGTTGCCTCTTAGTAGGATCTCCCAATCTGCTAGCTCTACTACTCTGATGTCCCTCAATTATTGTGTTTATTATTCTCGTTAGGAGTCGGTTCTTGATAGGTTCTTCTTGTTGAGGCGGCTCGAGCTATCGATGCTCCCTTGATCGATCTTCATGCCTCTCTTGACAGCAACGAATGAATCGATCTTACCAACCATGTCTTATGAACTCTTCGATCTCATCTTAGAGTTGAATGCATTCTTCTATATCATGACTGTGATCACGATGATACAAGAAAAACTTATTGGGGTTGCGTCAGCTTGGATTGGACCGCATTTTCTCCAGATTCGATAACTGAACTTCAATTGCGTCAGAACTTGGATCTTTGGAACATTTAAAGGGGCATAATTATTGAATTTTCTTGGGGGGGCTTCGCCGCATCCTCTCATTTGGACTTTAAGGTCGGCAATTCTGAGGTGGAGTTCTTAACCTTCGGTATTAAGATAGAGTTCTAGAATACTGAGATTCTTCCTTCCAATCTTTTCTTTTCGAAGGGGCCTTACTAGACTCTCGCTCTCTTTGCTCCTCTATATCATGCAGTTTGAAAGCCTCCTCAGCATGCACATATTTATCCTTCCAGATTAGCATGTCAGCAAAATCCTAGGGATACTTTTTTTCTAAAGAGAAAAGAAGATCATTTTTCTAGAGATCACCTTTCAAAGCAGTCATTATGATTGACTGGTCCAAATTATGGATCTCAAGGGCGGCCGCGTTGAAGCAACCGACATAATCTTGGATGGACTCTCCTTTCATCTGCTTGATATTTATAAGGGAGTTTGATCCCTTTTGATGCCTTCGACTGCTCACAAAGTGGGTCGTAAACTCTCGATCGAGCTGCTCGAAGGAGTGGATGGTATCCAACTTTAGACTTTAGTACCATTGCCAAGCCACGCCTCTCAAAGTAGATGGGAAGGCTCTACATAAGATGGTATCCGGTGCCCCATAGATCGTGGCCAAGAAGAAATCTACATGGTCGACAGGATTAGTTATCCCATCATAATTCTCTAGTTATGGAATTCTAAAATGGGAAGGCAGCAGCTCCCGCATAATTTGGGTGTTGAATGGTGGCTTGAAATGGAATCCATCATTCTATGCTGCTGATTACACAGCACTTCGATTTGCTAGTTCATTTTTTATAATCTCTGATCGACCAGTAGATCTTTGATGGTGTAGGCTTTAGAGTGTGGTGAATGCACTCGCCCAGGAGTAGAACCTTGCCTAGATTGAGGGCTTGGTGGTTGTTGCCTTCTTGCCTCTGGGCTTCCATGCTGGCTGTGGTGGGTTTGTCTTTCCTGCATAGGACTTTGCAGGAGAGCAAATAGTTGCTCTAGTGAGAAAATTACTTCTTACAGTGCTGGGCAGGGTTTCTGCATTGTTTGCACCATCTTCGTTAAATTTCACACCTGCTGGACCAGCAGGTCGAATTCAGGTCGAATTGGGTGATGCTGATTGCCATTGCTAGTGTGGTGGTGGAGGTGGAACCTCTGGTTGTTATTGATGGTTCGCCAGGTTCTACATCGGTCGGGAGGTGATGGTGTTGGAATGCTGAGAGGATGCTCTCCTGGGTGGCATCATTCCTTGATCGTGCGCTCCTTTAAGAAAACATGGGGTGTCCCTCTTAGCACAAATTTTGTTGCTATAAAATTTCAATCCTTACCGAAGAAAGTTGGAGTGGGCAGTGCCGAACGTCCCAGTGGCAAGATCTATAAAATAAATCCAGACTGAAGGTATCTCTGGTGGAAACTCTCCGACGCTCAAGTTAGAAATTTAGCAATAGAAATGGAGCACGAGTTGCAAAAATGCCATATCGGAGGGTCTCGTTGAGACTCCTATTTATAGATAGAGGGCAAAGCCATTCATGGGGAGCAATTCTCAGATGGTTCTAGCCGAATTAGGTGAAACATGCAATATTCGTGGTTGATATTTATGGGATTGCGCAATTATGGTTGCATTATCTGGATCATGATCAGTTGGAGGAAAGTATTGTTTAAAAGAGGACTTTAAATTAGTCAAAACTATCAATTGAAGTATTCAGCCAAGGTAGAGTCGGTAGGTGACTGAGGACAAGTCAGTATTTGCTCAAAGATGGATCAACAACAAATTGGAGAAGTAAGGGATCAATCCTTTGATTCATGGTGGGTGACTGGCCAAAGATGGATAGAAATCCGAGGGTAGGTCAGTAGAGAATAATGACTATCTAGTGGCATTGGCATATGAGAAATTGACTATCTATAGCAGAGATGCATGGCTAACAAGGAATTAGATAGAATCGATGATGGATCGTTAACAACCATTTACAGTTAGCGAGTGGTGATTTAGGGGCCCTATTCTAGATGAAGGAAGTCAATGACAAGTTTGATTCCGATATAGGGTCAGTATTTATCGATGATAGATCGGATGGAATAGATCAATTGATAACATGCTGTAACATAGAGCATTGTATTATTCCGATAGACTGAAGATAGGTTGGTCATTGCCGATGATAGTTCAGGATTTATGGATGTGGCCGCTAAATCTCCACATATGGCTTCCAAGTTTATAGGTCTTCGGCAAAGGCTGATTTATCCCCAACATAGGCCATGGATTACAAACCCAGCTCCTCTACTTCATCCCTATATGATTTGTAGACACCTGACATACAAACATGATCAAGCTTGAGATTGAAGCCCACACCTTCTCTCTCATTTTTCTATTGCTGTTGCTCGCTTTGCATATGCTTAACATTTCGTCTTGACTGCAAAATCTAATATTTCACTTCCTCTTATATCTTCGAGACCTTTACATCTATCATTAGCATTTTTGTTGCAAATAAAATAAGAATTGAAGTGAGCCACAAGAATTAGAAGAGGTCAAGTGGAATTGCCACCATGGTTACTATCATATGGCCGATCCTTGCACCAAAATTTTTCATAAGAACTTCAACCTTGTGCAGCATTGGATGCCCCATCCAGTTAGCCTTCTCATAATTCCTACCCCAAGGGTTATAATATCAAGTCAAACAAACACAAACACTTAAGGCATATAGAGAGAATTATACTCATCTCTTTATTACAATTCCTACATAATCTTGATATAAGAGACCTACCCAAAGTCTCCAAGTCTCATTAAAGAGATACTCCTATGGCTTGCTGCCAATGGCTAGCAAGCATGGATAATAGAGATGGTGGACAACTCTCTCAACTGTTAGAAACTATCTAATATTATTGGAACATGATGAAAACTCCCAAAAACTACTGGCAACTTCAACGAAAACTATCTATCTAGAAAGTTTCTAGACAACTGATGGAAATTGTACACATCCAGCAGGCTACCTAGACTTGGGCATGCCCAAGAAAGCTAAAACAACCTACTTGGCCAGCATGTGCAAACCTTGTAGGCCCATGTGCCCTACTAGCTCATGTGCCCAGCATGCTTGCTATGAGCTTGACATGCTCCTCTCACGCCTGCTGTGCAGCTTGCCTGCTTGTGCACCATATGCGCCCTGCTCACCTTGTGCTTCCTACATGCCCTTGTTCCTCATGGCCTTACATGCCCGTCTGCCCCACACACCCTATGCACGCTTATGGTATGCATGCCCACCACATCCTTTGGCTTGACTTGGGTGTACTTATCTGATCCTAGCATGTGCACCTATTAGGCTCAACATGCATCTACTTGTGCCCAAATCTTGCATTCACCTTTGCTAATGTCCATACATGCTTTATCCGGCTATCTAAGTACTAGACTAACTAATGGCATCTTGTTGTGGCAAAGCTCCAACCATGCTCCTACATCCAAGGTTGGCATGGCAAAGACACCAGCCCATGCCAACCCATGCTTGCTACTAGCAAGGATCTAATAAACCTCCCCCATTCGAAGAGCCCAACATCCTCAGAAGGAGGTGTGACAAGTATGCTTGAATCTTCTCTCCAAACTACCATAATGTTGTCTCTTTCTCCCAGCTAGCCTCACTTTCTGATTTTTCTTTCCACTGAATCAAACTAGTCCTTCTATTCTTTTTGCTTTATCCTATGACCTTTGTCTACATATTTCTTCATCCCTTATGCTATCTTGTGGAGGCTATTTTGTGCCTCCTAAAGCATCTCTTCTTAATTCTTAGCGAGTTGATAGGCTGTTAGGTAGATTCTTCCTCTTTTCTATAAAGCAATTTCTTAGGGAGTGAGAGATTGTTGTCCAATAGCTAATTCAAATGAATAGAATCCAATTGTAGAAGATGGATGAAGATTGTAGCAAAATTGGGCCATGTCCAACAATTTCAACAAATTACGTTGGCTGGCCGTGACATAGTGCTTGAGATAGTCCTCCAACAATGCATTCACCCTTTCGGTTTAACCATCCATCTGCAGGTAATTAGCTATGAAAAACTTCAATTTAGATCCCATTAGTTGAAAGAGATTTGTCCAGAACCATCTGGTGAACCAAGCATCTCGATCATTGACAAAATCTAAATGCAAATCGAAATGTTTCACTATATTTTGGTGGAATAAATTAGTAGCCATCTCTATTGGACATGCTTCTGAGGTTGAGATAGAAATAACATACTTAAAAAAGCAATTGACAACACTGTAATAGATAAAATTCTATCAACCTTCAGGAAGTTGCTAATGGAGTCCATGGAAACTGACATCCATAGGTTCTTTGCAATGGCCAAAGATTGCAGTTACACTAGACAAGACTTGACATAAGCCTCAATGTCATCCTTCATCTTCGACTATATAAATGTTCGAGACAAGAGAGCCATCATGCATGCACTCTCTTCCTAGGTGACCAGTCCATTGGGAGTCATGAGACTCTCTCATAAGTTGCCTCCTGAGTTCTTCACTATTAGTGATATATAGTCTACTACCTTTTTCTATCAGTAGATCATCTTCAATCCAAAATCGCCAGGCCACACCATCCTGAAGCAATTTTTAGTACATATGGTTTGTCTGGATAACATCCTGAATTTTATCAGTTAAGTCTACTTCAACTTTGGAAATGGCAGCAGGAGTCTCTATGATGTCTTTCCAGCTCAAGGCATCAGCAATTTGATTGTGGCTATCAGATTTATACTCCCACTCAAAATCAACCTCGACCAAGAATTTTTATCAATATGCTTGTCTAGGTGAAAGCTTATGTATCAAGAAGAAAGTATTAGCAATATTATCAGTCTTCAAGAATCTAGTACCCAGCAAGTAAACTCGCTAAGTCTATATATAGGCAATGCACCACTACTAGCATCTCTTTTTTATGGGCAGAATACTTTTATTATGCGTCGTTCAACTTTCAACTTTTGAAAGTAATTGGATGTCCTTCTTGTACTAGCATACCTCCGACGGCCTTGTTAGAAGCATCGGTATGCATCTCGAACGACTTCTCAAAATTAGATAACTTCCAACACTGGTTTTGAAGAAACAATAATTTTCAATCCCTCGAAGGCTTCTTGGCATTCTTTGGATAATGCCCAAGGCTAATTCTTCTTCAGAAGGTCTATCAAAAGAGCAACTTTCTTCGAGTAGCCAACCACAAACTTGTGATAATAGTTGGTTAACCCTAGAAAGCTCCTCAATTCAGTCACTTTTATTGATGCAACCCACTCTAAGATAGCCTGTACTTTTCTTTGGTCCTTTTTCATCATGCCATTATCCACCACATGCCTTAAGAATTTAATTTTCTTAAGGCAAAACTCACACTTCTCTCTTTCTACATATAAAGAGTGTTCCCTCGATCAAGTAAGCACAAGTTTAAGGTGCTTTAAATGTTTTCCAAATGATCCACTATATATGACTATATCATCTAAGTAAATAACTATAAATTGATTGATACAGTCATAAAACACATCATTTATCAAGTTGCAGAAAGTAGTAGTGCATTTATTAAGCTGAATAGCATAACTAGAAACTCAAATAAACCATACCTCATAATCATAGTAGTTTTTGGTTCATCCCCCTCTACAATTCTGACTTGCTAATATTTCAATCGTAGATCCTATTTGGTGAAGTATTCAGCTTTGGACAATCAGTCAAACAAGTTTGAAATTAGGGGCACCAAGTACTTATTTTTGATAGTGACTTTGTTGAGGCTTTTGTAGTCCATGCATAACCTGAGAGAATCATCTTTCTTTTCCTATAATAACACTGGAGTACCAAATGGATCTTGGATGGTTGAATCTTTTTCAATTCTAACAGTTATCTCAATTGCTTCTTCAATTCTGCCAACTCTTTTAGTAACATTCTGTCGAAAGCTTTGGTAGGAGGCCTTATTCCAACCATAAGTTCAATCTTGTGATCGATAGTACATTATGGTGGTAGCCCCTTTAGCAACTCTAGTGGTATAACATTCTTGAATTTATGCAAAATTGCTGCCACCTCCATTGGTATCTCTACTATCTCCTCCAAGGCCAACTTAATGAGAATAGCAAGATAAGTTATTTGGCTCTTCTTTTAGTAATGCACTAATTGCATAATAGAGACCATCGGTGTCTTAGGTTCGTAAACTTCAGCATCAGTAGAGATGCTGTGCCCTGCAAATGAAGCAAGGCTTTTTCTTATTGTCAATCAATAAGCTAAATAAATATGGTAATATGGCCACTTTGGCAGTAACAAAGAAGTTGTTGCCAAGGATCATGTCGAAGTTTTCCATTGGAACCCCCATCAGGCCCATCTTGCCATTTCATTTGTCGATGACTACTTGTAAGCTAAAGGCCATGCCCTGCATAGCCTATGCTTGTGAATTGATAGCCTTGATCCAGCTTTGATGTTTTGCCACACTCAAGCCCAGGGTGTTCACCATCTTTTCAGCCACAAAACTATGAGTGGCATCAATATTCGCCATTACTAAATCTGATACTCGTTGAATTTTATACGTATGAACATCAATTTGGGACAAATTTTGGCCTTCACCACATGAATTAAATTGCACCAAGTAATTGCAATGGTGCAAGTCTTTATGGACCATCCAAATCTGACCCCCCATCTTGGCCATCCTCTGCCATAATAGCATTGAGTTTACTTCTATTGGAATAATTCTTTGCTATGTAAGGTCCATTGCAAATATATATAACAACCAGAATGAGGATTATCTTTATCTTTCTTTGGATAAGAATCTTCCACTTTGGCCTTCATTTTACTTGCACTTTGCTCCTTTTGTTCTTAGCATCTTTGTATTTATTTTTCTTCTTTTGGTTCTTCTCTTGCTTGAAGAAGAAAAATGGCCGGGCTTAGTGATCCGAAGATCAACTAATCCATCAGCGACAGCCAATGTGGTAGGCAAGTCTTTGACGTCTTATCGTCACAACTTCAGTTGAGCCCACGATTGGAGACTAGATAGAATATTGAATATCCTATCTACTTCTGATGTATCATTGATGTCTAGTATGAGAAAACTGAATTCTTTGACATATTTCCTTACTGATCCAATCTACCTTAATCTTTACAAGGAGTCCCTTGCAATCCAGGCCATGTTGCAAGAAAGGAACTGCTCTTTCAACTCCTGTTTTAGCACCTCCCATGTCTCAATAGATGGCCTTGCATCACCTTCAGTTCTGCTTCTCCATTAGAGTTTGGCATCCCAAGTAAGCTAGTGATTGAGACCTTCCTCTTTAAGAATCCAAGCAGTCTTCAAGTAATGCTTCATATCCGATAAAAGATTTTCTAGATCCTTGGCACTCGGAGTGCCATTAAATGGTTTTGGATTTGAAACTTTCATCTTGATGGCAACTTCACCATGTGAAGAGTTCTACATCATAGATTTGATCAGCTAGATATCAAACATCACTTCTTCCACCACTGTTGTGTTGATTTGCATGTCTTGAAGCAAAACCACCATGGCCATCAAGTTCTCAACCCATGTCCATAAGATTTCATCGGGATCAACTTGAGGCATCCCAATCATTGCCTCTAACTGTGCCATCCTTTTCCTAAGAGTCTCCATGTTGTTTCCAGCATGAGGCATGACTGTCGCCCCTTCGCTCAAGCAAAATAAGGCCAAAATTTTAATGAAAATCCAACAATAGAGATCTGGCTTTTATACCAACTGTTATAGGGCCGATCCTTATACCAAAATTTTTCATTAAGAACTTCAGCCTTGTGTAGCACTGGATGCCCATCTAGTCAGCCTTCTCACAATTTTCACCCCAAGAGTTGCAACATGCAAGCACAAACACTTAAGGCATATAAAGAGAATCACACTTATCTCTTTATTACAATTTCCACATAATATGGATACAAAAGATCCATTCAAAGTCTCCAAGTCTCACTAAAGAGATACTTCCATGGCTTGTTGCTAATGGCCAGCAAGTGTGGATATTTATAGAGATGGTAGACAACTCCCCTAACTGCTAGAAACTCTTTAAAACTTCTAGAACCTAAATGTTAACTTTCAAAAAGTATTGGCAACTTTGATGAAAACCATCTGCTTAGGAAATTTCTAGGCAACTGCTAGAAACTGCTCACATCTAGTAGCCTGCCTAAATTTGGAGATGCCTAAAGAAGCCAAAATACTCTACTTGGCTAGCATGTGCACACCTTACAGGCCCACATGCCTTATTGGCTTGTGTGCTTAGCACGCTTGCTATGCACCCCGCATGTTCCTCTCGTGCTCGCTATGCGACCTATGTACCTATACATCCCGCATGTCCTGTATGCCTGTGGCCTTATGCCTTATGATTTCTGTGATCTTGCGGGCCATTGTGCCAAGCAGCTTAACATGCCTGTACGCCCTATGGCCCTACACATCTCGCATGCCTTGCGGTCTTGCGCCATCGCGCTCATGGTTTGCGCATCTATTGCATTCTTTGGCCTGACTTAAGTGTACTTGCCTGTGCTTGATATATGCACCCATTAGACTCCTAGCACGTGCTTGCTGATGCCTAAATCTTGCATACATCTTTTACCAATATCCATGCATGCTTGATCTGGCTATCGAGTACTGAATCAATTAATGGTGTCTTGTTGTGGAACTCTAACTCAATTAATGATGCCTTGTTGTAGTGGAACTCTAACTCTGCCTTGTTGTTGTGGTGGAACTCTAACTATTTTTCTGCCCATCAAAGGTTGGCATGGCAAAGGCACTATCCCATGCCAACCCATGTATATCACTAGCGTTGATTCAACAGTTGCCATCAAAAGAATGAAAGGAGGGCCTTGCTGGAGTGGACTAAATAGGTCTGATTTAAAAGAGGAGAGAAGATAGTTAATAAAAAATGAGATGGGTGATGCTTCAAAGGGCAATGGGATAGATGCGTACAATAAAATACTCCATCAATATTAATAGATTAATTTTTGGCTTAAAGTAAAAATTGGATAATCATGCGTCCGCCGGGAGTCGAACCCGGATCTATTGCTTGGAAGGCAATTATCCTAACCGTTGGACTACAGACGCAAAGCTGACATTAAGGGCCTAAATCAAGCTAGAAATATGAAATTAGCATGACTACCGTGCTTTTGGCTCAGACCTACGGTGCAGTAGCTCAGAGCATATGTACGGTAGATCACAGGCACCCACACTTCATCTTGAATTGTTTAAATACAACGGATAATGCAGCGAGTTACTGTTGGACTGGTCCACTGGGCCCAGCTCGTCTAATAATTAGACCAGAATCACGGTCAGTTCTGTAGCACTTACAGGCTAAAACGAAAACGGAGCAGCGCACGCTGCCTTTTGAATCCCAAACGGTCCTGAAATTTGAATTCACCCCATCTCTACCGTCCATTCAACCTCTATCCACCGTCTGATCAGAAAAATCAATATAATAAGGAAAAATCAGCATATTTTAGCCATTCCTCTCTCCTCTTCCCCAACTCGCCGACCCCTTCGAATTTCTCCTCCGCTCTCTCAAATCCCCATCCCTCCTCCAATCCAGTGGAAAATAAAACCCTAGCAATCCAACTCTAGCCTCACTCGATCTTTGATCCAACTCTAGATCCTCCGAAGATCCTAATCTTTCCTCTCGAAACCCTTTTTTTCTCCTTTCTTCTTCTGCAGTCCAGCATCCTGCCCCTACTCACCTTCTTGATCCCATCTCGAAACCCTTTGGTTTTCGATTTCTTTTGGCTGTCAGGCGATCAAGATGCCGGCGGTGGTTGAACCTGGAAGCGCGTTCAGGAGCCGGGTAAGGTTTCAAGACCCAACGGCGGACTCCGAGGCGGCAGATGTGGGGGGAAATGATGCGAACGGAGAACTGGCAGTCGTCTCCGGTGGGTTTCCAGTACAAAGATTCGAGCTGCAAGAAGATCTGTCTTTCTGGAAGGATCATAACGTCCAGGTAATGGAAGGTCTTCAGTTAAAGATAAGATCTTGGAAAGGTTTTAGAGTAAAAAAAGGCTTCTTTTTTTCTTTCTCTTACGCTTTTCTAATTTCTCTTGTTGATCATCCTGGATTGGCGTTTCGTTTTGCGAATGTTATGTAATTTGAGTGGAAGGGGACAACATTTGAGAGGGTTTTGCGTACTGTAGGCCGAGCCTTTCTCCTCTTTCAATATGGAGAGGAGAATTTTTAGCACTGCTGTCGAAGAAGAAAATCTTGTTCTCCATTCTTTGTGGATGATTAGAGCGTGCACTCTGTGCTTTTTCAATTCTATCTTTTGGTTAAACTTGGTGGTGAACTTTTGATTTAGAATCAAGATATATTAGAATTCAGAATTCTCTCAGTTTTTGGTTTTCCATGCATCTGTACCTTTATATGCACTGATTTGTAAATTGTTTTCCTCATCAGTCTCAGGTGTTAGGGCCAAAAATCCGAATGATTTCAGTCTTCAGATTGATCTGGTTGTAAATTGGATAGCAACTTTCATCTGGATGCTAACATATGATGAGTCTATCCTGCATATGCTTTAGAAAATAAGCAGTTAAATTGAAATTTACCTTTACCTCTTGGAATTTGATGGATCTATAAAATTTTAAAGCACTGACCTCTGTATCTCTTATGCAATATCATGCTTATCTTGTCCCTGCAAGCAGGTTGTCATTCGAATCCGACCCCTCAGCAGTTCTGAGATATCCCTCCAAGGACACAATAGATGTGTCAGACAGGAAAGTTGTCAAACTATTTCCTGGACTGGACACCCAGAATCTCGCTTCACCTTTGATCATGTTGCTGATGAATATGTCAGCCAGGTAACCTCTTTTCCACCACTAATTTCAGATATTATCATCTTTCATGATTTCTGTTCGTCATAATAGTTTTTCTTGTTTCATAACAGGAAAAGCTATTTAAAGTGGCTGGAGTGCCAATGGTAGAAAATTGTGTGGCAGGTTACAATAGCTGTATGTTTGCATATGGCCAGGTGAGATTTATCCATACTTTGTGTTTAATATTGTGTGTTGTCTATCACTTAGTACTTAAACAAAAACATCATCAATATGCATGTTTTGCTGATTACTTCAACATTTGAGGAATATAGTATCTAGAAACTTTTAATGGTTATGTTCTCTTCAGCTGGTCCTAGTTCGTCTGTTAGCTTTTCTTGCACTCTTGTTTACTGAGCTATTGAGATTCACCGTGGTGGTTGGAGATTAATGTTAAATCTGAACTCAAGCTAAAGCAAGGGCTCTATGTGATGGTTTTTCAGACTGGTAGTGGGAAAACGCACACAATGTTAGGAGATATAGAAGGTGGAACACGTAGACATAGTGTTAATTGTGGGATGACACCTCGTGTGTTTGAGCATCTATTCTCAAGGATCCAGAAGGTAAAATTGCTTTCGTATTCTGCTCAATCACTGTCTTGCATATTTTCTTTAATGATGCCTGATTTTCCAACTGCTATTTGACAGGAAAAAGAGTCTCGAAGAGATGAAAAGCTGCGATTCACCTGTAAATGCTCTTTCTTGGAAATATACAATGAGCAGATTTTAGATCTCTTGAATCCATCTTCTGTGAATTTACAGGTAGATGATTAGAATTATAAAGGTAGTAAATGTATCTTGTTCATTTTCTCTTGCTTCCTACTAGCTGAATCCATATTTGAACTTTTCCTAATATTTAATTTTGATTTACGTACAGTTTTGGGTAATTATAATGCAGTTGTTTAGTGCAAAAAAAATTAGTAGTATATTAAAATTTCACATCACTAATTCACAAATGCAAATTTTCCAATTTCGTATTCTTGTTTGATTGGGAATTTAGGACCATGAGTTTCAATGCTTGTCTCTTTTTCCAGATAAGAGAAGATGCAAAAAAAGGTGTGCATGTGGAGAATCTCACAGAGTTTGAGGTTTCAAGTGCCCGAGATGTTATGCAACAACTAATTCAGGTCTGGTCAAATTAGTTGCAATGATTGTTACAAACATCTGACTGGATTATTCTTGCTTTAGCCAACTGTGTAGTTTTCTTGATACAGAGGCTGTGAGCTACTTCTGTCTGATCTTATCTAATTGAACATTCTAGTAGAATTGCAGTTGAATTATATATACTAAGCTTCTGTTGTAACACACATCATGCTTAGAATGACCTTTGATGTTCTAGTTTACCTTGAAAGTATTATGAATTTCCATGAATGTTTTTCAGGGAGCAGCAAATAGAAAAGTGGCTGCAACAAATATGAACCGAGCAAGCAGCCGTTCTCATAGTGTTTTTACTTGTGTTATAGAAAGTAAGGTGTGTAACATTTGCCATACCTTCTACATCTCTTACAAATTGGTTATAGAAAGAACTTGGTGCATTATAGAAGTGATCATGTTAACAAATTGGATGTAAAACTTATAGCTAGATCATATCATCTATTTATTTATTGTAGTTATATTTTTAAAAAGCGTAATTTTGCACCTGTGCAGTGGGAATCCCAAGGAGTTACTCACCACAGGTATGCTCGGCTTAATCTCGTAGACCTGGCAGGCTCAGAGAGGTAAGATATGATGATGAAACGTTTTCATGAATTTTATCAGATGCATATCCATATTATTAGGATTTTCTTTCTTTCAATTTAGCACTGTATGTACAATGGGACATGTAGTGCTGATGTAGCAACTGCATAATTTTATAGATATTTAGTTGAATTTGTTTTGATCTTAATGAGCATGGAATTAGCTGATTCAATAGTGAGCTCGAATGAAGTAAATTGATGGATTCTTTTGCTGACTGGTTGCTTCTTTTGCTGTAAATAATTCTTGAACTACAGACAGAAGAGCTCAGGTGCTGAGGGTGACCGGCTGAAGGAAGCAACTAACATCAACAAATCCCTTTCAACTTTGGGGTTGGTAGACCTTGTTCATCTCTATATATTTCCTGACACTTAATGCTACATCTATCCTTTTTTGGCATTTCCCTTGTTTTTTGTTTCAAGTTCAACAATATATTCACTCTTGTTGTGACTGATGTCTTATTTGAGATGTTTGGAATTTGCAGACTTGTTATTATGAACCTTGTCAGTATATCAAATGGGAAGTCATTGCATGTACCTTATCGAGATTCAAAACTGACATTTCTTCTTCAGGTACCTAGTTTAGTTGAGTGGAAAAATCAAATCTGATATTTTGCAATACCATGTGCAGAGAATACTTACATTGGTTATAGGCTAGCATAGGTGAGGTTCACATAGTTCAGTTGTGGTAAAATTACTCATTTCAAGGTTTACACAATTTTATGAATGCTAAAAGTCTCACCAAAGGTGCTAAAGTTTTACAAGTCATGTCTTTCATTAATAGGACTTTCTTTTAGGAGTTGCCGTTATTAATCCATAATCCCTTTTGGGTAAGCCCCCTGAACAATAGTACCTATGACATGCTATTAAGAAGACTGCATTCATGTTCTACTCTGTGCTAGCCTATAGCTTTTCTGAAACTGTGGTAAATAGATTAAATATTCAAATTATCTGAATGATTTTTAAATATTCATGATATTAATAATCATGGGCAATTCATGATAGGATTTGTGTCTAACAATGAGAGTGTCAGATGCTACCATTTTATGATGTTATGATTTTAGCTATACAAATTTTTCATGACAGTAGAAAACCTATGGTCATGAAAATATTTATTGCCGGTACTCAATTTATATCTAGTTTATAAGAAGACATTATGTTCTGAAAGAATGTATTCTTTCCTTTGATAATTTGAAATCATAAAATATGGAGTTGCAGAAATGTGTGGTTATACATCTTGTCTCTTAGCACCTGGCAGAAGGATAATTTGTTGTTGCAAAATCTTTACTTATTGATGATTGTGTAATGGTTTCCAGCTTTTGATGCAAACTATCTAGGTTCTAATTGGTAGACTTTACATGACTTACATTACCCTGATGATTATATCTTTGTTTCTTTCAGGATTCGTTGGGAGGGAATTCTAAAACCATTATAATTGCAAATATAAGCCCATCTAATTGGTCAGCGACTCTATACACTCTAACCTCTCTTCCCTACACAATATATCTCATGATTTCTTTGTGGACCTTAATGATTTACATGTTTTTGCTTGCCCTCTGGCTTATAGCTGTGCTTTGGAAACGTTAAGCACTCTGAAATTTGCACAGCGTGCCAAGTTCATTAGGAACAATGTAAGTGATGTACATGTTAATTTTTTTGGCCTTACTCTCCTAGTTCCTGCCTTGCAAATTGAAGCCAACTCCTTTTCTCTGTAGGCAATCATCAATGAGGACGCATCTGGGGATGTTCTTAGCATGCGTCTACAGATTCAGCAGTTGAAGGTATGTTGATTGCACTAGTTGATAAAAGCATGTCATGTATGTTATTTGAAATTATACCGTGAAACAATTAAACACAAAATATTTTTTGATTCTAGTTGCAATTGATTGAATATTACAGAAAACTATGCTGCGGTGCTTTAATTTTAGAAAATACATTCTTTTCAAAGCATTATATATTTGAATCAGCATCATAAACTGTAAATCCTGATTTTGACTTGGCCTTTATGTCCATATATTATTTGGGCTCTGCTCAAGAATTCAGCCTCTATGTTACTTTGAGATTTGGTGTGCTTAAAAGTTCAAATAAATGCAGAAAGAGGTGAATCGCCTACGAGTATTAGTTAACTGTGAAGCTGAGAACCCTGAAACTGATGGCCTGAGTGCTAGTGTTGCTGGATCTCCAGGCTCTTTCAAATGGGAGGCTGGACTGGGATCATTCAGTCCACTTACAGTTGATAAAAGAATATCACAGGTGTGCATTTTTGATATTCAGTTTACACTGCATTTCTTCGTCATTGATGTTAGCTGCTGGAAGTTGCAAGGAATTACTCTTTTCCTATTATCTTTTGATTTTATTCTCTCTCTGGTGATTGCAGCAAATTGTCAAGCTAAATCTTCTCACTATTTTCTTGCCTTTCATTTTAGAGAAAGCAATATGAAGCTGCCTTAATTGCAGCTTTTCGAAGGGATCAAGATAAAGAGGCAGCATTGAAGGCAATGGCTGCTGGGAAGCAGGCCGCAGAGCAGTTGGTAAGCATGTAAAGTTTTTAGTTGATAAATCTGCTAGTTACCACATAGATCTACTAGTTCTGTAATCGGAGCATTGGTATGGGCGATAGACTGGACTGACCAGGTCTTTGTCACTTTATTAAATTTTCTCAATTTTGTTTGCGACCATAAGGAATGATAGTTAAATTAAGTGTTTTACAATTATGTCATCTTAACCATAACTCCTTTGCTCATTTGAATTCTTTTCCATATTATTAGATTGAACTCAGTGATATCTACTTTTCTGTATTAATATTAGTATTTAAACTTTTTCCCTTGTTCTTTGAAAAAATTGTGGTCCTTTAGTTCTCACTGCATATTATTCATATAATGTTCTATTGTTAATAAGGCTACTCAAAGAACAGAAGAGGTTAGAAGTTTAAAAATGAGACTCCGTTTCCGTGAAGAAGGAATTAAAAGGTTAGAAGCAGTTGCTTCTGGAAAGCTGTCAGCTGAAACACATCTTTTACAAGAAAAGGAAGAACTCTTGAAGGAAATAGATATTCTTCGTAATCAGGTTGATCGCAACCCAGAGGTTACTAGATTTGCCATGGAAAATTTGCAGTTGAGAGAAGAACTAAGAAGGTATGACTTACTATTTTTTTGATCCATTGTTGAGTTTCTCTATGTTCTCATGAGATTTTCCTTTGCCATCTCTATTCTATTTATTCTCATAGTTCATTGTAGATCCCGTTCTAAACACATAATCAGTCATCAGTTGGAACTCTATTTTTTTAGAAGAATTATGAAACATGCGACCATAACCAGTGATGCATGCATTATCCTTCAGATTGCAATTATTTGTTGAAGAAGGTGAACGAGAAATGATTAATGAACAGATCAGTGTTTTGCAAGAAAAGGTATCAGTAGATGTCCTTGTAAAGCATGTATCCCTTATTATCAACTTGTGCTCTCTATTCATCCAATGTGTTTGCAGTTGCTGGAAGCATTGGATTGGAAGCTCATGCATGAGAAGGATTCAGATGTGGCTCAGGTTCAACACATACCTCCACACAATTTTGTGAATAAACATTGCTATATCATACTAGAGCCTATGGGGGCATGTTTGAGAGAACCTAAGATCTTGGCCTTAATGTGATGAAAGTCACTTAAGATGCTATATTTGTGTGCTAATATTGTAGACGACATCCAGATTAGATTGAAGTATACCTAAATTGAAAAAAATGCATATGCTTTATGTTATTTCCTGCATCTGATTTGATCGTTTGCCATTACTGCATAGGATCTATCCTTATCTTGGGAATCTTCCACCAACGAGGAAAATGAATTCCTCCGTTTGCAGGTCGGTAGTACTCTGATAATGAATATTTCCTTGTTCAGATATTGTCTTTACCTGATAATTTCTCAGATCTGCTACATATGCTTGTATCTCTCTAATTGGCAAGTCCATTCTATGCAGGCTATTCAAAACCAGAAAGAAATAGAAGCACTTCGTAAGAATCTTTCTTTCTGCCTTGAAGCCAAGGAAAAGCTGGAGAGGTATTAAAATATTTAAGTTTTTACCGTGTCTAGGATACCTTTATTTTGTTAGGGTATCTTTATTTTGTTTCACCAATTCATGCTAGAGATTATAGAAATACTCATCAACATCAAGTAATTCTCAAGATTAAATAAATAGGCTTGCTCCAAGCAAGCCACATCAATTGTCTTTGAGCAAGCCACATCAATTGTCTTTGAGCAAGCCACATCAATTGTCTTTTAGAACTTATTTACTAGTTTGGATGTCATGTGGGTAGCATTTGGTAAACTAGATGGGATCATTATGGTGATCTTAAATCAGTGGTGATCCTCATCCTGAATCCTTGATGATCTAAGATAATCGCATGTAGTATATCATGTTCCAATGATTAAAGATTCCTAGTTTCTATGAGTAATTTGTTTGGTTTGCCATGGAATTCAAGATCACTGACCATATAATACCAAAACTACCATAATATATTCCCTATATTTGGCAACTACTAAACAGAATCCTCAAATAAATCATAGGAACACACACATGAATGGCTAGCAGCAGGTTCATGCAATTTATAAGTAGAATAATTTGAACAGACCAATTATAATTTCGACAGCAAAATTATTAATCCTATAAAAGCATATTAATTGCTAATATTTATTTTTGATTAGGAAAAAAGGCAAATAGAAGTAATATATTATACAATTTCATAATATAAATATAAAATACAATAATTTATTTCTATTATAATTATAAAAATATTTGAATAATAATATGATTAATAATGTAATATAATAAAATATATCATGAATACTATATATCCAATATCAATATAATATGATATATAATATTGATATAATATATTAATAATATATGATATACCATTTTTTCTTGTTGGACTGAGGGGATTTGTTTTTCCAAAATTTCAGCCCAAGATCATTGCCTTGGGGTGATCTTGGAAACCCATCATCAAGGATGGGTTTAAGATTACTGGGTTGGCCAGTGATTTGATTTGGAATCACCGCCATATAGGGTCACTTGAGTGCAACCAATGCGGTGACCTTGTCACTTCCAACCACATCACCTCATGCCAAATGCACTTGTATAATACTAGTTAAATGTGTGCTTTTGAAGGTGGTGACTGTAACTTTAATACTTGGTTGACATGCTGTTCCATTTAGCCAATATTGTTGTTGTTGTTTGTTTTTTTTTTTGGTTTTTGTTTTTTTAAATTTATCGATCAATAGGACAGTGAAAACCTTTTGCTCTCTATTGACTGCCCTCTATAGTGAATTAGAACTCCTCTTCTAGTTCCATCACTGTGATTGCTTCTTCTAGCTTTATATTTTGTTTATTACCAAAAAGACAAGCATATGGTTTATTGCTGTAAATTCTTTATCCATGAGCCTATAAATCATAACTAACACCAATTGGAGAACTAAAAATACTAGTCACCCATTAATCTGCTCTTGCAATTATTTCTAAATTTAAGAGATGAGTTCATTGCCCAAAAATTGCATTGGGATGGGAGAAAATGAACTTGTTATGTTAAATAAATAGGTTCAGACAATGCATGCCAGGTGCCAAGAATTTTGGTGATATTCTACAAAGGTTTGCATGTTTATGCATAGAACTAGGAGAACGAAGCTGCTAATGAAAAAATAGATTAATGGTCATTCTAACTCTTTCCATATATCTGAATATTCTCATGGAGTAGGTCATACTTAAAACTTTGGATTTCACTCAGAGTAATTAGCCTTGTTCCCCACCTGACACCAGTTTTTTGTTTCCTGGTGGCTAATTTGAAAAATCTGCAGGCATGTGGAGGAGTTAGTCTCGCAGCTAGAAGAAGAAAGGAAGTCTGCTCGTGATCCAAATAGAGATATTCAGGATGCACAAATGAAGGACTTTACAGTTTCAGGGGCAAATGATTTATCTCATGAACAGGTGGAACTTAAAACTATGGTTGATGCAATTGCAGCTGCCAGTCAGCGAGAAGCTGAATCTCATGAAACAGCCATCATGCTGGCCAAGGAGAATGAGCAATTACGCATGAAACTAAAAGTTTTAATTGAGGATAACAATAGACTGATCGAACTCTATGAGGGGGCAGTTGCAGAAGGTTCTGGTAATCAGGCTGGGAATGCTCCTAACATGAAGAACTCAGAAAATCAAGTTAACTGCTTGGCAGATTTTAATGAAGATAGTCATGACAATCTCAGCAATGAGAACTATGATCCAGAACCTAAGGATGTCGAACATCTGGAACATCAACTCCTTGAGATGCATGAAGAGAATGAGAAACTGATGGGTCTGTACGAGAGAGCCATGCATGAGAGGGATGAATTCAAAAGAATGCTTTCTGCCTATGAATTTAACAAATCTGAGAGCAAAGAAGAGACTAACTGTCCAGAAAAGCTGGCTGAAGTGGATGAAGAAAGAGTCTACGAAAATCAAGACAAGGTTAAGCTTGAGGAACATGCCATGCATGCAGAAGTGTCTGAAGAAAAACTGCATCTTGTCAGAGGTAAGTTGGAACTGGTGGAAGATAAGCTTGTAACCACAGGGAAAGCTGTTCAATTCTTTGGATTGCTTGAGAATGCAAGCACTGAGGTAGATGAGCTTTTGGAGAACATTGGAGTGATGGATCATGATGTTCAGCTAAAGCAACGGGGGATTACAGCCCTTAAGCATGCTTTGTCCCAAATACAGGAGCGAAAAACTGGTGTGGATAACAAGTTCTTGGCTCTGAAATTTGCATCGAATCGTTTCTGTTCAAATGTTCAATACTGGGAAGAAAGAGAAGCCCGGGCTAGGGCAAGGGTTGATGCATGCTCTTCACATCTGGAGCAAAAGAATGAAGAACTTGGACTACTTAAAGTCCACAAGGATGAAATTAGTACTGCCTGTATCAAGGCTAGGCACTCTGAATCTGAGTTGAGAAGCAACATTGATTGTCTGAAATTGAAACTCCAAGATGCAGAAACTATAAGAAAGGAGACTGAAAAGGTTTTGTTCGCCATTGATAATTTGGATAAATCTGACTTGTCCACACAGAGGGGCATGAATTTTGGTAAAGCTTCTGAACTGCTTAAGTCTGAGGAGGAGAGAACCAAGCTCTCAGCTGAAATGAAGCAGTTAAGGGAACAGCAGTCCGCCGTACAGAAGGAAATTGCAAAGTGGATGAAGAAGTCCGAAGCGCTGGATATGAAAATTCAAAACCTTGAAAAAGAAATAAAAAGTGGATTGCTCTCACTGCAAGAGTCAGAACATGGGTTGCAACAGGTTGTTAGGGAGAAGGAGATGCTCTTAGAAATGAGAGAGGATGGGAGGACTGAGCTGGGAATATTGTTAGTTGAGTATCAGGAGTGCATCTTTGAATTGGATCTGAAAGAAGGGGAGATTAAGTTGTTTGAAGAAGCAGCACAGCAAGAAGTGAGTAGCTTGGAGGACCTGAGGGCTAAACTAGTTGTGGCAACACAGAAGTTGAACCGGTTGTTGGAGGATAATAGAAGAATAATACCCTCCAACTCAGAAGAATGTTCACAATATGTTTCTATTGCTCAGAAGGTAGAACGGGAGTTTGACCACGTTCAGCTGTTGGTAACTGAAGCTAAGTCGTTGTTGCTTAGAAGCAATTCATAGTTTATTCAATTGCCTGCGCTGTTGTTGGCATTGATTTTTTTCATCGACGATCCTGGGCACTAGATGCTTGGATTTGCTAATCCAGCTTTGCTTTTGTATTGTATTATCCATTTTTCTTTTTCATCTGTACATGTGAATCTGGTCTATTCAAGTTTGCTTTTCTGCACTCTCTCTCCACGTCTGTATGTGATAAAAAGCTAGAAGAACTACTAAATGCATAACCTACCAAGGCTCACCCTTTAGTTCTAATAATTAAAAGGGAATTCTGATTTAGAATGCATGCTTTTGTGTTTGGACAAGGCTGGATGGTTATGCCTGGAAGCTCTGGTTTCCACCTAATTTTGTTGGCCTGCTTGCAGCCCTTTCTCTCCAGTACTCCTTATATATCGGACCATTTCTTTGATAAGCTGAGAGCAAGGGGCAAAAAAAGCACAGTTTCTAGAGGCTAAAAAAATGCGTTCAACTCCAACGTGTGGTGTTTGTTAGAATTCATGTCTTTGCTCCACTTTTTGTTTTCTAGCTGGAAGGGAGATTTTAATTTAATTATAGACTATTATTTTATACAGATGACTAGGTGAAGATTTTAAGGAGCACCAATTATTTGTATACATGTCAGGCGTTATCATGCAAATCGGCTTAATAATGGCCATCATGTTTGATATTGTTATGTATATGAGATGATGATGGAGGGGCTCTCACAAACGGCTATGATGGCTGTTATTCAAAGTCTTGCTTTCCATGCCTCCATGATCTTGGCAGCTTGGTTTGCAGGAAATACAATTAAGACTATTAGAGGGAAAAAGGAAATAAGATCAAGATAAGGACAAACAATAGTTGCTGTTTGATTGACCTCAGCGTTGTTCCTTTTTTTGTATATTATTATTCAGTAGCTCTGGTCCGGTGCATATTTGGATAGCTTATGGTAATTATCTGTACTATTTTATTGAAGCAAGACGTATTTGTATTATTATAGCATAGGCTTTTTCAACGATCCATTGGCACCGGCAGTGCATGTTGAACTATTGCTACTATAATTTACCATACCATCCCATATCAAGAGAAAACTGATATAAAATTTCATTTTAAGCCGGTATACACTTCATACTACTTATATCGAAGAATACCGTCCTGTATCGAAGTGTATACCGATCTACACTAAAACGTAGCGATCTGAATTGAAGTGTATTGAAATAAAAATTAAAAAAAAATAATTTAAAAATGATTCCAGTACAAGATGCATATCATATCGTATTAATCGTATTGCATCAAATTGGGAAGATGGCAATATGGTATTGGACACCGAGATAATTGCTATCTATCTTGTTCTCTTAGTGCAAACCATTATTTTTTCTTCTCCCCTTGGATACGAAACACTGGATTGGAGCAAGACGCCGGAGAGGGGGGTTGAGCATACATAAAATTGAAATTCTCTAGATACAAGGAGACCGAATTAATTTGATATATATTGAGCTGCCAAACTAGCATTGGTAGGCTTGAGAAATTTTTCTTGTGCATGTTATTGGCACCACAAAGTACCCTAGAGTATTCCTCAGATGCTTGATGAATGATCACAGCTACCAATGCTTCTTTTTGTGCGCTTCGCAAAATAAAAATAAAAATAAATAATGGATTTGGATATAACAGATGCTGGAGGCAGACGAAACAGGATCGAGACTGTAGCAGGAGTCGTGGGATTCCTCGTTTGTTTTTTTCCCTCTCGGACAACAGGGGACGTCGACACGAGTCAAAGACAAGAGTCCGAGTCTCTTGGAAAGGTTGGTTTGGTCCACGGCCGGTGGGTCCCAGATACAAAGTCGTGCGTAAAAAGGTATCATTCCATCCCATCGGTTGGTGTCTCTTGTGGTTTCTGCTTTGGGGTTACGTACGGTGAGATTCGTTCGTTGGGCGGGAGCCTGTGCTTTAATAGCTTAGAATAGGAAAGGCGGGAGCAACTGAAACACGTTGTTTTATATCGGTGTTACGAGATATAAAAAAAATCAAAAAAAGAGAGAGAGTAAAGTTTTAGGACCTGCTTGGCATTTTTTTTATCCTTTATTTTAAAAATAAAATCATGGAACATGATAAAAAAGTTTGATAATATTATTTTTATTTTTATTTTTAAAATTATTTTTTTATTTTAAATATATATATATATATATATTTTTGATAAAAAAAGCCTCCTTCAGGAGACACTCGGTGGCAACTGCAAAACTTACATGGATTTGTGTTGATAAAATCACTTGATCTTATTTCGTTTATTATTTATGGCAACGTGACTTGCACAAATTGGTCACCCATGGAGTCATTGTACCATCGAATCATACAATTTGGATTCTATCGAACATCCTCAGAGACCCCTAAAATTGGAATATATATATATATATATATAATTTTGTCAGACTCTAAATAATTAATAATTCTGAAAAATATGACCTGGCGACGAGAAGATGGACGGCTTAAATTAAGTAAAGAGTTTCGTTTTTTCTTTTAATCCAACCCACAAAACCCCGCTTTTCCGGCCGTCCCTACCCCAACCGTCCCTTCTCCTCCCTTCTCGCCCCAGACGCCGTCCCTCACCAATAATATTAAATTAAATTATTTATTAAATTAAATAGAAACAAATCAAAAAAATTCCTTTCCCAATAGGGAGTCGCACACTCGTAGAGCGGGGAGGAGGAAAAGGAAATTTTCCTAGGGTTTCGACTATTTTTATTTTTTATTTTTTTTCGAACCCTCGTCCTTCCCTCTCCCCCTTTATCTCTACAAATCCAAACCCTAGGCTTTTCGATCTGAGAAAGAAAGGCTTCGGCATCGTCTCGCTGGCAATTTTCTACCTTCTCCTCCCATTCGTCGTCCTCTTCCTCCCCCTCCTCTCTTCTTCCTCCCCCCAACTCCCCACTACGACGGGGGAGGAGGAGATAGAGGAGGAGGAAGAAGAAGCCGTAGCGCCAGCCGTTGCGGCGGCAGAGGCGGAGGCGGAGAGGGGGAGAGGCGTGGTTGAATCCAAGAAGGGGAGGAGAACCGATGCTGGCGGGGCGGGATCCATGGATCCCGAGGAAACCCCGCCGACGGCGGCCCGGCCGCCACCGTGCGACTGCTTTTGCCTCTGCTGTGGCCCCAACTCCGCCCCCTCAGCTGCCTGGCGCCGCTCCCTGAAGCGCAAGCTTGACCAGATGGAGGCCGAGGTGGCCGCTGCCACCATGAACGCCCGCCGCGACCGACCCATCGCTGGAGAGGGAGAAGGAGACGATGAGGTGGCCCGGGTGGAGATCGAGAACGAGGCGGTGGCGCTTCGGGAGGCGCTGGGGAGCCACCAGCAGTCGATCCAGGAGCTGTATACGGAGCTGGAGGAGGAGCGGAACGCGTCGGCGACGGCGGCGAGCGAGGCGATGTCGATGATCCTCCGGCTCCAGCGGGAGAAGGCGGAGGCCCAGATGGAGGCTCGCCAGTTCAAGCGCTACGCCGAGGAGAAGATGGCTCATGACCAGCAGGAGCTCGCCGCCCTCGAAGACCTCCTCTTCAAGCGCGACCAGGCCGTCCAATCCCTCTCCTGCGAGGTCCAGGCCTACAAGCACCGCCTTCTCAGCTACGGCATCATCCCCTCCTCTGCCGCCCCCACGACCACCGAGCCCCTCACACCCGACACCGCCACCGCCTCCGCCAGTGCCCTCAATTCCCAATTCGACCTCCCTCCGCCACCTCCACCGTTGTCATCCTCATACGACTATCCTCCCCTCCGCTGCACCATGCCCTCCGAGGCTGACAACGATGATGCCGCCGCCGATCTCGAGAAGTACCCCTTTGGCGAGACCCCTCGCGAGCACTTCCAGAAGCTCGAGCAGCGCATCTGCCAATTGGAGAGAATGCCGAGCAGCAGCCATTTTGTCATGGACAAGGGGGTCATTGGCCAGTCCCCGAGAGGACGAGGAGGATACCGCCCAAAGCATCTCAGGAAGTTCTCCTTCGACAGCTTCGGCCCTGGGTCGCCCACATTCAACAGAGGAGAAGAATTTCCTGTCATGGTGGACCGTGCATGGGATTGCGCCGGGAGGGATGATATGAGCGACAGGGTATACACGGTTGATGCGGTGCATGGGGTGACGGTTGGTGCGTGCGAGTCATATATGAGCACTCCGCGAGAGTTTCAGAGCCAGCGGGATCCAGGCGGTGTTGAAGAAGGGGAGATACGGAAGCTGTACATGAGGCTCCAGGCTCTCGAGGCTGACAGGGAATCGATGAGGCAGGCCATTATATCAATGGGCACAGATAAGGCGCAGATGGTGCTGATGAAGGAGATAGCTCAGCAGCTATGTAAGGATTCAGTGCTGGAGAGGAGGATCATAAAGAAGCAATCTTTTCTCAAGAGATTTTCAATCATCTCCACTTTTAAGGTAATTTGTTTCATGGAAATACTCATAGCTGATTAATTCAAGGCTTATTGATTACTGATTTAATTAGAATGAAAGAATAGCAGTCCAAACTATTGTTATAAGAAATCAGTGTGTTATTCTCGGCACCTGGTTTAGAAATTTGCCTAATAATGAAAAAGTTTTGATCATTATGTATGTAAATGTGTATGTTTTTATAATGAAATTTGCATTTTAGATTTGGTTGGTTGCCTTAAAGTGCTGTAGGATCCTTTCAACCATGGACGTGGCACTTTTGGAAGCTTATCTCATTATCTTGTATTAGTAGGACAAGATGCACCGGGAATATCTTATTAGTTTTATAATGGTTGCCACAACAACCTTTGTCTTTTTCTTACATTAGTTATGCACATCCATTTCTAATTAATTTCGCTCGTGAGTTAAGAGTTCATTTCCATGAATGGTTATCAATGTTCACATTCTTGCTACTGTCATCCTTTTATAGGAATTTTCAATAAATTATCAAGAAGCCATGGAGGCGGATGAATTATGTTTTTTTCATTGATCTAGAAAAGAAACCATGGAGGATCTAGACCACCTTTCTATGTAGTTTGGTTTCATAGTGGGCACCCAAGACCTAAAGCTTTGGATATGCAGCCCTCCACCTCCTCTATGATTGTTTCTATTCCTTCTGATTCCTTTTTTAGCTATTTCTGAATTTTGTATTTGTTCTTTCTATTGTTATAAATTTGTTTATCTTTTTCCCTTTAAATATGAAACATGTAGGTGCCAGCCCAAGCGGTAGCATCTTGCCTAGGCACCATGCAGTGTGTTGACCACCTGCACTATGCAGCTAGTTTTTAAAACCTCGATCTTGATCTACTTTGATGAAGTATAGTGTGTAAATATATTATCATCAGTAGAGTCTGATTGTAGGACCGCAATAATACAGCTAATGACACTTCTTGATGGTGATGCATGATCCATGTAACACAATTTTTTGAAGAAGTCTAGAATTTTATAGGTAGGAGAAGGGATAGAAATGAAATTTTAGTAGAAATATATGTTTTTGAATCCGTAATCCAAATGAACATTCAAAATGGGGTAGCAGTGGATTTTGAACATTAGCAACTCCTAGTCTCGAGGCAATCATGGACTGAGGGCCTACTTGACCAAGCTGTAAAAATCAGCTTATTTTGAAATGACTTTTTTTTTTCAAATAGAGTTTCAGAAAAAAATACTGCGAGAGAGAAGCAGTTTGTGTTTGGTAAAATCATTTGATTAGCACTTTTATCAGTATTTGAGAAGCAGTTTGTATTTGGCAAATCTTTCAAAAAAAGTACTTTTGACTATCAAATTACGAAAAAAGGCATGCATATATTTACTTTATAATTAATATTATTTAAATAGATAAATAATTTTAAATATTATTATGATTAATTTTAATTAAGTTTTTTATTTTTATTTAATTAAAATATAAAAAATAATGAGATAGTCAGGTAGCATGAGAATAATGAAAGGGTTATATGAAAAGAAATAGGGATAGTTATGGTAAATAATGATTTTGAGTAAGGATATTTATGTTTTTAAAAAAATAATTTTTTGCTTCTACTTCTGCTTCCAAGAAGAAGCTCTAATTTTCTGCTTTTTTCCTGCAGCAGAAAAACTGCTTCCGCTATCACTCAAAAGCAGATTATTTTTCTAAAAAAGCTTGGCCAAATATTCTGTTTTTTCAAAATAAATATTTTTTTAAAGAATAAGCAGTTTTTTTCTTCCCAAAAGTTTGGCCAAACAGGCCCTGAGTTGCAATGATTAGCCCAGCACAGGTGGTTACTTTTCAGGGTCTATAAATAACTTAATTGAGCTCTTGTGTTTAGATTGGTTTAGAAGTTATATGCTGACTAGATGTACTTTAAAAGAGACTTACTTAGCTAGTCAACTTGTAAAATATCTAGAATCATTTGGACCATGTATTGAATGAATTTGGTGTTTTCCTACATTGTTATATGTATGTGACTTAATCTTGAGTTGATCTCCTATCCTTCTTTCTAGTGAAGTTCATGGTTTAGTCGCTTTTACTTTCTTTCTTTTTTTGTTTTGTTATGCCTATGCATCATTGCTAGTGCAACTCACCAACTCATTCTTTTTTGGTAGCAACCACCAAGATGGACATTTTTGTTATTGTTATGCAACCATGCAGCATGTAGAACCATGCAACTATGTAACATGTCGAATAATGCACCTTTTTTCCTTTTTTTTTTTCCAGATTAGTCAGTAAGATCTTCCATGTTTGTGTATTAATCCCTGCATTTTTCATATTTGCACAAGATTCTTGTAAAGTTCTTCATTTGTAGAAGTCAATCCTTTCACTAATTTTTGTTGATTGAACTTTAGTTAAGGTTAACATGATAGCATAAGGACAAAAGTGCCCTTATCTAAACAACAAATGATGCTTGGTACTTGACCCTTGCTCACCTAATTCTCCCTCTTCTTGCTCAGGACTTGGCTGCTAAGGGAAAAATCAAGGGGAACGGGTGAAGGGGTTGGTTAATTTTGAGAACAAGGGACAAAACTGTGCAGAAGATATGAAATCAACAATATTAGAAGAATAAAAGCAGGATATTCTGTTATTATTTAATTAACTTAACCCAAGAGATGCATAAGTATTAAGTTACAAGATTTCATGGTTTACAATATAAATATGGAAAGACATGGATTAATCTGCAAATATAGAAGATTTCAGGGATTAATCTGCAAAAGCCTCTTCGTAAAAAGAAGAAAATAATGCTTTGGAATCTTAGTAGCAGAAAATTTCTGTCCAGGATGCTGTTTCAGAATCTCTTAGGAAAAGCTACTCCTTGGCCATCGCCTCATCGGCCTCTTTATAGTTGCGAAGATCTAACTCTCCCTCATGGTAGAGGAAAAACAACACTTAATCAACCCTCCTTCTCTCCTCTTCCTCAGCCTCCTTATAGTTGCCAAGTTCTATCTCTTCCCATGGTAATGAAAACAACATGACGTCCCAATCAGAAGGGGTCATACCTTAATAATCTATAGTTTACCATCATTTGACTATGCTAAACAATCAAGGTGGTCCATGCTTATCCAGTAATGGTCCATCACTCAATAAATTGACAGCTCTCATGATGATCAGGATCAAAATGGCATGTTGATGATCCAAATCAGTCTAGGTTACCTGTTTTCATGTGGCAAATGTGGAACTTATGACACGAGGTTCAACCCTTGTTCCTTTTTTGAAGATTGAAGGCTTCATATGGAATCAAATAATCATCTCAGTACTTTTATTTGCTTAGAGAAAGGTTGTGTAGAGACTAAGCAGTTCAATAAGGAAATGAAACAGCTGTCAAAAGTCCTTGGTCAAGCCGGGGGAAGAAAAGAAAGCAAGCAGCAAGCTACAAAAGTAGGAGGAGATCCTCTTAACAAGTAAAAACAATATGATCTAACAGAAACTGACTCTTCGCAGAACAGGACTGATCAGCTTTCTTTTACTTTCATTCATTCCCAATATAATGACATCAGTACTTTGTCAAGGAAATTGTTGGTGACTCTTTCTAGATTTATATACGAGACTGATTGATTGTAAACAAATATACTTGTGCTCAATCCAGGTCCACAACTCGCTATGTTAGTATTGCTTTTCTATACAAGAATGATCGATTGGTGACATCAGTGCTTAAATCTAGTTCTGTGACTATTGCTTTTGAGCTCTGGAAGTGCCGTGCTTGAAGTAGATTTTGACTAGCAACTCTTTTGTTCATGGAAGGTTTGATAGCACGGTAGATGCAGCAAGATACATTTTCAAACCCTGATCATTCTCTTGCTTGTAAATTACATAGGCTGCCTACTTTTTGCAATCTTTGACATCATTCAGATTGTTATTGTCCAATCTTGTGCGCCAGACTTTGCAAATGTCATTCTTTTATGAATATGCTTCTAAACTAGAGCTAGGAATAAATCTGTAAGCTATTGTAAGAGCGTCTGTGGTGAATCTAAAACTGGACCATGCATAGAGTTCTGAATGAGTAATCCGAGCAGCCCTATGTTACATGTGTTTCTTTGACTCACATAATATATTATTTCAGATAATTACTCTGTATATGTCATCATGAATTTTTTGTTAGGCATCATTATAATCCTCTCAGTTTTTTGTGCCATGTTATTTGCTGTCTTACAGTTGTTGGTGCTTGCCGGTTCATTTTCATTCTATATTTGCAATATTTGTGATGATTCTTTGCTTAAACTTCTCTCCGTCTTTTCCTACAGCGGATCGTGTCATTTCTTTTCTGGAGAAAGAAATCTTCTCGGATCAAGTAAGTGCATATTTTGGTTGAAGATTCTGATGATTTTGTTTGGAGGGCTTAATGACAGTTAACTGTTGCTTTGAATGTTTGTGTCAGGTACACATTTGGGTTATCGAGCAACAATGCAGGCTTATTGCTGCTTTTAGACAAGACTTCCCGTGTGAGGCATAGGAGATTTCTCACGAGAGCACAGGGCTTATAATGATCGAATTTGACTGTGTTCTACATGCTACATGAGCAGTTCCTCTAAAACATAAGTGCATTGGTATAAAACTAAATGGGATGTTGGTCATGTTGTTCCATTTGGAAATCAATTCTTTTGTGGATTTCATCAGATTGTAGATGAAAGTCTCTTTCTTGCATTTCTTCCTTTCTTTTTGTTTTTTGCATCCATCACTGTGGCTTGAAGCCTTTACATGTTTGATGAGTAAACAGGGAGCGCGTGTATAGGAAGCATGCTCCACTATCTGTCTGTTGAGCTACAGCTTATGATGGGCATCCTTGATATCCTATATGTATACTGAGGTCTCATATAGCCATGGCATCAGCATGTGATCTACATGTTTTTTTTTTTTAAGAAAAAAAGAGATTTTTTTTTTTTGCCCCCCCTTACTGCCATCTTTGACGAGATGCAGAGTCTGAGAGAGAATTAAACCATGGTATCCGGATCTCTGGATTTTTAGTAATGCTTTGTAGTGCAAGCTTGCTTTGCTCCTGCAGGATTTTTTTTTTATATATATATATTTTTCTCCCTCTCCTTGTTTCTTTTCCTTTTTCTGTTGATGAGCATCGGTAGAAGCTGGATAAGCTGAAAGATTCCTAGACTTGACATCATGGCTAGGATGCTACCGTGTGATCCTCACAAGCGGGAAGACGGTTTCAGCTGGGTTGGAACGAAGTGGCGATATCTCAGGCTGAAGGGCCAGCCCAAAGAATCTCAGGCTCTGGCTTGTGAGCAGCTTTGAAGGCTATAAGTTTGCCCATTACCCTGAATAAAACATTTTGGGGGCGTCGTACCTGAATATCCTCTACTATTTTTTTGTTTTCGGGTAACTCATGCATGTCCTCTTATGTGCATGGCCTTGCATGATGACGTGGAAGTGCACGGTTGGCTGCAAGCATGAATGAAATAATTCCATGTGCATGGATGGATCTGCGCCAACCAGGTCAATCAGAGTCATTCGGGGTCACGCCGGGTTCTCAGCCCAACTAGATGAATAATTGGGTCTTTGATTACCCCACAACAAGGAACTGGCTCATATTTCCAGAGTCCGAGATATCAGGCCGGGTTTGAGTCAGTGACAACTACTCCGAATTATTCGTGTATTTCGATCGGAATTTTGAGGCCGTCCTATCTATTTTTGGATATAAAATATAAATTAATCGTTTATGATAGTGATGTGCACGGTTGAATGAAGCTATTCATTCATTTATTTTACAACAATAAATAGTTCATGACGGTGACATAAATTATTGATTAATTTTGAGGCCTTCTATCCTTTGACATTTGCTGTACAACAAACGCAAGTAACATCATATATATATATATATATATGGGGGTGTTGATTAATGAAGGGAATATGACGTATGGTAATACTTATATCTAACTCTAATTAAAAAAACTTTTATACTTTTATATGAAAATAATTGTTATACGAGGTTATCTCCATCATATAAATTTTCAATATATTAGATTTTTTTTGTGAGGTACATGATTGCAAGGATAAGGAAATACTATATGTTGACATGTAAAACATGTTGGACAAATGACATATGCCTATATTTTTTTGTTTAAAGATTTGTATGGCATTTTTTTTTAAAATTTTAATACTATGGAATTAAAGAGGTAATTGTTTTCTGTGGCCAATCAAATCTTAAAACCCCTATTGCATGAAATTATATGATTTTATCAGAATATTTTCATAATTTCTTTATGAAAAAAAATTATATTAGCCAGAATTTGGATTTCTTTCATTATGGATTGGGGGGGGGGGGGGGGGGGTGGGGGGTGGGGGCGCTGGCATGGGCTCGAATGGTTTCTAAGGTTTTGAGGTTGATAGAGGAAAGAAAAGAGTATCATCTTTCAAGGCAGCAATGGGGTCGGACTGGGCTGTTTCAAGTCAGGCTTTTGAACTTAAGTCCAACCTAGAGTCCGCTCGAAAGTTTAGGGAGGAGAGTGAACTTGATGGCATTATTGCAGCAAAAAAAAAAAAAAGTCAGGAAGCAATCTCCATCTACCGTAAGCTCCATCTCATTCCCAACGACTGAATAGTGTTGTTGCCTAATCTCAAGTCAAGAGGTCAAAGTTGATCTCCTTGGATGAAGACTAGATAAGGGACTCCTTGGCTGAAGATAGGATGGAGGCATCCTCGACTAAGGATGGGATGTCGAAAATAGCTTCTCCCAGATGTTGAAGCAGAACCTGTAAAAAGCCCCTAATCGAAAGATTTTTTGGTGGAAACTCTCCGACGCTCAAGTTAATTGGAAACTAGAGAACATAGAGAGAGAGACGGTAGTGGAACATCTCGAGACCTTTCAAAAACTTATCTGGGATCCCCTTTTCCCCTCTATTTATAAAGGGCGAGTAAGAGTCGTATACACCTAGATTCCTTAATTATATGATTATTTGTATATATATTTTTATATTATACATGATAATTTTTGGCCTTATGGTAGATATAAGATTCTTTATATATATGTAATATATATATATATATATATATATATATATATATATATATATATATATATATATATATATATATATATATATATATATATATATATATATATATTACATGTTGGCTATTTTAGTGTTGATAATGAGATATCAGATATTTTGAAACTGAGCAAGAAATATAATATGAAATTATTGAATGCTGTATTGATTGTATAAGAGAATTTGGACTAGTCATGATGTGAATTATTGGTTACAGGCTAAATTATAACACCTTGAATTGCTAGTGATAGGTCGAATCATGATAACCTAGTCTGCCACTGTAGACTAAAGCATGGATATTATGATTTATCACTGTGGGCAAAAGTATGGATATCTTGGTTTACCATTACAGATTGAAGTATAGTTATTATGGATTACCGTCATGGGCCAAAGCATGACTAATGATTTGTCCAAAATCGAAAGACAACTATTGATTTGAATCATGTTAATGAATTGTAAGCAATATAAATCTACAGATGACAATTATGATAGATTTATGATAATACATGATTTGTGATATATGTTTATATAATTATTAAGTTATATTGGATTGCTTAATACAAGATTTTATGGTTTATGATTTTTTTTAATACTGCTTATTTATTATTTTTAAATTATATTATTATATTTATGTATGTGTGATGGAATTTTTACTGGGCTGAAAAGCTCACACATCCAATTCTATCTTTCCTTTCAGAGTTGCTGGATTCGTAGCATTGATCGGATTGAGTGAGTACTAGAGTTATTAGTTCATTTGTTAGTTCAGCTTCTAATACTACTGGATATTTGAATAATTATAATCAAAGAAGTTTATTTGACTATGATGGATCTATTTAGTTGATATATTTAATTATTTATTATTTTAAATAAATTTTGATTTATTAGAGGTTTTATGTAATCTATAGACTTTGCATGATCTCTAGGATGATGTTCTAGGGTTCATACAGTTGTGTCATGAGACCAAACCAGATAACAGATTTAGAGCATAATAGAGGTGGTGTCTAAAGTTTCTGCAAGGAAGGAACACAAGCCTAGCGATGAGAAGTTGGCAGATGAGGTAATTTCATATTGTTATAATCTTATAATGAGAACTTTGGATGTGATGAAACATTATTATGATATTTATGTTTCTAATGAGGTCTTAAATTTTAGAATCCTTATTTGCTGTCGGATTCTTATATTTGATAAGTAAAATTTGTTAGAGTAGAAAATAAAATATATAATTTTATAGCATAAATTGCACTATCTTTAAGGTATTAATTGCCCCCACTATCAAAGATGCTGATGGAAAAATATGGCAATACGCTTCAGGATACTATAAAACCACCAAAGCATGCAACTACCACTATTGAAGGCTTTCCAAGAAACTTCTATTCTGGATTGTGTGTTTACGGAGAGAAGAAAAAGAGAGAGAATGAAAGTTACGTTCAAATGCATTAGATGAAATTTTTATAATGATTGAATAGTTGTAAAACACATCTCTTTGTCAATTGTGACTCCCAGTGTATCCAATTTAAATTGGTAACTACTACCCGTATTTCAATTTAAATTGCAACTATTAGTTAGTTTCATGATGACAAGAATAAATAAAAATCAAAATATATTTTAAATAAAATTATTATTATTATTTTTAACCATCCGATAAATCCAAATTTCTCTCTTTTCACATATTACAATCTAACTCCAACAATCCCCCACTCAGATTGTAATATGATTCATAGTAAACACTGATATACTTATGCATACAAGAAGATACCTTTAGGTTTAAACCTTCAATTAATATAAGTATCTCAAATTTATTAACTAAATCAATGATGGCTAGATCTTAAACCAATATTTAATTTGTTAAAATCGGAGATACTACACAAGCATATTCAATCCAATTAAGAAGTTCTCCAAATAATGACAGCACTTTTAGGGCCATGTGCTCCATCTTGGTTTCATAAATATTTACAAAATCAATCCAAATTTTGCTAAAAGTGGCACAACTTTTTATATTCATATACGTAAAGTTTCTTTCAAGGCCCTGTTACTCTAGGCATAAAATTTGAACTTCATTAAGAGCATTACCACTCATGTTTTAACGTAACAAATGACACTAGTTTGTTGAAATATTTTACTTTTATTAAATATATTCCTAATGTCTTTATAACCACTTATCTATAACTTGTTTTATCCATTAAACTTTAAAACCAATGGTGACACTAGATTAAAGTTGAGTTCCTACTATAGATGGTTTAGTTAATAGGTTTCAAACTCATTCCAAGAGATGTAGTTTTTACCATCTCCTTGGTCAGGCCTTTTGTAAATGGATCCACTAAATTATTGCAAGATCTTACATAAATAATGGTAATTATACTATCTAATAATAATTGCCTAATATATTCATGTCTGAAGCTAATATGTCTAGATTTTTTATTATAAATCTTATTAAATACCCTAAACATAGTAGTTTCGCTATCATAGTGCAAAGATATTAGTGGCATCAGTTGTAGCCATAACTTTATATCTAGTAATAGATTTCTCAACCACTGCGCTTCTTTTCCTACTGTAGCCAATGCTACAAACTTAGATTCCAAGGTAAAATGTGTTATACAAGTTTGTTTCTTTGAAGTCCATGAGAATACTCCACCACCTAGTATGAATACCCAATCAAATATTGATTTATTGTCACTGCACTACTTATTCAATGTGCAGCACTAGAATTACTTGTAAATCATGAAAGTTTATATACTGCAAAAGAAAGATCTAATCTAGTGCAGTGCATTGCGTACATCAAGCTTTCTATTGTACTAGCATATTCAATTTATGCAACTGATCTGCCAATATTTTATGTTAGTTTGAATGAGGTATCACACGGGGTATTAACTTTTTTAAATCCTAAATATTAAAATTTAAGAAATAATTTTTTAAATAATGAGATTGGATTAATGTAAATCCTTCATTAATTTTTTTTATTTGTATTGATATTTGTTCTATGTGTGGATGTTAAATCGATCTTACAGGATCTGTAATCATGACCAAATCCGAGACACCGGAAGCATCTAATCGGGTTACGGCATACCCTTTTCAGACACTGGAAATAGACCTGGCCTTTAAATAGAGGAGGGAGGCGAGTAGAAGCAAGAGAGCTGTGAGAGGTCGTAGGTAATTAATGTGCCCATACCTTTATCCTGCTCGAGACAACTAAAATGTTGACACTTGCTGATGGATTCTGGTCATATTTGTTTGAGATGGTTTAACAAAAACACTCGTCAAACTTCCTTGTCATTATTCTTAAGTCTCAGAATTTGCTTATTAAGCAGGCAGACATCATTGTTACATATCCTAGTAGGTGAAATACAACTCCAGCCTCAACCCCCTTTTTTTTTCTTATTAAAATAATAATAATAATAAAAAAAAGGAAACTGCATTGATGGGCCCGAGTTTGCATCCAAACTTAGAACCATTCAGGTACAACATTGACAGCAGCAAATGTAGCCTCAATGGACTCCAATATACCCGACTATAAGAAGATGATAACAATATTGTGTACAGTCCATCAAATTCATTGAATCCAGACAAGATCATCACGTGATAAGTTAATCTTTTCACCCAAAACTTAGCACCGATGAAGAGTTTCATGGCAGGTGACGGTCGCGAACCAGGCTGATCTATTTGCACTTATTTTAATTATCAAATGGAAGGGTTCACGTTATACACAAACTAACTGTCAACTCACCAATCATATTGTTGCTGCAAGACTTCAGAAGTGAATGAAAATATTATGCTGGAGAGCCAGTTGGGTTGAATTGACTTGGATCGTTAGAAAATCTATAAGAAAAGTTCAAGAACCGATGGAGTATCCTCTGATTTAGGATCTTCCGATGCTTAAGACAGCTGAGGTCTTGAGAATAGATAGCGAAAAATGAAAATTCAGAAGATAAAGTAAGAGAGAGTTTTTGGAGGAATTTCGATCTTTCTTTAGTGAAAAAGTCGAGGATTGATTTCAGCAGAGTCTTGGCTCTGTGGATCCCAAGCATGAGCCTACCTGGAGGGATACCCTGCCCCCTATTTATAGAGAAAATTACTTAGGCCGTTAGTTTGTTATGGCCGTTAGTTTGTTATGGCCAGCTGGATTATAACTATTGGTTGTTTTTCCTTTGTCGCAGTCAGTTATAGTATAGCTGGAGGGTCGCAATTAGGTGGGAGCACAGTTGGAGCTAATTGACTTTTGACACGTGTCTAGATCGGTAAACAATCGATGTAGATTATGATGAGGTCGATGTTTTACCGATCTTCCGTGACGTTGCATTTTTCACTCATTACTTAGATCGATTGAAACCCAACATTTCATAGATTCTAAACTGCTCTGCTTTCAGGATGATAGGATACTGATCTGGCTTATGTAGAAAGGTTGGTTATTTATCAACTTGCATGTGAGTTGCTGGTATCAATTGCCAATATTCACTATCGATGAGGTCGGTAAAAATCCGATCTCCCGCATTAGGATTTGTTTTGAATATCATGAAGGATGACAGCTCATTGATCTAAGATTCATTATGGTCGGTTATTTACCGATTTAGACCTGATGACTTGGTTGATTTGGTTTTGACTGACAGTCTGGCTTTCAAGCTGATGTTTTATCGATCTGAAATCAATCTTGAGAACCCATCATCTAAGATGGTAATTCTTTTGATGATGCCATATGTCCAGTCATGGTTGACCGTACCAACAGTTGCTCTCTATTTTTCAGACTTGGAGTGAAATTCTTTTGGTGATAAGTGTGGAAAATCATCTCAAAGGTCACTTATTGCATCAATGATCATACCAAGCCACCAGATTTGATTTTTAAACTATTCAAAAAGACAAGCCACCTAGTTCGTCGCTATCATCGTACTCTGATATTTAAGAAAGTATGGGAAAGAGTGAGACCTTCATTGGTTGCTCTACTATAATCCAAGCGACGTAGGGCACCTGGCACTCATCCATGGGCTAGCCGAACTGCCATACGGAACAAGCTAACGTGGCTAAATCTGAGCGGTTGCATCAAAACAGCTTCTTTATAATCCTTGATTATTGACAAGTGGTTTAAATCTAATGACAAACAGATCAATCTTAATCATTATTTTATTCTATATATAGGGCACCTGTCCATTCCTTTTTCATTTTCATTACCTTTCTCCTGAAGCAAGAGACTTGCTACCAAGGGGTTTCCGTGCGCCCAGCCAGTTGGAGAAAAAGGTGATTCCGATAGTCGCCGGAGTTTAAAGAAAATTGTCAGAAGTAGTGAAGAAGGACTTCTTTACTCCTTTGGTAGGATCTTTTTCCTTCTCTTAGGTTTAGTATTCCATCCCTTTAGAGTCTCTATTCTTCCATTTTTTCTCTTTTTCTCCCCTTCCCGGTTCTTCTCTTCATCTCCATTATCTCTTTTTCTTTTTATCTATGTCTTTTCAGGAGAGTACTTCTCCTATTGGTGGTGAAACAGGGGAGTTAGTCCTGGGTGGCCATAATGTTTGGTCAACCTAACCTCTACTTGCCATTGAGGCAGGTAATCTATCTCATGGTGCCACCGAGGCCAATGTTTCTGGCGATAATGGTTCAGGATCTCCGATGAGGAGATTCTTGGACTATTGGTCCGAGCACTAGCCTTCCATCTTGATCGATGTTGATCTTGAGAAGCTCAGGAAGAAGTATTTTATCCCTGATAGCTTTCAACTTATAGCTCCCAGTCCAAGCGATCGAGTTACATAGCCTCCTAAGGGTTGTGCAGCCTTTTACGATAAGTCATTATGGTCTGGGTTGCACTTTCTTCTTCATCCTTTTATCTGTAATATGTTAGATTATTACAGTCTGCAGCCAACCCAAGTCACTCCTAATGCCATTAGAATCATTTTGGTTTTCATTATTTCTTGTAACTTTACATCCATAGACTTTAGAACTTCTCTCTTTAAGGCTCTTTTGTTCTAAAAAAATATTCCACTAAAAAAGATTAGTGGTATTTCTCACCCCGGCCAAATTATAAATTCGGTTCTTCTCTTCCTTCTTCAATCCATGACTGAAAAAGTCATTTCTTCTTTATTTCTTCTGACATTCCTTAGAGTTTTGGTATTCGCTGGGGTAGACCTTAACTAAACTGGAACTCCAATAAATCTATCTTGCTTGGGGATAAGGAGGCCTTTGAAGAGCTACTGGGTATGAAAGTGCCCAATCTTAGTCAACCAGTGATGGATCAATCAATGTTCAACTCCGACATCAATCTCATCTCCCCCCAAGGTAAGCTTGTTTTTAAGTTTTCTTTGAATTTCTTTGCATTTGATTTTCATTTAATCATATTATTTTTTGATTAGTGCAGCACTCATGAGGTTCGATCCCCAATGGTTGGCGGACCAAAGAAAAAGAAAGTCAAAATCTTCTGACCCTCCACCAGTGAAGAAGGAAAAGGGGAAAGAAGTTGTCGACTCCACCTTAGCAACTCATCGATCTATGCCCCCACACACCGCGGGGGCAATTATGATTGTGGAGCTTGTCAGCACCCGCCCTTATCCAACGTCTTCTCTGATGTCTAGAGGACATCGAGATTCTATCGAGGTGGTTCGACCACCTCCCAAGCAATGAACCACCTGCCCTAGATCCAATCTTGCTTCTGCACCATGACGACATAGTCCACCAACTACGTCGACCTCGATTCCAGCAAGCCAGACTCGACCTTTCGATGGGTCAAAGATTCCTCTGATGGATCCTCTATCGACCTCAATCAATCGGATCGACCTATCCCAGGCTTCCATATGGGACACCCCAACCCTCGGAAAGGACTTACTTTATGCTGTGATGTCACAGCATGATTTGCACGTCTGGAGGAGGGATATGGAGCTTGAAGAGCTGCTGAACCAAGGCTTCAGCTATCTTCTAGATATAAGAAGATTCTTCCTCTCTCTCTCTTTCTTTCTTTCTTTTTTTGATGTCGATATTTTACCGATCTGACTGCCATTTTTCTTTTTTAATCAGTCCACTTCCTCTTTTCGATTGTTCGCCGAGCATGTAAGTTGGCTCAGCAAAAATAAGAAGTCTTTAGAAGAGGCCCTGCAGTCTACAAAGGACTGTCTGAAGGTGGTAGAAGAAAAGATCGCCAAAGAAGAGAAGACCACCACAAGGCTGAAGAAGCAGCTCCTAGAGAAGCTCAATGAAATGGTGGTGAAGAATAAAGCCCTACTGGACCTTCAAGGGAAGGTCAATAAGGAAGAAGAAAGGCTACTAGACTTGCAGCAAGAAGTCTCCAAAATTTTTGACCTAAAGACAAAAATAAAGGAGCTGAAGGAAATGGTGACTTTCCGGGATGAGATGCTGGCTGCTCGAGATAAGGCGCTCCTGACCTACCAAAGAAACTTGGAGCACTAGAAGATCGCCGCTGGTCAAGCCATGGAGGAATATAAGTCCTCCAAAGATTTTGCAGAGGAAGTAATAGAGGCTACAGGAGAGGCCTTCGAAGGCACTTTCAGTAGCTATAAGGGTCAAGTTAGGAAACTTTTTCCCAATTTAGACCTGAGTAGCGTTACCATGGAGGCCGATCTCGCCCTGGCTGTAGGAATGAAAGTCCAGTAGGTGCTAGAGATGGGTTCTGCTATGGAAGTGCCCCAACCTACCTCGGAGGTGCTTGCTGCTCTGCTTGAGCCAAAGGTGAAGGTCCCAAATCCTGTCAAGGTCCCAGCATTTGCTCTAGTTTCTGCCTCAGCGCCCGTCGAAGTTATCTTACTAGAGGATGATATAGCGGATGCTGCTCCTTCCCAGGCTCCTCAAGCAGATGCCTAATTTTGTATTTTTTTTCTTTTTTATCTCTATCTTTTTGTATCAGCCCAATTCAGATTTTTATAATGGCTTTCTCCAGATGAATGAAACTTTTTTCTTTAAATGATTGCTTCTATGTGTGACATCAGATTTATCCGACCTGGAATAACCTTCTGTACTACATTCATTTATTTTATTTAAAAATTTTTCTAAGTGATAGGAAAACAATGATACCTCAGTAGAATTTTGATGTAGGTTGTCTTGGATATTAGAAATAGCCTTGATCTAGACATCATTGTTAAATAGAGGTCCAATATAGTCTCAATCTATAATAACATCAATCCAAAGGTTGGTAATTGATAGGAGTCCAAGATAACTTTGATCTAGAGATCGGTAATCAATAAGAATATAAGAATCCATGATAACATTGATCTAAAGATTGGTATTTAATCAAAATTCAAAATAACATCTATCTGAAGATTGGTATTTAATCAAAATCCATAATAATATCGATCCAAAGATCGATATTTAATCGAGATCCATAACAACATCGTTCTGAAGATTGATATTTAATCAAAGTCCATAACAACATCGATTCAGAGATCAGTATTTAATCGAGATCCATAACAACACCGACCTAGAGATCGGTATTTAATCAAAGTAGAGATCTTATCTTTCGTGTTCATCGAAGCTCTGTTGATCTGAAGATCAGACTTATTAGAATAGTGAAGATCTTATTTTTCATGCCCATCGAGGCTCTATCGATCTGGAGATCGAACTTTTTAGGATAATGGAGATCTTATCTTCTATGCCCATCGGAGCTTTGCCAATCTGGAGATCGAATTTTTGTTGGTGTGGTCGAAGAATTTTATAATTTTGGAGAAGTCTTCAATGAGATGAAATTTTTGAAGCCTTTATTTAGAATTCATTGATAATACATTTTGAGATTTTCTGCATTTCATATCCTAGAAATGGTTGAATCATCCAGATTCTCAATTTTGTAAGCTCTCGATCAAATTCTCTTAATAATTCGATATGGTCCTTCCCAATTTGGAATGAGCTTTTCTTGTTCTATGGGTTTTAAAATTTTTACCCGACGAAGAACCAAATTATCTTTTTGAAAAATTTTTGGCTTCACTCTAGTATTGTAATATCTAGCTACTTTCTGTTTATAAGTCGTCATTTGAATTTGAGCTTTGTCTCTAGTTTCTTCTAATAAGTCTAGGTCGGTTTTTAATCGATCTAAATTACTTTCTTTATGAAAGTTTTTCACTCTTGGTGTTGGGAGGCCAATCTCTATAGGTATTACTATCTTTGATCCAAACATGAGTTTGAAAGGCATTTCTCCAGTCGATAATCTGGGGATGGTTCTATATGCCCAGAGAACATTGTATAGCTCATCAACCTAGAGACTTTTGGCTTCAGCGAGTTTAGTTTTTAGGCCTTAGAGAATTGTTCGATTTGTGACTTTAGCTTCTCCATTAGACTGTAGATGTCCCACTGAGGTTAATCTATGGTTGATGTATAGCTCAAAATAGAATTTCTTGAATTTCTTATTGTCAAACTATTTTTCATTATCAGTGATGATTACTCGAGGTAAGCCAAAATGATAGATAATTAATTTTCAGATAGAATCTCTCATTTTTCTTTTCGTGATTTGTGCTAGTGATTCAGTTTCTACCCATTTGGTGAAGTAATGTACAGCAACCATCAGAAATTTTCTTTGTCCTATTGTCATGGAGAATGGTCCTAGAATATCCATCCCCCAAATGGCGAAAGACTAAGGGGTGGTTATAGAAATGAGCTTAGCAACTGGTTGGTGTTGAATGTTAGCATACCTTTGACATTGATTGCACTTATCAACAAGATCAGCCGCATCCTTCTATATGGTAGGCCAGTAATATCCTTGTCGAATGATCTTGTAGGCCAAAGATCTACCCTCCAAATGGTTACCATAAATCCCTTCGTGGACTTCTCGCAGGGTGTAATCAGCCTCTAAAGGCCTCAAACATCAGAGTAAGAGAGAGGAAAATGATCTTTAAAAAAATTTTCCGTTCAGGATGACATACCAAGGAGCTTGCCTCTTGATTTTTCTGATGCTTCGGGGATCATCGGGCAGTATTTCTTTGCTCAAGTAATTTATTATTGGATCTATCCAGCTTGGTTCATGATCTAGATGAGTGATCATTTGAACCTCTGTGTTGGGTTTTTAAGAATTTCAATGAATGCTTTTTAACTAAGGTCAGAATATTCTGACATAGCAAGGCCTAAAAGTGCGTCAGCTCTAGCATTTTTTGATCTCGATATTTGAATAATTTTAAGGTTGAAAAAACTTTTGGATAATTCTTTTGTGTTATATTAATACTGAGACATAATAGAATCCTTAGCTTCGTAATGATCTCGTATCTTTCGATGACAAGCTGGGAATCTATAAAAGTTTTGAGCTTCTTAATATTTAGTTTCTTAGCCATTCTGAGTCCTACGATGAGGATTTCATATTCAGCTCCATTATTGAAGGTTTTGAAATTGAATCTTAGAGCATGCTTAGTGATTGCTCCTTCGGGACTAGCTAAAATCAAGCCAGCTCTACTTTCTTGGGCATTAGAAGCTTCATCCACATGTAAGAGCCAATAAGATCTCTCAGTGGCTTCTTCTGGAATCTATTAAATTTTTTTTTCAGATATTGAACATTCTATCACGAAATCAGCTAATACCTGAGCTTTCATAGAGGATCTAGACCAATAATAGATATCAAATTCATTGAGCTCAATGGCCCATTTGGTCAATCGCTCGAAAGTATTAGGTCATTGAAGGACCGATTTCAATGGCTGATCTATCGGAATGATAATAAAATGAGCCTAAAAATATGGTCGAAGCCATTTGGAGGTAGTGACTAGAGAATAAATCATCTTTTCATTTCTAGAGTATCGACACTCCGCATCTCATAATAGATTGGCCTATGTGTCCCTACATCATCTCGGACTAGGATCGAGCTTACAGCATTAGATGAAATAGATAAATATATGAATAAATCCTCACCTTCAATGGGTTTTGATAGTAGTGGAACTGTACCAAAATATATTTTAAGCTTATTAAAAGTAGATTGACACTCCTCCGTCCATTCAAAATTCTTGATTTATTTCAGAGTTTTAAAGAATGGAAGGCATTTTTTGATTGACCTGGATATGAATCTGCTGAGTGATGCCACTCATCTTGTTAGTCACTGTACATCTTTTATGGAGATAGGAGGCTTCATTTCAAGTAATGCTTAGATTTTCTCGGGGTTGGCTTTCATCCCCCTTTGAGTTATAAGAAAGCTAAGAAATTTTTCGGTCATAACTCTAAAAGCATACTTGTTAGGATTAAGCTTCATTTGGTGTTTTCGAAGTTCTTCGAAAGCTTCCTCTAAGTTAGTAATATGTCGATCTGTCTCTATGCTTTTAACAAGCATATCATCGACGTAAACCTCCATGTTGCGATCAATTTGATGCTTGAAGACCTTATTTACTAGACGCTGATAAGTAGCACCTACATTTTTTAAATCAAAAGATATCATTTTATAATAATATAAATCTTTATCGATAATGGATGCCATATTTTTCTCATCTTTAAGGATCATTTTGATTTAATTATAGCTAAAGAAGGCATCCATGAAGCTCAACAGCTTATGTCCTGATGTTCCATCGATCAATTGATCAATTTTTGATCGAGAGAAGCTATCTTTTGAGCAAGCCTTATTGAGATCAGTAAAATCAATATAGATTCTTCATTTTTCATTCGCCTTCTTGACCATCACTACATTGGCTATCCAGTTTGGATATTATGCTTCTCTGATGAATCCTGCTTTCAGGAGTTTATCGACTTTCTCATCTATCGCTCTTTTTCTTTTTAGAGCGAAGCTTCTCTTCTTTTGCTTTATAGGCTTATATTTTGGGTCAATATTTAGTTTGTGCATAATGACGTTGGCCAAAATTTTAGACATATTTGATGCTGACCATACGAATACATCAACATTTTTTTAAAGAAAAGAAATTAACTTCACTTTCAGATCAGTATTTAATCGAGTTCCTATTTGGACTATTATTTCAGAATCCACTTCCAGCGGTATAGTAAGAAGTGGCTCCGCTAATTTAGCTTAAATTTTTTCGACCTCAACCTCAGGCCCCTGATCAGAAATTTCAATAGGTGTGGTTTCTATTGGTGTCTTCATTTTAGAAGCTATTAGGAAGCACTGCCTGGCCATTATTTGGTCTCCATGCATTTTTCCGACGCCCAGCCTGATTGAGAATCAGACCAACAGATGATAAGTCGAGATTATTGCTTTAAGAGTGTTGAGCCCAGATCAACCAAGTATAATATTATAAGCAGGCAGGATTTTAACGACTAGGAATGTGAGCCATACTGTCGGTTGATATGGTTCTTTTTCAGCTATTACTGGTAATGTTATCTCTCCTTTAACTGCTATAGAATCGCCAAAAAATTCAACTAAAGAATAGCCAACCTATTTCAGATTGTCAAACATATTCATTTTGGAGAGAGCATCATAGAATAACACTTTTGCTGAGCTTTCATTATCTACTAAAATTTTTTTTACATCATAATTTGCTATCATCATGGAGACGATGATAGCATCATTGTGGAGGGTATGAATCCTTTTGGCATCATTATCAGAAAAAAAAAAAATATTTTTAATGCACGGTCTCTTAGGAGAAGGACTCTTGAATGCCTTCCGAGGTTCACTGCTTTGTGAGATCATATTGATGACTCCCGTAATGGGCTAGTTGTGCTCGGTAACGTCTTCAGATCTCTAGCATGGCTCTAGGATCTTGTTCATCCATTCTCGAACGTATTTGCCGAAGTAGCCTCGGTGGATCAATGCCTCAATCTCATCCTGAAGTTGATGGCATTCTTCAGTGTCATGCCCATTGTCCTGGTGAAAGTGGCAGAACTTGTTTTTATTCCTTTTATCAGCTGGGGCCTTCATAAAAAATAGGTGGCGGAGATATCCTTGATTCTCTATCTCCATCAAAATCTATGATCGAGGGATGGATAGAGAAGAGTAACTATCGAATTTACAGGGAGGATTTCTGGACTTCGGATTTTTCTAAGGTAGTTCACTGCTGCTCTCTTAATTTTTGCTTCTTCCTTGCAGGGTCACTTCTTTTCTTCTTTTTTCTTCTTTTTCTCTTTTTTGTTCAATCTCTCCTCTTCTACATGAGCATACTTTCGGATTCTGTCCAGCATGGTTTCATAATTCTTCAAATTTTTTTTGTTGAGGGAGAAGGTCAAATGGTAGCTCTTGAGTTTTCGCTTCAGGGCTGACATCGCGATAGACTCATTGAAGTCTTTGATTTCAAGAATGGCTATATTGAAATGGGCCATATACTCCCAAAGGGACTCATCCTTCTGCTGCACTATAGAGAGTAAGCTGTCCGAGTACTTCAGGTGGAGCCAGTTGTTCCCAAAATAGATCATAAAGAGCCTACTCAGTTGATCAAAATAAGAAATAGACCCAAGATGGAGTTTAGAGACCATACCCTCATAGATTTTTTGAGGGTGATGGGCAAAGCCATGCAAAGAAGGATGTCAGACGCATCTTGAAACCTCATCACATTGCGATATCCCTCAATGTGGTCTTGAGGGTTCGTAGAGCCATCGAATGGCTTGAGGGGAGGCATTTTGAATCAAGATGGAACTGGTTCATCCAAAATCTCAGTAGAGAAAGAAAAAGTGAGGTGAAAATCTCTCTTATTTTGAGAGAATTTTTTGAGTTGTACCTCTTTCAGTCTTCTCTCTAGATCTTGAAGTTTCTGCTCAAGATCCATCTCTTGCAGTAGCATCCTGCTGTGAGAAGTCGATTTTGCTTCAAAGAAGTGCTTATCTTCTTGATCTGGAAGGCGCGTCTGGTAGTGTTCTTGAAGAATTGAGGGATAGCTGATCCATGATGCAGCTTCTTGGGGTTCTTATAGAATCGATTCTTGCCACTGCTCTATTGCCTGCTGAAGTTGTTGCACGATATTAGTCAGAGCTTGGACCTGCTATACCAAGAGACTAAACTGTTAGGGGTCAATCATTGCCAGAGAATGGGATTGGATCATTTCTGAAGGAGCTTCGAGAGAAGATGGAGTTGGATTCTGTGTCTTTTTAATCATTTTTCATAAATTTTTAGATGATGCCCTCCTTCTAGTGCCAATCTATTGCTGTAAGGCTTCAGAAGTGAGCGAAAATATTATGCTAGAGAGTCGATTGGATTGGATTGATCTGGATTATCAAAGAACCTGTAAGAAAAATTTAAGAATCGATGGAGTACCCTCTAGTTTAGGACCCTCCGATGATTAAGTCAACTGAGGTCTTGAGAATAGATATTAAAAAATAAAAATTCAGAAGACAAAGTGAGAGAGAGTTTTTGGAGGAATTTCGATCTTCCTTCAGTGGAAAAGTTGAGGATTGATTTTAGTAGAGTTTTGGCTCTATCGATCTCAAGCGTGAGCCTACCTGAAAGGATACCCTGTCCCTCTATTTATAGAGGAGATTGTTTTGGCCATTAGTTTGTTATGGCCTGCTGGATTACAGCTATTGGCCATTTTGTCTTGATGGTAGTCAGTTATAGTACAACTAGAGTGTCGCAATTAGGTAGGAGTGCAGTTGGAGCATAACTAGCTTTTGACATGTGTCTAGATCGGTAAACTATCGATGTAGATTATGACGAGATCGATGTTTTACCAATCTTCCGCAACATCACATTTTTCACTCGTCACTTAGATCGGTTGGAACCCTACATGCCACAAATTTTGAACTGCTCTGCTTTCAGGATGATAGGATAATGATCTGGCTTATGTAGGAAGGTCGGTTATTTATTAGCTTGCATGTATTGCTGGTATCAGTTACCAATGCTCATTATCAACGAGAGCGGTAAAAACTTGATCTCCGACATTAGGATTTATTTTGAATATCATGGAGGATGGCACCTCACTGATCTAAGATTCACTATGGTCGGTCATTTATCAATCTAGACCTGATAACTTGGTTGATTAGGTTTCGACTGACAGTCTGGTCTTCAAGCCGGTGTTTTACCAACCTGGAATCAATCTTGAGAACCCATCATCTGAGATGGTGATTCTTTTGATGATGCCATATGTCCAGCCATGGTTGACCATACCAACACATGAACCACAAAATTTGCAACATGATGAAGTCATGGGCCTATCTCACTGACCCATCCACTATTTTGGTGGCTTCTGGCTTTTCTAAAGCTATAAGAGCCAAGAAGGACAAAAGCAATTGTCTTGAATAAGGGGATGGAAAGCATGTGCACCATTCCATTTTAACAAATACATCTATTTCTAATCTAGACTATCAATTCGATAATCATCAAGCAAATAATCTAGAAGATGAAGGAAAAGGAACATCTCATAGACATCCCGCCATTAGAAACCTAGACTATGATAATGCATCACTGCTAATAACATTATATTGGTAGCAGAACGGTTAAAAGCAACCGTATACCCTTTGATTTCTATTTGTTAGTCCACATGAGATCTATAAGAAGCTACAACTTCTAATCAATTTCTATTGTATCATCTCAAGCAGCAGTACAAGGGCTATTACTAAATAATAGCTCTTTAAGAATTCTTTCCCATAAACCTATGAATATGAAAACTATGTCTTCTCATTAAAAGTAAAAGATAGAAGAACATTATTCCCAACGACATGACAATAAATTATTGAATTATGGGGAAGAAAAAAAATCCCTTCAACCAAAAAATATAAATTGGACTATTCTTCAAGCTTCATAAATACCGCAAGGTGCCTGAATGTTTGTAAACATAGGTCTTGCATGAGCTTTCAAAACATTTTCCACCTATATCCGATGTTCCAAAAGACCATATACTGCAAGTTTTAAACAAGACCTGCATTAAGATATATCAAAGATTTATTTATATCATTATCCAACCTCAACAAAATTGATTTGCCCATGGAACCTCCTTCGAAGTTTCAATGCTTAAGAGTCAAGTACAAATACAAAAAAAAAAATGACATCTATATCTGATCTTTCATGATTAAATAAGCATTCTCAAGTACCAAGAAGCAATATTCAAACATCCATTCTACTTGATCCCATGCTTGTATCACAAACCTAAGTAGCTCACATATATTACATACCCTGATCTAATAAGTGGTTCGAAGATGCTAATCTGGTTTAAGATTACTAGAAAACAAAAGCTTGTCAAGAAGTAAGTCATATGCAAAGATGAAAGGAATAAAGAACAAGGAAGGGCACGATGCTTTTGTCAATAATTAGCAGATTTTACATCTTAATGGAAAGTTAGGTATGCAAGACTACAAGTTTCTAGATAGTATTTGCATTTTGTGCTCTTACTGCTTGACATTATTAATCTCGACAACCATTAGGGCTAAGATAACTCTAACTGGTCCCCTTGAGAATGATGCTACTATTGGATCAACTTGACTACACATTTTTAAGGAAAAATCCGGTGATAGAAGATAAAAGACCTCTATAAATACTCATAGTAATTTGTTCAGGCCCATCATATCATTATCTTTAGAGAGCTAATTTAAAAGTTAACCACAGAAGCACAATAAGCATGGTTATACTTAGGGCCCAAACAAGGTGTTCAGAAAAAATAAAGAAAAATCATGTATTCTAAAGTAAAGATATTCTAAAACCATCACCAATGAGTCAGAAGCTCAATGAATTGCATAGTTTTATGATCCATAGATGATGGAAGCAGTTGCATGAAAGGTAAATATATTGACAACTGCATATGTTGAAATATCTGTTGCATGCGAGAGAAACTCATCTCTTGCTTGAACTTCATGGAGCAAAAGTAAAAATTTACTATTTGTGGTGGGAATTAATGGCTCTTACATATTGGGTCTTTCAATAGATGTTACACAAGCTCTACATGTGCAATAAAATAATCTCCTTAATAAACATCTATTCACATTGTAGCAATACTCTAATTCATTATGTCCTCTAAAATTGGTTTGAAAAAATTAGAGAAATTTCATATTAGTTTTCTATAATTCCTTACACACAGCAACTACATAGTTGGTCTATTTACCTAATTTATTTATAAAGTGATGGCATTTCTCTAGCACCATTTGTATAGGGTGTTTATAATGGCTCCTATATTATAGTTGGCTTGAGAAGCTTTTGGCAGTTTCGATGGGTTTGCCCAGTTTAAATGGAATGGTTCTGAAATTTTTTGGATGGGTTTCAGTTCAAGATTTTAAATGGCGGGTATCTTATCCATTGTTCTATCGAAAGGGCGCGATCATGAAAACTTTTTAAATTCATTCTTATCACCACTCCTATATTATAGTGGATGGAGTAGTCTTACCATAGTATCTGTCAATGCTATCATGCCTTTGCCATGCCCACCAGGTTCCCTCCTCATTTTTCTCTTTTAATGCTCCCTCCTCATCTTTCTCCTCTAAAACATCTTCATTGGGAGGATCCATGATATCTCCATCCCGAGCTTGTTGATAAGATAATTCTGGACTCCGATCGAGGCTGTTACAAGATCGGGTTCAGATGGATGCATTTTTTTGATGAACCCTCTCACTGATAAAGTAATAGCCTAGCTTTGTTTTCTTGGTTGCCTCCAATATTTCAAGAAAAAATAAATTATAATATAACATGAATAACTAAATTTTAGAATATATAAAAATAAATATTATCATTTCATAATGCTAGCTTTATTCTTTAAATTTCAAATTATGAAACTAGAAGAAGATGTTGAAGAGGAAGTAGTTATTGTGCTGATTATGAAAATTTTCAGAGATCGAGATATCAGGTCGGGTTTGATTATTCGTGGATGTCGATCAAAATTTTGAGGCTGTCCAATATATTTTTGAATATAAAATATAAATCAATCATTCATGATAATGATGTGCACAGTTGAATGAAGCTATTCATTCATTTATTTTACAACAATAAACAGTTCATGATAGTGACATGAATGGTTATACCCCTTCTCACATTTGCTGTACAACAAACAAAAGTAACATCGTATGGGAGTGTTGATTTATGAAGAAAATATGATGTATGGTTAAGCTATTGTATCGTAATACTTATATCTAACTCTAATTAAAAAACTCTTATACTTTCATACTAAAATAATTCTTACATGAGGTTATCTCCATCATATAATGTTAACGATTTTCAATATATTAGGTCTTTTTGTGAGGTACATGATGTCAAAGATAAGGAAATAGTATATGTTGACACGCAAAACATGTTGGACAAATGGCATATACCTATATTTTTTTGTGAAATGATTTGTATGGCATTTCTTTTTTAATTTTAATACTGCAAAATGAAAGAGGTAATTATTTCCTTTAGGCAATCAAATCCTAAAATTCCTATTGTATGAAATTATATAATTTTACTAGAATATTTTCATAATTTCTTTATAAAAAAAATTATATTAGCTAGATTTGGATTTCCTTCATTGTGGTGGTTGGGGGGTTGATGGAGGCGAGTAAAGAGTATCATCTTTCTAGGCAGCGTCGAGCCGGACTAGGCTGCTTCAAGTCAAGCTTTTGAGCCTGAAACAAGCCTAGAGCCCGCTCAAAAGTTTAGGGAGGGGGAGTGATCTTGATGGCATCATTGCAGCAAAAGAAAAAAGTAAGTGAGGAAGCAGTCTTCATCCACCGTAAGCCCCATCTCATCCCTAGCGACTAGAAAGTGTTGTTGTTTAGTCTCAAGTCAAGAGGTCAAAGTTGATCTCTTCGGACGAAGGTTAGATGAGGGACTCCTCGGCTGAAGATGGGGTGGAGGCATCCTTGGCTAAGGACGGGGTGTTGAAATGGCTTCTCCTAGGTGCTGAAATAGAACCTGCAAAAAGCCTTTGATCGAAAGATTTTTCAGTGGAAACTCTTCGATGCTCAAGTTAGTTAAGAGCTAGCGAACATATAGAGAGAAGGAGTAGTGGAGCATCTCGAGGCCTTTCAAGATCTTATCTGGGGTCTCCTTTTCTCCCTATTTATAAAGGACGAATAAGAGTCGTGTACGCCTGGGTTGCTTAATTATATGATAATTTGTATATATATTTTTGTATTATGCATGATGATTTTTGGACTTATGGCAGATATAAGATTCTTTATTATATATATATATTACATGTTGGCTATTTTAGTATTGATAATGAGATATCGGATGTTTTGAAACCAAGCAAGAAATAGAATATGCAATTATTGAATAATGTATTGATTGTGTAAGAGAATTTGGACTAGTCATGATGTGAATTATTGGTCACAGGTTGAATTATGACATCTTGGATTGCTAGTGATGGATCGAATTATGATAGCATAGTCTGCCACTATAGGCCAAAGCGTGGATATTATGATTTGTCACTATGGACCAAAGCATGGATATTTTGGTTTGCTACTACAGACCGAAGTGTAGTTATGATGAATTACCACCATAGGCCAAAGCATGATTTATGGTTTGCCAGTCACGGATAGAAGCATGACTAATGATTTGTCCAAAATCGAAAGATAACTATTGATTTGGATCATGTTAATGAAATATGAATTGTAAGCTATATAAATCCATTGATGGTAATTATGATAGATTTGTGACAATACATGATTTATGATATATGTATATATAACTATTAAGTTATATTGGATGCTTAAGACAATATTTTGTGGCTTATGATTTCTCTTTAATACTACTTATTTATTATTTTTAAATTATATCATTATATTTGTATATGTATGATGGAATTTTTACTGAACTGAAAAGCTCACACATCCAATTTTGTCTTTCCTTTCAAAGTTGCTAGATATGTAGCATTGGTCAAATTGAGTGTGTACCAGAGTTATTAGTTCATTTATTAGTTCAGTTTCTAATACTAGTAGACATTTGAATAATTATAATCAAAGAAGTTTATTTGACTATGATGGATCTATTTAGTTGATATATTTGATAATTTATTATCTAAAATAAATTTTTATTTTATTGGAGGTTTTATGTAATTTATAGACCTTGCATGATCTCCAGGATGACGTTCTAGGGTTCATGCAGCCGTGTCACGAGACTGAACTAGATGACAGGTTCAGAGCATAATAGAGGTGGTGCCTGAAGTTCCTGCAAGGAAGGACCACAAGCCTAGAGAGAAGTTGGTAGATGAGACAATTTCAGAACATTATAATCTCACAATGAGAACTTTGGATGTGACAAAACATTACTGTGATATTGATATTTCTAATGAGTTCTTGAATTTTAGAACCCTTATTTGCCATCGGATTCTTATGTTTGATAAGTAAAATTTGTTAGAGTAGAGAATAAAATATATGATTTTATAGCATGAAATGTCACTATCCTTAAGGTGTTAATTGCCCCCACTATCAAAGATGTTGATGGAAAAATATGGCAATACACCCGAGGATACTATAAAACCACCAAAGCCTACAACTAGCACTATTGAAGGCTTTCCAAGAGACGTCTATTCTAGATTGTGTTTACAGAGAAAAGAGGAAGGTGAGAATGAAAGTTACGTTCAAATGCATTATATGATATTTTTATAATGATTGAATAGTCATAAAATACGTCCCTTTATCAATAGTTGTGACTCCTAGTGTATCCAATTTAAATTAGTAACTGCTAACAATGTTTCAATTTAAATTATAAATGTTGTTAGTTTACTGATGACAAGAATAAATAAAAACTAAAATATATTTTAAATAAAATCACTATTATTACTTTTTAACCATCTGATAAATTTAAATTTCTCTCTTTTCATGTATCACAATCCAACTCCAACAATCCCCCGCTTAGATTTAATGTGATTTATAGTAAACACTAATATACTTATGCATACAAGAAGATACCTTTAGGTTCAAACCTTCAATTAGTATAAGTATCTCAAATTTATTAACTAAATCAATGGTGGCCAGAGCTTAAACCAAGATTTAATTTGTTAAAATCGGAGATACTACACACAAGCATATTCAATCCAATTAAGAAGTTCTCCAAATAATAGCACTTTTAGGGCCATGTGCTCCATCCTGGTTTCATGAATATTTACAAAATCAATCCAGATTTTGCTAGAAGTGGCACCACTCCTTATATTCATCTAGGTGAAATTTTTTTCAAGCCCCTATTACTATAGGCATAAAATTTGAACTTCATTAAGAGCATTACCACTCATCTTTTAACATAACAATTGACACTAGATTGTTGAAATATTTTATTTTTATTAAATGTATTTCTAGTGTCTTTACAACCACTTATCTATAAATTGTTTTGCCCATTAAACTTTAAAACTAATGGTGACACTAGATTAAAGTTGGGTTCCTACTATAGGTGGTTTAGTTAATGGGTTTCAAACCCATTCCAAGAGATGTAGTTTTTACCATCTCCTTAGTAAGGCCTTTTATAAATGGATCCACTAAATTATTACAAGACCTTACATAAATAATGGTAATTATACTATCTAATAATAATTGCCTAAGATATTCATGCCTTAAGCTAATATGTCTAGATTTTTCATTATAAATCTTGTTAAATGCCTTAGACATAATAGCTTCACTATCATAGTGCAAAGATATTGGTAGCATCAGTAATGGCCACAACTTTATATCTAGTTATCATTGCTTAAATCCTTTTGCGTTGGAAGTTGAATGACTGGTCTTGCATGGGGATACTGGAGTGACCTGCAAAATAAGTTTGAGCTAGAGAATTTTACTTCGATGAGGATCCTCCGATGCTCAAGTCAGCAGAGAATAATAGAGCAACAACGAGTTCTCTAAGAAAAATTTCTAGCTTATTTTGATCCTCAGGGCTTTTGATATTTGTAGAGAAGAGAAGTATCATGGGGTTGTGTAATTCCATAAATTTAGGGCCATTGATGGTGCCGTCATGGCGTGATAGCCTTCTTTTGCTTCCTTGAAATGAGAAGGCCGCTACTAGCATGATTCAAATTTCTTATCAGCTCCTATGAAATTAGGCGGAGTAGTTAACAATTTGATTGCAGCTGAGTTATAGCTGGATCGTCACTTATCCATTAGGAAAATTACCACATGTGTTGAGAAATTGCTCGTCTAAAATAACTAGGGGGACTCAAATGCTTGGTGAGCTGCTATCGAAGGAAATAGTCTAGAGTCACACCTAATCAGTTCGGATTTTAGGTTAGAGAACATGTGGATAACTTCTTTTCCTCCGGACGTTGGTGCCTATGTGCTTATCCGAGGTATCCTGGATGTTAGCATAACTAATCCAAGATATTTATGTTACTATCACAACACTATCCTCTAGTGCTGAGTCTGAAAATCAGATGAGAGGACTACTTCTAAGTAATACCTCTAATCCAATAATGTGCACTTTTGCTCTCGACTATGCTTTTTGGCATTTAAGGATTGATGACGTCAGCTTATGGTGCGGGCTATCAAAAATGGCCATGATTGGGGAGACCACTCGATTGTTGGTCCTTTCAAGAATTTGATTTAAGAAATATCTTTTTATCTTCATCTTTCCTCTTTCAAGTCTATTCGGAGGGTGTGTTAAGAAGACGATTGTAACGATAGTGTTTATTATTTTCTCTATTCCAAGTTCTCTCTATAAGCTTTGGAAGCAAGATGGATCTCACATTGAGAAGGATGTTGGAGTTGTCTTCGACTCGAAGGAGACAGGCTAAAGCTCTGCCTGTCCATCCCTCAACTTTTGGAAGTACCTCTACTAAGGCTTCGAATGCTGCTCCTTTGATCACACTCGCTCTGGTGAATCTGGAGAATGAAAATCCTTCTTTGAAGGTCGAACCAGCTGATTCGATGGAGGAGGTCGCCATTGGGGCAACCTTGTTGATTTCTTTGGAGGATATTCCTCCAAAGGAGCCCTTGATTGGAGAAGATTCCATAGATTATCCTCCTGCGGGGATGGTGGATGCTGCAAAAGTGATGAAGATTGCGGAGATGATTAAACCTTCGAAAACGGTCAAAATAATAGAAGTTGTAGACCTACTAGAACAGGCAGTTCCTGACCCAATGTTACTTCCAACAAGAACTCAAGCAAAGTCTTCACGCCCGATGCTCCCTTCCCCATCTGTCATGAAAGATCTTAAGATCGTGGTGGAATTCTTAGAGGGCTACCTCTCATTAGAGGAAAGATGAGCTTTGGATGGAGAAGGGGCTTAGCACCAGATGGCGGGTGCGTTAAGATCTTTGGTCTAGATTGGGCATTATCTAGTTGACTTCATAGGGATCACTTCTAGGGCTTCAGCATTAGAGCTCATTGAGGCAAGAGAGGAGATTGGCAGGCTGAAGTATCTTTTGGAATAGGAGAAGACCGCTAATGCTGAATTAGTCAAGAAAATTGACTACTCTGAGGAGCCTCTTCGCGAAGCTTGAAACACAATCGACCATCGAGACGATAAAATAAAGAGAACCCGCGCAAGGAATGAAGATCTTGAAAGGAGGAGATCAAAAGTCGAGCAGGATTGTCATCGCACCCATGAAAATATTAAACATTTGAGGAAGACACTCAGAGGGAAGAGAAGCTCTCCTTCTGAGGTTCATTCTTCAAGGAGCTTCGATAGAGGCTCGGTTAAGAGGCTTAGAACTTCTGACAAAGGAGATCACAAAGAGGGGGTACCTCAAAAGGGCGAAGATCCTTCTTCGAAAAAGGCTTAGACGGTTCGGGAGTCATCTGTTCCTCAATTCGAGCTTCAGAAGATCTTAGCAAAGGTGAAGGATCTGGAGGAGGAATTAAAGTTTAGTGAACAAAACTAGACTCTTCTCCTCAGTAGCGAGTATAATCAGAGTCTTCTGGCCTCAACTTCTTTTAGAAGATTTGATCGGCTGGTTAAGAATGGGATCATAATTATGGGTCAAGCCTGCAAGTCAGCATTTTCTGTAGGCTTTGAAAGGTGCAGAATAATGATCCTGACGTGCCTCCCAACGAGCAATGCTGAGCTTCCAAAGATTAATTTTTTAGATGAAAGTTTGAAGGCTATTATAGATGATAGCATCGATAAGTTTATGAGAGCATCCGATCATCTTGTGGAGATGAACAAAACTAATTCAGCTACTCAGACGGAGGAAGTTGATGCTGAAGAAGATCATTCTGAAGCCAGTCGACCATCAAACCAATAGGTTTAAAATTATATTTTCTTTTTCTTTCATTATAAGCTAAATATTATATTCAAACCTTTGTATAAGCAAATAAATTCATCTTTTCTAGAAATGTTTATTCTTTCTTAGTCAAGCCTCAAGCTTGTGTGAGCATTCTAATTATAATTTGAGCTATAATCCGAAAGCCAGTTCAAATTATATTTCATCATTTCGCAAATATTCATCAAGTGAAGTTTGAAAAGGTTTGAAAGGATTGGAATCGAAAAGGCCTTCGCATGGCGAGTATGGTCGCATATCTTCACACATTTCTTCAAGAGTGGCATAGAGAATGATTTCTATCATCCCTATCAATTATGGTATCAACAGCAAAGACCGTATCCAATTAGTGACTGCCATGCATCTGAGATTGGTCGATCTATGCCTTTTATTATTAATGCTATGGAAAGATGAATTATTAGAAAATCCCCTCGATCTGGATTTATGTAAAACCCCAGATGAGACAAAAGGTGAAACTTCATTATTTTCTCTTGTTGTAGGTCCTTTAACCATAGGTTCCTTTTTTCTGCTCCTCTTTCACTTTTTCTTACAAGGAGATGGCTTATTCTGGCGACCTTGACTTCGCTTCGATGGCTTTCCAATCTGAGATGATGGAAAGAGTGTGGTGTTGCTTCATAATCAATTTCACATTCCTTCAGAATTTCAACTAGAAGTTCTAAGAGCAGAGGAATGGGTATGCCATCCTCCCCCAGGTCGGATTAGCCTCTACGAGGAGTGTTTTCAGACTAGACAGAGGTTTTCTCTTCATCCTTTTTTATTATTCTTTTTTATTTTTTGGAAATGTCACCGTGTTTGGTTGTCCCAAATTCATGGTGGCATATTTATGGTTTTACCACGGCATGAGTATCAGCTGCAGTTGAGTTCAGTATCGCACTTTTTCATTATTTCTTTACTATTAAAAGATATCATGGGTCGCATGGATAGTGTTATGTGACACCGTAGAAGAGGAAGGCCACCCGCTCATTGATCCAAGGTGTTCCTTCCACCGTTCATGATTGAAAATGATATTTTTTATTTGTCTCTCGGACATCGAGCGAGGAGTGGGGCTTCGTAGACTGGGGTGAACCTCAGGAGGCTGTGTTGAATAAGCCATCGGTAGGCTAGCACCTTAGGCAAGAGTTGGAAACCCTGTGCAGCTTTGCGATCCCAAAATTGAAAGAGCTTCCATCCGAGTAGACTTCATTCAACGTGGGCATTAGCAAAGTCGGTCCTAAAGGTGTGCATGGGTTACTTGCCTCAGTATCATATTTATCTGACCTTTGAGTCTGACACTAACCAATTAATTGCTCGAATTGCAAAAGTAGATCCGAATTCATTGAAGATGTTTGAGCCGATGGCTCATCAAAAAAGACAGTGGTGCCTATGAGTTGTCGAGCCATTCGCACTAAAATCGAGCATCTTCCTACACTGCCAACCTCTGGATCGAAAGAGCCTAGATCTCATGCCATTGATGACTTTAGGGTCATGAAGGCTCCACTCGACTTGACTTCATCAGCTTCTGATGGGGATTGACGAAGCTAGATGGATCGAGTATTTAGCAAGGCTATCCCAGGTTTGCCAGTTCTTGATATCTTTGATTTCTTACCAGAGAACAAGCCAACTGTGATAGCTAGAACTTTTGGAACTATGCCAGCTGGATTGAAGCTCGAGGCTTTTATCTTAGAAGATTATGAGCTAGCACGCAAGGCATTTTCTAAGTTTTTCTTCCCGATTGATGCAAATAAGCTATTGTGTGAGCCCCGCAAGATTATAAGAAAGAAGACTCTAGATTGCTTCATTCGGGTAAGTTGAAACTGGTTATTATATTTTTTTTACTCTCATTTACTTTGAGGTATGTGTTTATCGCACTTAATCTAGAGCATTTTGATAGCTCTCCCATTATATCAATGGGTACATGGAGCAGTTCCTTGAGCTTTCGACTAAGACAAGAAAATACAAGACCGATGCCAAGACGCTCAAGGGCAAGAGGGACAAAGCAATAAAGAGGCTAGGGAAGCCTTCATGTGGGTGAACGTTGCTGAAAGAAGAGCTAAAGATGCCGAAGCAACATTGAGGAAAGTTGTCAAGGAGAACTCCTAGCTGTTAGGCATTCAAGAAGCTTTAATAGCAAAAATAAAAAAGCTTAAAGCCTAGTCAGCGAAAGCAAAGGGGCTTGATGCCAAAGTTGGAAAGATCAAGGCCGAGCTGAAGGTGGCAAAGAAGAAAATAGCCAAGATCTAAAGCAAAATAGAAGCATAGATCGAGGCTACTACCTCAGAGGCTGTTGAAGATTTTCAGGCATCAAAAGTGTACCGCAATGAGTAGGTCGAGTTCATGATTGATGCTTATGATGAAGAAAGCATCTACTTCGAGAGAGGGTTGCTGCTCAGTATCCAAAATTGGATCTAAATTTTTTGGACGAGGTTTGGGAACCTCCTATAACTAACACAACAGATGTCTCTGTACCGAACAATATCTCTTAGATTTTGTTATGCCTTCTTATTCTCATATTCAAGCCTATCAAGGTTATTATAAAAGGAACTCAATATGAATGAATTTTTTTTAAAATTTTAATGATCTTTTTGCTCATGCACTTTTTCCATTCCATTTTGATCTAAGGAGTCAATCTAAGGGATTTTAAACCAAGCATTTTTCATCCGAAGGATCGTAAATTCCTGTGAGTTGATCTTTTCATGAGTTGAACTTTGAAATAATTTTCGACCAAAGGAACCTTGGATAGACTAATTTCGATAAAAAATCTTGTGAGTTGATCTTTTCGCAGGATGTATGCATGATTTATGGGACATGACTACTTTTTAGCATAGCATTAAATGTGCATAGGTTAAGAAACAACATAGTTGTATTCTTTACATAATGATTTGGCACATGGCTGATGGGGCGATGGAGCTATCTAATCCCAACTTCACACATGGCATGACTTAATGGGAGTAATCATGATGCATTCCTCTTTTTATAGGAGACTTTCTCTCTTTGCCTAGCCCTAGGGCTAGGATTCTCCTTAAGGCAATGGTGGGGCAGAGTGATTCTTCAAAGAGAAAGAGAATTAATTTCTCTTGTTGGAGCCTCCATCGTCTGCCTGAAGTAGGGTGGCTTCAAAGGGTCCTAATTGGTTCAGAGACACTTGCGATGGTCGTTCCATCTATGGAACGTTCATATTTTTAGTCCTGAGAGATTTATCATTACCATCCCACCTGGAAGGTAGGAGTGCCCTCAATCCTAAGAGCTTTATCACTATTTTCTTGCATTGGAAAGGCATGGCTTCGGTGATTGTCTCTGTGGGGATCTTTCAGCTTACCATCTTCTAAGAGGGATGCAGATGGAACCATGCCGCTGCTTAGGATGAAGGATTTGATCGCTTCCTTTGCAGGCAAGTTTCCCACACTATGGATTCTTTGAAGATCATAGTTTCGAGGCATCAAGGTCATGAAGGAAAAGCTTTGGATTATAGTACACCATTGTTCACCATAAAGGACTTTGATCATTTCTTGGAAAAAAAATTTTCCTAGATTATTTTAAGACCCTGAAGGATAAATTCGGTGCAAGCTTTCTGCTATGATTTCTTCTAAGATCACGATCTAGAGCTACAGAGAGATAAGCACCCAGTGAATATGGCCTCGAGTTGATCTCGATTGACTCACGATTGTGCTATTTTTATTTCAGGATATAATAGCGGAGCGAAAAAGGTAGTAGTGCACCTACATTTTGATTCCACAGGATCTGTTGTAACCTTCATTGTAAAACTTTCATTTTTGTTTTTCTTTCTTTTCATTGCCTTTATAAAAGCGACACTTGCATTATCGCTTTTGTAAAAAGATTTCTTCTATGAATTAATGTATGATTTCTCTATACCTTTCCACTTATCATGGTCAATGGAAACTTCAGGGAGGCTAATCCTGATCGAAGAAGTCTTTTTGAGATGTGATCTGACCAAAGAAATCTTGTTGGAATTTAGTTCCAATTAAGGAAATTTACTAATTGGGTGTTCCGATCTAAGGAACTCTAGGAGAATTTGGTTCCAATTCAAGAAACTTTATCAAAGTTAGTTTTGATCCAAGGAACTTAGTGAAAGTTAGTTTTGACAAAAAAAACTTTAATAAAAGTGGTTCCAATCGGAGAAATCTATTGAGTTAATGTTCAAACCCAAGGAACTTTGTAAATATTTAGTTTCGACCATAGGAACTTTATTAAAAGTGTATTTCCGACTGAAGAAATTTACTGAGATGTTGTTCCGACCTAAGGAACTATGTAAAGTTTCAATCTGAGAAACTTTATTAAAAATATGATTTCGATCGGAGGAATCTATTGAGTTGATGTTCCTACCTAAGGAACTTCATAAATACTTAGTTTCGATCTAAAAAACTTTATTAAAAATATGATTTCGATCAGAGGAACCTACTGAATTGATATTTCGACCTATGAAACTTCAAAAATACTTAGTTTCAATCTAAGAAACTTTATTACAAATATGATTTCAATCAAAAAAATCTACTGAATTGATGTTTCGACCTGAGAAACTTTATAAATATTTAATTTCAATCTAAGAAATTTTAAAAAGAATCTCGGACCCTCCATGTCACTTATACATAAGTACAAGCCAATAAATTTGAAGACTTGTTCATTCAACTTTACATAGTTCATTGATAATACATGCGCATGCCGGTTAGCCAAATTCCATGGCCTGGGGAGTGGGATCTTATTGAGTTATTTGAGGTGGTAGATTCCAAGGTGTATCACTTCATCTACTTGATAGGATCCTTTCCAATTGAATGAAAGTTTTTCTTGCTCTGTGGGCTGTGAGATTTTAGTTCATCGAAGATCTAAATCACCAACTCAAAATATTTTAGCTTTGACCTGGGCATTGTAATATCTGACCATCCTTTGGTGATAAGCAGCCAATCTTATGATGACACGCTTCCTACTTTTTTCAATCAAGTCGAGGTTAGCTCGAAGCTACACTGGGTTACTATCTTCTTTATATTCCTCGATTCTGAGAAAAGAAAGCCCGACTTTCATGGATATAATTGCTTCTATTCCAGATGCCAGATTGAAAGGAGTCTTGCTAGTTGGAACCCTTTGAGTGGTTCAATAAGCCCATAGCACATGATGAAGTTTATCTGTATATGACGTTCCTGTTCGATCTAGTCTGACTTTTAAACCCTGTAGGAGAGTTCTATTAGTGACTTATACCTCTCCATTTGCTTGCAGGCAGCCACTAAGGTGAAGCATTATTCTATCCTGTAGTCTTCATAGAACTCATAAAGCCGAGCATCATTGAATTGTTTGCCATTGTCGAAGATCAATATTTTAAGAAGATCATACCGGTAAATAATTGATTTTCAAATAAAATCTCTAACTTTTGCTTCAATTATGCAGGCTAGAGGCATGGCTTCAACCCATTTTGTGAAATAATCGATGGCTACTAGAAGAAACTTACGTTGGCCTAACGCTTAGGGGAAAGGACCTAAGATGTTCATTCCCCATTTGGCAAATAGCCATGGGGTTTCAATAGGAGTCAAAAGTGTTGCTGGTTGGCACTGGACTCTAGCATTCTATTGATATTATTTACATCTCCTGACAAATCTTTCCACATCTTATTACATGGTGGACTAGTAATAGCCTTGCCGAAGGATCTTGTGAGATAAGAACCTACCCCTCATGTGATTTTCATAGATTCTCTTATGTGTTGGGAATAGTGTCCCAAAGCCAATCGTCAGTCCACTGATGGTTGTGCTATTTTTTGTATTTGTATATGAATTATGAATAAATAAAAATTATTTTGGCATTGTCTCATCATAAATTCTTTCATTTTTTAATGAACTCTTGTATTGTGGTATAGTTTTTAGGACTATTTAGAATTGATAAAGAAGGATTTATCGTTTAGTCCTTAAACTTATTTATGTTCAAATGATATGTTGTTATCAATGATAATAATATTTATCAAAAATAGATCATTGTATGCCATATGGGTTGGTTGTCCTCTTAACCAAAAAATATGGAGATACCGATATGGTATACATGTGAGATGTAGGGGTATATCTCCATTGAACATGATCAACTTCAGAGCTTTTTTGTTATCAAGATTTACTCCGATGAAATATGGGTATAAGTATCTTTTCGATATGAGATTACCATGATGACTTTCAAGCAACTCACTGTGCTTTAGTGTCAGACTATCTAAATTTTTAATTCAATGATGGAAGGTTTCTAGGCATAGTTAAGTACTTGAGGAGTCGATACATATATCAAGATGAGATTGACCACTCTTGATCTTAGAAGTTGTGTTTAATTATATTTTAATTTAGCAAAACCTTAGCCAGGATAGTCCTAGTGAGGAGTTATGGGACTGATTGTATTGAGACATGATTTGAATATACCTTTTAGGATTGGCAGTTAAACTCTGAGTCATCCTATACATAGAGGTCAAAAGGATAAATTATAAAGTAACCATATTTATATAAGTTCTGAATGTTGTGATTGTAACTATTCGATCTATCTGAACGTCAGATACCATTGCTAGATAGTCACTTCGATTGGTATAGAAATTGGTTCCTATGCTACCGGCTTAGATTCGAACCTATGGGGTCACACACATTAGATATTTCTATCTAATCTGATGGCTGATGAAGAATTTTATTGGATTGAAATTCTATGATCAAGAGTCTCACTGGACTGGGACTCTTTGATCAAGAGTCCTACTAGGCTGAAATTCTGAGTCCTGCTTGTTTTGGACTCTATGGTCAAGAGTTTTATTGGATTAGGACTCTATGACCAAGAGTCCTACTATACTATGACTCTAAGTTCTGCTTGTCAGGACTCTGTGATTAAAATTTTTACTAGTCTAAGACTCTGTAATCATGAGTTCCACTCGTTTAGGATATTGGGATCAAGAGTCCCACTAATTGGGGATTCTTTGATCAAAAATTTTATTTTGATGGGACTCTATTATTTAGACACTTACTGGATTTAGACTCTATATTTATGAGAGATTTAATTAGTAATTTGATTACTAATTAACTTAATTTGATCGAGTAATGAGTTTTGGGTCAAGTCCAATTGAATTGGATTTAGTTGGGTTTGATCCAATTAGGTTATGAGATGACCTAATTATCGAGGAGGTTTCATCCCCGATTTGATTAGGAGTTAGGCTTGATCAAATTCTAATTTAATTAGAATTTAATTAAGCCTTATTAAGCCTAAATAGATTGGATTTAATTTGATCTAATTGGGCTTAGCCAAATTAGTTTGGATTGGTCTAATTGGATAAGGTTTATTAAGACTAGTTTGACTAGTCTTCTCCCTTGTACCCTTTAACCCTTTTAACTTGCGCTCAAGTTTTTTCAACAAGAATGCGATTCTCATATTTTTCTTCATGCACTAGAGGGTATGCACCCTACCTTCTCATGCCACAATGGATAAGGATCAGGTTGATTGCATTTTAAATTTAAAGGGAGTTTGATTTTGAATGAACAAACAACCTAATCCTATCCTATCCCACGTGTTCTCATCTCTTTTTGGTGCTCTTTAAATGTGGGAATTTTTTGGGATATGCACACATCAGAAGAGAATCCTTCCATGAGTTAGCCATCCCCTTCTATGTAAAAATAATACAAAAAAGAAAACAAAGAGGAAGAAATATAGAGAGGGTGTAAGGTTTGGTGTGTGCTGCCCTAGGATTCTGATCTAGGATTTAGGGTGCATTTTCATGAATTTTGAGTGTCAGAACTTCACAAATTTTTTTGGAGGGCCTCCTCTATCTCTGTTGTTGATCCAAAGCATCCAAAAAATCGATAGAGGAAGATCAAAGGCATTCGATCAAATTCAGCCATCAAGAGCATCCATCATCGAGCTAGCACTCGGAAGGAGTCGATTGGATCCAGTGCCTCATGTGGACCATTCGTGGAGGTCAGACATCCTATGTGGCTGTGTTATGATGAAGGAACCTTTTTGGTGGTGATTCAATTATGGAGATCTACTATCCATGCAAGATATTATATTCTGAACACAAGTAGTAGTATTAAAATTATTTTACTATTTTTTTAGATTTTAAATGCATCTACATCATATTTCAATCTTGAATTTGTAGAATTCATAGATCTGATCGGTAGCTCTTAAAAAAATTAATTAGATTAATTTTTAATTTTATTATATTTTTTTTTGAAAAAGTTTCGAAAGTAAAGCTAGAAATCTTGCATGTAACCTAAGAATGGTATCAAAGCAACTAGGTTGCTTTATGTGACGTATATGTATGCTTAAATTATTTATTTAGATTAGATCTAAATAATAATTTAATTTTTAAATCTAAAAATAAATTTATGATCGCACGGATTGAAGGTTGTTCTACCTTAAGGTCTATCCCTTACAGTGAAACGATTATCTTGGTATATTGCTGATCTAAAATATTAATCATAAAATTTTAGATTTGATCTAATAGTTTTTATGATATGATTGAATGATTTTAATCTAATTTTTAATCATGGATAAGTATTTTGATTAGATCTAAAATGATTCATGATTTTTATATATTGTACATAAATTTAGATTAAAACTTACAACTAGTAGTTGTTAATGAAATGAGCCAATTCAATTTTGAATTGAGTCGACCCATTCAGTTTATAGTGCTAGATTATAAAGAAATCTTTCAAAATTTTAAAAAATATTTTTGAAATACCGAACCTCAACCCATCGACTCAAAACTTAATTAAGAATTAAGTATTATAAATTAGGATCTAGAATTATGAATTAAAGATCCTAAGTTATTGATCATAAAATATGGGTTATTGGATTAGATGAATTAGGTCCATTAATTAGGTTAGACCTAAGATTAGTTAAAGAATGGACTAAATTAGAGTAATTGATTAAATCTAATCAAATATTGATTTAGATTAGATCAAAAATTCTTCGGACTTAATTACAATAATTATAGTTGGTCAAGCCAATGCCTTTAACAAGGATCAAATGGACTTGATTCATGGCTACGTGGTCGAATCCAAAATTACTAGATTGATCAAATTAAAACTAATGAATCAGATGATGTCTAAGATAAGTTTGGCAGTCTAGACTAGTAGTTTTTAATTGAGAGCTACTCACACTGATTCGATTTTTGATGAGTTAATGGCATATCCCTTCGACTGATCTTACTTATTTGGCCATCCAGGTGAATTAGATTTTAATTAGATCATTTAATGATTTGAACTCACCCATGTCAATTAGTAAATCAGTATGACTGATTTAGGTGCTTCTAATATCGACTTGAATTAAGTTATTTTTTATCTGATTTGGTGAAGTCAGTGAGAGGATCAAAATTGACTGGTTAATCCTCTCTCTTCTTCTTAAAATGGATTAACCAAATTCTCTAAAATTATTAGATCCTTAAAAATGATAAAATTATGGTGATAACTAAGTCATAGCCTCCCATTAAGTTAAGTGATAATGGATCCATTAGTTCAATAATCATTGAAGGCCCAAAGGCCTGGTGCTTATTGACTAATAAAATTATCATTCATAATATGATGATTTGGTTGTGTCTTTCTAATGGTGGTTAGGTTGGCCGACCAAAGTCGAGCTTGATCATCTGTTGGTTAGATGCACCAAATACGGTCATGTTAATGGTTGGACCTAATCTGATCTTTTTAATGGAGGCCAAAGTCTATTGATTAGATTTCTAGAGTAAAATTAAAATTACTAAAAATTATTTAAAAAAATAATTAGTTATGAACCTACCTATAGATGCACATGGATTGACCGACCAAAGTCAGGCTTATGTGTAATCTGTGTAGATTCTAGTACCTACTAAGGAATTAAAGTAATTCCTTGAATTGGAGGTAGAGACTACCAATTCGTATAAAATAGTGAAAAAACCTTTAGATTAAAAATCAAATCTTTAGGATAAATAATTTATATACTAATTAGGTTTATTCTTTCATTTTGTGTAGCTATAGCCATTATCCTATCGCTCCAATCATTATCGGACAATGACAAACTTATGGGATCCAACTTCGATAGCTAGTATCAAAAGTCAAAAATCATCCTAGAGCATGAACGAATCTTATATGTTTTGATTGATCTGGCATCTGAGGAGCCAGCCCTGAATGTTAGAGGGATAGATCGAGACACTTATCAGAAGTAGCTTAACGACCGTACCATCGTTCGATGTATAATATTGGCTACAATGAATGATGAGTTCAGCCATAGATTTGAAAATGCCTAGCCATAGGAGATGCTTCAAATGTTGAACGACTTCTTTGGCACACCTGACAACGTTGAGAGGCATAAGACTAGTGCCATTTTCAACACTCGAATGAGGAACGGGGCATTAGTCACTGACCATGTATTGTACATGATCGAGATGATTGAGCACTTAAGTAAATTAGGCTTTTTCTTACATGAGCAGTTAGGAAAGGATGCGATCCTGAATTCTCTATCTAAATCTTTTCTCTCCTTTCTTACTCATTTTAGAATGACAAAGTCTGCAGTCAACTGCCACGATTTGCTAGGATTGCTGTAGAACTTTGAGAAGGATCACCAACTCCATAAGGAGTCGATGAATGTTATCGGAGGATCTTCTTCTGATTATCGATCCTTTAAGAAAGAAAAGAAGAACAAGAAGAAAAAGAATAAGAAGGTGTAGCCACATGCCAGGATGTCAGCACAAGGTCATACCAAGAAGACCAGGTTTGCATTTGATTTTCATCTAATCATATTATTTTTTGATTAGTGCAGCACTCATGAGGTTCGATCCCCAATGGTTGGCGGACCAAAGAAAAAGAAAGTCAAAATCTTCTGGCCCTCCACCAGTGAAGAAGGAAAAGGGGAAAGAAGTTGCCGACTCCACCTCAGCAACTCATCGATCTATGCCCCCACACACCGCGGGGGCAATTATGATTGTGGAGCTTGTCAGCACCCGCCCTTATCCAACGTCTTCTCTGATGTCTAGAGGACATCGAGATTCTATCGAGGTGGTTCGACCACCTCCCAAGCAATGAACCACTTGCCCTAGATCCAATCTTGCTTCTGCACCATGACGACCTAGTCCACCAACTACGTCGACCTCGGTTCCAGCAAGCCAGACTCGACCTTCCGATGGGTCAAAGATTCCTCCGATGGATCCTCCATCGACCTCAATCAACCGGATCGATCTATCCCAGGCTTCCATATGGGACACCCCAACCCTCGGAAAGGACTTACTTTATGCTATGATGTCACAGCATGATTTGCACGTCTGGAGGAGGGATATGGAGCTTGAAGAGCTACTGAATCAAGGCTTCAGCTATCTTCTAGATATAAGAAGATTCTTCCTCTCTCTCTCTTTCTTTCTTTCTTTTTTTGATGTCGATATTTTACCGATCTGACCGCCATTTTTCTTTTTTAATCAATCCACTTCCTCTTTTCGATTGTTTGCTGAGCATGTAAGTTGGCTTAGCAAAAATAAGAAGTCTTTAGAAGAGGCCCTGCAGTCTACAAAGGACTGTCTGAAGGTGGTAGAAGAAAAGATCGCCAAAGAAGAGAAGACCACCACAAGGCTGAAGAAGCAGCTCCTAGAGAAGCTCAATGAAATGGTGGTGAAGAATAAAGCCCTACTGGACCTTCAAGGGAAGGTCAATAAGGAAGAAGAAAGGCTATTAGAGTTGCAGCAAGAAGTCTCCAAAATTTTTGACCTAAAGACAAAAATAAAGGAGCTGAAGGAAACGGTGACTTTCCGGGATGAGATGCTGGCTGCTCGAGATAAGGCTCTCCTGACCTACCAAAGAAACTTGGAGCACTAGAAGATCGCCGCTGGTCATGCCATGGAGGAATATAAGTCCTCCAAAGATTTTGCAGAGGAAGTGATAGAGGCCACAGGAGAGGCCTTCGAAGGCACTTTCAGTAGCTATAAGGGTCAAGTTAGGAAACTTTTTCCCAATTTAGACCTGAATAGCATTACCATGGAGGTCGGTCTCGCCCTAGCTGTAGGAATGGAAGTCCAGTAGGTGCTAGAGATGGGTTCTACTATGGAAGTGCCCCAACCTGCCTCGGAAGTGCTTGCTGCTCTGCTTGAGCCAAAGGTGAAGGTCCCAAATCCTGTCAAGGTCCCAGCATCTGCTCTAGTTTCTGCCTCAGCGCCCGTTGAAGTTATCTTACTAGAGGATGATATAGCGGATGCTGCTCCTTCCCAGGCTCCTCAAGCAGATGCCTAATTTTGTATTTTTTTTCTTTTTTATCTCTATCTTTTTGTATCAGCCCAATTCAGATTTTTGTAATGGCTTTCTCCAGATGAAATGAAACTTTTTTCTTTAAATGATTGCTTCTATGTGTGACATCAGATTTATCCAACATGGAATAGCCTTCTGTACTACATTCATTTATTTTATTTAAAAATTTTTCTAAGTGATAGGAAAACAACGGTACCTCAGTAGAATTTTGATGTAGGTTGTCTTGGATATTAGAAATAGCCTTGATCTAGACATCATTGTTAAATAAAGGTCCAATATAGTCTCGATCTATAATAACATCAATCCGAAGGTTGGTAATTGATAGGAGTCCAAGATAACTTTGATCTAGAGATCGGTAATCAATAAGAATATAAGAATCCATGATAACATTGATCTAAAGATTGGTATTTAATCAAAATTCAAAATAACATCGATCTGAAGATTGGTATTTAATCAAAATCCATAATAATATCGATCCAAAGATCAATATTTAATCGAGATCCATAACAACATTGTTCTGAAGATTGATATTTAATCAAAGTCCATAACAACATCGATTCAGAGATCGGTATTTAATCGAGATCCATAACAACACCGACCTAGAGATCGATATTTAATCAAAGTAGAGATCTTATCTTTCGTGTTCATCGAAGCTCTGTTGATCTGAAGATCAGACTTATTAGAATAGTGAAGATCTTATTTTTCATGCCCATCGAGGCTCTATCGATCTGGAGATCGAACTTTTTAGGATAATGGAGATCTTATCTTCTATGCCCATCGGAGCTTTGCCAATCTGGAGATCGAATTTTTGTTGGTGTGGTCGAAGAATTCTATAATTTTGGAGATGTCTTCAATGAGATGAAATTTTTGAAGCCTTTATTTAGAATTCATTGATAATACATTTTGAGATTTTCTGCATTTTATGTCCTAGAAATGGTTGAATCATCCAGATTCTCAATTTTGTAAGCTCTCGATCAAATTCTCTTAATAATTCGATATGGTCCTTCCCAATTTGGAATGAGCTTTTCTTGTTCTATGGGTTTTAAAATTTTTACTCGACAAAGAACCAAATTATCTTTTTGAAAAATTTTTGGCTTCACTCTAGTATTGTAATATCTAGCTACTTTCTATTTATAAGTCGTCATTTGAATTTGAGCTTTGTCTCTAGTTTCTTCTAATAAGTCTAGGTCGGTTTTTAATCGATCTAAATTACTTTCTTTATGAAAGTTTTTCACTCTTGGTGTTGGGAGGCCAATCTCTATAGGTATTACTATCTTTGATCCAAACATGAGTTTGAAAGGCATTTCTCCAGTCGATAATCTGGGGATGGTTCTATATGCCCAGAGAACATTGTATAGCTCATCAACCTAGAGACTTTTGGCTTCAGCGAGTTTAGTTTTTAGGCCTTAGAGAATTGTTCGATTTGTAACTTTAGCTTCTCCATTAGATTGTGGATGTCTCACTGAGGTTAATCTGTGATTGATGTATAGCTCAAAATAGAATTTCTTGAATTTCTTATTATCAAACTATTTTTCATTATCAGTGATGATTACTCGAGGTAAGCCAAAATGATAGATAATTAATTTTCAGATAGAATCTCTCATTTTTCTTTTCGTGATTTGTGCTAGTGATTCAGTTTCCACCCATTTGGTGAAGTAATGTACAGCAACCATCAGAAATTTTTTTTGTCCTATTGTCATGGAGAATGGTCCTAGAATATCCATCCCCCAAATGGCGAAAGACTAAGGGGTGGTTATAGAAATGAGCTTAGCAACTGGTTGGTGTTGAATGTTAGCATACCTTTGACATTGATTGCACTTATCAACAAGATCAGCCGCATCCTTCTATATGGTAGGCCAGTAATATTCTTGCCAAATGATCTTGTAGGCCAAAGATCTGTCCTCCAAATGGTTACCATAAATCCCTTCGTGGACTTCTCGCAGGGTGTAATCAGCCTCTAAAGGCCTCAAACATCGGAGTAAGAGAGAGGAAAATGATCTTTAAAAAAATTTTTCGTTCAGGATGACATACCAAGGAGCTTGCCTCTTGATTTTTCTGATGCTTGGGGGATCATCGAGCAGTATTTCTTTGCTCAAGTAATTTATTATTGGATCTATCCAGCTTGGTTCATGATCTAGATGAGTGATCATTTGAACCTCTGTGTTGGGTTTTTAAGAATTTCAATGAATGCTTTTTAACTAAGGTCAGAATATTCTGACATAGCAAGGCCTAAAAGTAAGTCAGCTCTAGCATTTTTTGATCTCGATATTTGAATAATTTTAAAGTTGAAAAAACTTTTAGATAATTCTTTTGTGTTATATTAATACTGAGATATAATAGAATCCTTAGCTTCGTAATGATCTCGTATCTTTCGATGACAAGCTGGGAATCTATAAAAGTTTTGAGCTTCTTAATATTTAGTTTCTTAGCCATTCTGAGTCCTACGATGAGGATTTCATATTCAGCTCCATTATTGAAGGTTTTAAAATTGAATCTTAGAGCATGCTTAGTGATTGCTCCTTCGGGACTAGCTAAAATCAAGCCAGCTCTACTTTCTTGGGCATTAGAAGCTTCATCCACATGTAAGAGCCAATAAGATCTCTCAGTGTCTTCTTCTGGAATCTATTAATTTTTTTTTTCAGGTATTGAACATTCTATCACAAAATCAGCTAATACCTGAGCTTTCATAGAGGATCTAGACCAATAATAGATATCAAATTCATTGAGCTCAATTGCCCATTTGATCAATCGCTCGAAAGTATTAGGTCATTGAAGGATCGATTTCAATGGCTGATCTATCAGAATGATAATAAAATGAGCCTAAAAATACGGTCGAAGCCATTTGGAGGTAGTGACTAGAGAATAAATCATCTTTTCAGTTCTGGAGTATCGACACTCCGCATCTCATAATAGATTGGCCTATGTGTCCCTACATCATCTCGGACTAGGATCGAGCTTGCAGCATTAGATGAAATAGATAAATATATGAATAAATCCTCATCTTCAATAGGTTTTGATAGTAGTGGAACTGTACCAAAATATGTTTTAAGCTTATTAAAGTAGATTGACACTCCTCCGTCCATTCAAAATTCTTGATTTATTTCAGAGTTTTAAAGAATGGAAGGCATTTTTTGGCTGACCTGGATATGAATCTGCTGAGTGATGCCACTCATCCAGTTAGCCACTGTACATCTTTTATGGAGATAGGAGGCTTCATTTCAAATAATGCTTGGATTTTCTTGGGGTTGGCTTTCATCCCCCTTTGAGTTACAAGAAAGCTAAGAAATTTTTCAGTCATAACTCTAAAAGCATACTTATTTGGATTAAGCTTCATTTGGTATTTTCGAAGTTCTTCGAAAGCTTCCTCTAAGTTGGTAATATGTCGATCTGTCTCTATGCTTTTAACAAGCATATCATCGACGTAAACCTCCATGTTGCGATCAATTTGATGCATGAAGACCTTATTTACTAGGCGCTGATAAGTGGCATCTGCATTTTTTAAACCAAAAGATATCATTTTATAATAATATAAATCTTTGTCAATAATGGATGCCATATTTTTCTCATCTTCAAGGACCATTTTGATTTAATTATAGCTAAAGAAGGCATCCATGAAGCTCAACAGCTTATGTCCTAATGTTCCATCGATCAATTGATCAATTTTTGATAGAGAGAAGCTATCTTTTGAGCAAGCCTTATTAAGATCAGTAAAATCAATATAGATTCTTCATTTTTCATTCGCCTTCTTGACCATCACTACATTGGCTATCCAGTTTGGATATTATGCTTCTCTGATGAATCCTGCTTTCAGGAGTTTATTGACTTTCTCATCTATCGCTCTTTTTCTTTTTAGAGCGAAGCTTCTCTTCTTTTGCTTTATAGGCTTATATTTTGGATCAATATTTAGTTTGTGCATAATGACGTCGGCCAAAATTTTAGGTATATTTGATGCTGACCATATGAATACATCAACATTTTTTTAAAGAAAAGAAATTAACTTCACTTTCAGATCAGTATTTAATCGAGTTCCTATTTGGACTATTATTTCAGGATCCACTTCCAGCGGTATAGTAAGAAGTGGCTCCGCTAATTTAGCTTAAATTTTTTCGACCTCAACCTCAGGCCCCTGATTAGAAATTTCAATAGGTGTGGTTTCTATTGGTGTCTTCATTTTAGAAGCTATTAGGAAGCACTGCCTGGCCATTATTTGGTCTCCATGCATTTTTTCGACGCCTAGCCTGATTGGGAATCGGACCAACAGATGATAAGTCGAGACTATTGCTTTAAGAGCATTGAGCCCAGATCAACCAAGTATAATATTATAAGCAGGCAGGATTTTAACGACTAGGAATGTGAGCCATACTGTCGGTTGATATGGTTCCTTTTCAGCTATTACTGGTAATGTTATCTCTCCTTCAACTGCTATAGAATCACCAAAAAATTCAACTAAAGAATAGCCAACCTATTTCAGATTGTCAAACATATTCATTTTGGAGAGAGCATCATAGAATAACACTTTTGCTGAGCTTTCATTATCTACTAGAATTTTTTTTACATCATAATTTGCTATCATCATGGAGATGATGACAGCATCATTATGGAGGGTATGAATCCTTTTGGCATCATTATCAGAAAAAAAAATAATATTTTTAATGCACAGTCTCTTAGGAGAAGGACTCTTGAATGCCTCCCGAGGTTCACTGCTTTGTGAGATCATATTGATGACTCCCATAATGGGCTAGTTGTGCTCGGTAACGTCTTCAGATCTCTAGCATGGCTCTAGGGCCTTGTTCGTCCATTCTCGAACGTATTTGCCGAAGTAGCCTCGGTGGATCAATGCCTCAATCTCATCCTGAAGTTGATGGCATTCTTCAGTGTCATGCCCATTGTCCTGGTGAAAGTGGCAGAACTTATTTTTATTCCTTTTATCAGCTGGGGCCTTCATAAAAAATGGGTAGTGGAGATATCCTTGATTCTCTATCTCTATCAAAATCTATGATCGAGGGACGGATAGAGAAGAGTAACTATCGAATTTATAGGGAGGATTTCTGGACTTCGAATTTTTCTGAGGTGGTTCACTGTTGCTCTCTTAATTTTTGCATTCTTCCTTGCAGGGTCACTTCTTTTCTTCTTTTTTCTTCTTTTTCTCTTTTTTGTTCAATCTCTCCTCTTCTGCATGAGCATACTTTCGGATTCTGTCCAGCATGGTTTCATAATTCTTCAAATTTTTTTTGTTGAGGGAGAAGGTCAAATGGTAGCTCTTGAGTTTTCGCTTCAGAGCTGACATCGCGACAGACTCATTGAAGTCTTTGATTTCAAGAATGGCTATATTGAAATGGGCCATATACTCCCAAAGGGACTCATCCTTCTGCTGCACTATAGAGAGTAAGTTGTTTGAGTACTTCAGGTGGAGCCAGTTATTCCCAAAATAGATCATAAAGAGCCTGCTCAGTTGATCAAAATAAGAAATAGACCCAGGATAGAGTTTAGAGACCATATCCTCATAGATTTTTTGAGGGTGATGGGCAAAGCCATGCAAAGAAGGATGTCAGACGCATCCTGAAACCTCATCACATCGCGATATCCCTCAATGTGGTCTTGAGGGTTCGTAGAGCCATCGAATGGCTTGAGGGGAGGCATTTTGAATCAAGATGGAACTGGTTCATCCAAAATCTCAGTAGAGAAAGAAAAAGTGAGGTGAAAATTTCTCTTATTCTGAGAGAATTTTTTGAGTTGTACCTCTTTCAGTCTTCTCTCTAGATCTTGAAGTTTCTGCTTAAGATCCATCTCTTGCAGTAGCATCCTGCTGTGAGGAGTTGATTTTGCTTCAAAGAAGCGCTTATCTTCTTGATCTGGAAGGCGCGTCTGGTAGTGTTCTTGAAGAATTGCGGGATAGCTGATCCATGATGCAGCTTCTTTGGGTTCTTACAGAATCGATTCTTGCCACCGCTCTATTGCCTGCTGAAGTTGTTGCACGATATTAGTCAAAGCTTGGACCTGCTATACCAAGAGACTAAACTATTAGGGATCAATCATTGCCAGAGGATGGGATTGGATCATTTCTGAAGGAGCTTCGAGAGAAAATGGAGTTGGATTCTGTGTCTTTTTAATCATTTTTCATAAATTTTTAGATGATGCCCTCCTTCTAGCATCAATCTATTACTGTAAGGCTTCAGAAGTGAGCAAAAATATTACGCTAGAGAGTTGATTGGATTGGATTGATCCGGATCGTCAATAAACTTGTAAGAAAAATTCAAGAATCGATGGAGTATCCTCTAGTTTAGGACCCTCCGATGATTAAGTCAACTGAGGTCTTGAGAACAGATATTAAAAAATAAAAATTCAGAAGACAAAGTGAGAGAGAGTTTTTGGAGGAATTTCAATCTTCCTTCAGTGGGAAAGTTGAGGATTGATTTCAGTAGAGTTTTGACTCTGTCGATCTCAAGCGTGAGCCTACCTAAAAGGATACCCTGTCCCTCTATTTATAGAGAAGATTGTTTTGGCCATTAGTTTGTTATGGCCGTTAGTTTGTTATGGCCAGCTGGATTATAGCTATTGGCCATTTTGTCTTAATGGTAGTCAGTTATAGTACAACTAGAGTGTCGCAATTAGGTAGGAGTGCAATTGGAGCATAACTAGCTTTTGACATGTGTCTAGATCGGTAAACTATCGATGTAGATTATGACAAGATCGGTGTTTTACCAATCTTCCACGACATCGCATTTTTCACTCGTCACTTAGATCGGTTGGAACCCTACATGCCATAGATTTTGAATTGCTCTGCTTTTAGGATGATAGGATAATGATCTGGCTTATGTAGGAAGGTCGGTTATTTATTAGCTTGCATGTATTGCTGGTATCAGTTACCAATGCTCATTATCAATGAGAGCGATAAAAACTTGATCTCTAGCATTAGGATTTATTTTGAATATCATGGAGGATGGCACCTCACTGATCTAAGATTCATTATGGTCGGTCATTTATCAATCTAGACCTGATAACTTGGTTGATTAGGTTTCGACTGACAGTCTGGTCTTCAAGCCGGTGTTTTACCAACATGGAATCAATCTTGAGAACCCATCATCTGAGATGGTGATTCTTTTGATGATGCCATATGTCCAGCCATGGTTGACCATACCAACACATATGAACCACAAAATTTGCAACATGACAAAGTCATGGGCCTATCTCACTGACCCATCCACTGTTTTGGTGGCTTCTGGCTTTTCTAAAGCTATAAGAGCCAAGAAGGACAAAAGCAATTGTCTTGAATAAGGGGATGGAAAGCATGTGCACCATTCCATTTTAACAAATACATCTATTTCTAATCTAGACTATCAATTCGATAATCATCAAGCAAATAATCTAGAAGATGAAGGAAAAGGAACATCTCATAGACATCCCGCCATTAGAAACCTGGACTATGATAATGCATCACTGCTAATAACATTATATTGGTAGCAGAACGGTTAAAAGCAACCGTATACCCTTTGATTTCTATTTGTTAGTCCACATGAGATCTATAAGAAGCTACAACTTCTAATCAATTTCTATTGTATCATCTAAAGCAGCAGTACAAGGGCTATTACTAAATAATAGCTCTTTAAGAATTCTTTCCGATAAACCTATGAATATGAAAACTATGTCTTCTCATCAAAAGTAAAAGATAGAAGAACATTATTCCCAACGACATGACAATAAATTATTGAATTATGGGGAAGAAAAAAAATCCCTTCAACCAAAAAATATAAATTGGACTATTCTTCAAGCTTCATAAATACCGCAAGGTGCCTGAATGTTTGTAAACATAGGTCTTGCATGAGCTTTCAAAACATTTTCCACCTATATCCGATGTTCCAAAAGACCATATACTGCAAGTTTTAAACAAGACCTGCATTAAGATATATCAAAGATTTATTTATATCATTATCCAACCTCAACAAAATTGATTTGCCCATGGAACCTCCTTCGAAGTTTCAATGCTTAAGAGTCAAGTACAAATACAAAAAAAAATGACATCTATATCTGATCTTTCATGATTAAATAAGCATTCTCAAGTACCAAGAAGCAATATTCAAACATCCATTCTACTTGATCCCATGCTTGTATCATAAACCTAAGTAGCTCACATATATTACATACCCTGATCTAATAAGTGGTTCGAAGATGCTAATCTAGTTTAAGATTACTAGAAAACAAAAGCTTGTCAAGAAGTAAGTCATATGCAAAGATGAAAGGAATAAAGAACAAGGAAGGGCACGATGCTTTTGTCAATAATTAGCAGATTTTACATCTTAATGGAAAGTTAGGTATGCAAGACTACCAGTTTCTAGATAGTATTTGCATTTTGTGCTCTTACTGCTTGACATTATTAATCTCGACAACCATTAGGGCTAAGATAACTCTAACTGGTCCCCTTGAGAATGATGCTACTATTGGATCAACATGACTACACATTTTTAAGGAAAAATCCGATGATAGAAGATAAAAGACCTCTATAAATACTCATAGTAATTTGTTCAGGCCCATCATATCATTATCTTTAGAGAGCTAATTTAAAAGTTAACCATAGAAGCACAATAAGCATGGTTATACTTAGGGCCCAAACAAGGTGTTCAGAAAAAATAAAGAAAAATCATGTATTCTAAAGTAAAGATATTCTAAAACCATCACCAATGAGTTAGAAGCTTGATGAATTGCATAGTTTTATGATCCATAGATGATGGAAGCAGTTGCATGAAAGGTAAATATATTGACAACTGCATATGTTGAAATATCTGTTGCATGCGAGAGAAACTCATCTCTTGCTTGAACTTCACGAGCAAAAGAAAAAATTTACTTATTGTGGTGGGAATTAATGGCTCTTACATATTGGGTCTTTCAATAGATGTTACACAAGCTCTACATGTGCAATAAAATAATCTGCTTAATAAACATCTATTCACATTGTAGCAATACTCTAATTCATTATGTCCTCTAAAATTGGTTCGAAAAAATTAGAAAAATTTCATATTAGTTTTCTATAATTCCTTACACACAGCAGCTACATAGTTGGTCTGTTTACCTAATTTATTTATAAAGTGATGGCATTTCTCTAGCACCATTTGTATAGGGTGTTTATAACGGCTCCTATATTATAGTTGGCTTGAGAAGCTTTTGGCAGTTTCGATGGGTTTGCCCAGTTTAAATGGAATGGTTTTGAAATTTTTTGGATGGGTTTCAGTTCAAGATTTTAAATGGCGGGTATCTTATCCATTGTTCTATCGAAAGAGCGTGATCATGAAAACTTTTTAAATTCATTCTTATCACCACTCCTATATTATAGTGGATGGAGTAGTCTTACCATAGTATCTGTCAATGCTGTCATGCCTTTCCAATGTCCACCAGGTTCCTTTCTCATTTTTCTCTTTTAATGCTCCCTCCTCATCTTTCTCCTCTAAAACATCTTCATTGGGAGGATCCATGATATCCCCATCCCGAGTTTGTTGATAAGATAATTCTGGACTCCGATCGAGGTTGTTACAAGATCGGGTTCAGATGGACGCATTTTTTTGATGAACCCTCTCACTGATAAAGTAATAGCCTAGCTTTGTTTTCTTGTTTGCCTCCAATATTTCAAGAAAAAATAAATTATAATATACCATGAATAACTAAATTTTAGAATATATAAAAATAAATATTATCATTTCATAATGCTAGCTTTATTCTTTAAATTTCAAATTATGAAAGTAGAAGAAGATGTTGAAGAGGAAGTAGTTATTGTGCTGATTATGAAAATTTTCAGAGACCGAGATATCAGGTCGGGTTTGATTATTCGTGGATGTCGATCAAAATTTTGAGGCTGTCCAATATATTTTTGAATATAAAATATAAATCAATCATTCATGATAATGATGTGCACAGTTGAATGAAGCTATTCATTCATTTATTTTACAACAATATAGTTCATGATAGTGACATGAATGGTTATACCCCTTCTCACATTTGCTATACAACAAACAAAAGTAACATCGTATGGGAGTGTTGATTTATGAAGAAAATATGATGTATGGTTAAGCTATTGTATCATAATACTTATATCTAACTCTAATTAAAAAACTCTTATACTTTCATACTAAAATAATTCTTACATGAGGTTATCTCCATCATATAATGTTAACGATTTTCAATATATTAGGTCTTTTTGTGAGGTACATGATGTCAAAGATAAGGAAATAGTATATGTTGACACGCAAAACATGTTGGACAAATGGCATATATCTATATTTTTTTGTGAAAAGATTTGTATGGCATTTCTTTTTTAATTTTAATACTGCAAAATGAAAGAGGTAATTATTTTCTTTAGGCAATCAAATCCTAAAATTCCTATTGTATGAAATTATATAATTTTACTAGAATATTTTCATAATTTCTTTATAAAAAAAATTATATTAGCTAGATTTGGATTTCCTTCATTGTGGTGGTTGGGGGGTTGATGGAGGCGAGTAAAGAGTATCATCTTTCTAGGCAGCGTCGAGCCAGACTAGGCTGCTTCAAGTCAAGCTTTTGAGCCCGAAACAAGCCTAGAGCCTGCTCAAAAGTTTAGGGAGGGGGAGTGATCTTGATGGCATCATTGCAGCAAAAGAAAAAAGTAAGTGAGGAAGCAGTCTTCATCCACCGTAAGCCCCATCTTGTCCCTAGCGACTAGAAAGTGTTGTTGTTTAGTCTCAAGTCAAGAGGTCAAAGTTGATCTCTTCGGACGAAGGTTAGATGAGGGACTCCTCGGCTGAAGATGGGGTGGAGGCATCCTTGGCTAAGGACGGGGTGCTGAAAATGGCTTCTCCCAGGTGCTGAAATAGAACCTGCAAAAAGCCTTTGATCGAAAGATTTTTCAGTGGAAACTCTTCGATGCTCAAGTTAGTTAAGAGCTAGAGAACATACAAAGAGAAAGAGTAGTGGAGCATCTCGAGGCCTTTCAAGACCTTATTTGGGGTCTCCTTTTCTCCCTATTTATAAAGGACGAATAAGAGTCGTGTACGCCTGGGTTGCTTAATTATATGATAATTTGTATATATATTTTTGTATTATGCATCATAGTTCTCCATGAAGGATCTGGAAGAAGCTTCCTATATCTTAGGGATGAAGATCTATAGAGATATATCTAGGAGGTTGCTCAGATTATCCCAGTCCACGTATATTGATACTATATTGAAAAGGTTCAGCATGAAGAATTTCAAGAAGGGCTATCTACCGATAGACCATGAAATTTTTCTCTCGGAGAGAGATTGTCCAACAACACCTCAAGAGAGAGAGCGTATGAATAGAATTTTATATGATTCGATAGTGGGTTCTATCATGTACGCCATGACATGTACATGACTAGATGTGGCATACTTACTAGAGGTAGTGAGTAGATACCAATTAATTTAGAAGAAAACTACTGGAAGGTTGTTAAAACCATTCTGAAGTATTTAAAAAATACTAAAGACCAATGGCTTATTTATGGTGAATCGAATTTAAGACTTATGAGGTTTACAGACTTCAGTTTTCAATCTGATCATGATAACAACAAAAATATATCGAGCTATATATTTACCCTTAATGGTGGAGCTAAGTTCCAAGCAGCACACTATGGTCGACTCAGTTTGTGAGGCAGAGTATGTCACTGCATCAAATACTACCAAAAAAGTGGTGTGGCTGAGAAAGTTTATCACTAAGCTCGGAGTGGCACCCTCCCTTGATGATCATGTTCTACTCTACTGTGATAACTCTAGAGCCATTGCTCAGATGAAGGAACCAAAGGCACACCAACGAACGAAGCATATTCTACACCACTACCACTTTATTCGAAAGATCATGGATCGAGGTGATGTCGATCTTTAAAAGATCGATAGAAAGAAGAACCTGATCGATCCATTTACTAAAGCCATTGTGATAAAGAAGTTCGATGACTTTAAGTCGAAGATAGATATTAGATACTGTACTGATTGACTTTAGTTTAAGTAGGAGATTATTGAGAATAGTCTTTCAAAGTCAATCATCAGTCTGTTAATGATTATATTATTTTTTATATTTATATTTAAATTATAAATAAATAAAAATTATTTTGATATTCTTTCATCATAAATTTTTTCATCTTCTAATGAACTCTAGTGTTATGGTGAAGTTCTTAGGACTATTTAGAATCGATAAAGAAGAATTTGTGGTTTAGTTCTTAAACATATTTATGACCAAATGATACACTGTTACCAAAGATGATAATGTTTATTGAGTATATGTTATTGTATGCCATATAGGTTAGTTATCTTCTTAACCAAGAAGTGTGGAGCACTGGTACGGCATGTAGGTAAAATATAGAGAAAAATTTGCACTGAATGTGACCAACTTTGGAGGTTTTCTGCTGTCAAGATTTGCTCCGATGGAATATGAATATAAGTATCCCTCCGACCTGAGATCACCATGGTGACTTTCAAGCAACTCACTATACTTTGGTGCCGGACTATTTGAATTTCTAATTTAGTGATGAAAAATTTTTGATCATAAATAAGTACTTGAGGAATCAATGCATGTATCAAGATGGGATTGACCACTCCTGATCTCAGAAGCTATGTTCAATTATGTTTTAATTTAGCAAAGCTTTGGTCAGGATAGTCCTAGTAAGGAGTCATGAGACTGATTGCATTGAGACATGATTTGGATGTACCTTGTAGGATTGGCAGATGAACTTTGACTCATCCTATACATAGAGGTCAAAGAGATAAATTATATGATAATCATATCGCATAGGCTCTGAATATTATGATTATAACTATTTGACTTATCCAGACATCGAATATCATTGCTAGATGGTCAATTTGATTGGTATAGGAATTGGTTCCTGTGCTACTAGCTTTGATTCGAACCTACGGGATCACATACATTAGAGGCTCATACTTGATCTGATGGCTGATGAAGAATATCACTGAACTGAAACTCTATGATCGAGAGTCTCACTGGACTAGAACTCTTCAACCAAGAGTCCTATTAGGCTGGGATCCTAAGTCCTACTTTTTTGGGACTCTATGATCAAGAGTCCCACTGGATTGAAATTTTGTAATCAAGAATCCTACTATACTAGAACTCTGAGTCTTGCTTATCTAGGACTCTATGATCAAGAGTTCTACAGGTCTAGAACTTTATGATCATGAGTTTCACTCGTTTGAAATACTGGGATCAAGTCCTACTAGCTAGAGACTCTTCGATCAAGAGTTTTATTTTGATGGAACTTTATTACCCGAACATCTACTGGATTTGGACTCTATATTTATGAGAGATTTAATTAGTAATTTAATTATTAATTAAATCAATTTGATTGAGTAATGAGTTTTGGATCAAGTTCAATTGAATTGGATTCAGTTGGGTTTGATCCGATTAGGTTATGAGATCACCTAATTACCGAGGAGGTTTGATCCCTGATTTGATTAGGGGTTGAACTTGATCAAATCTTGATTTAATTAAGATTTAATTGAGCCTTATTAAGTCTAAATAGGTTAGGTTTAATTTGGTCTAATTGGGCCTAGCCAAATTAGTTTGGATTGGTCTAATTGGATAAGGTTTATTAAAACTAGTTTGACTAGTCTTCTCCCTAGCACCCTTTGACCCTTTTGACTTGCACCCAAGTTTTTTCCAAAAGAATGAGATTCTCGTATTTTTCTCCATGTACTAGAGTCATGCACCCTGCATTCTCATGCCCCAATGGATAAGGATCAGGTTGGTTGCATTTTAAATTTAAAGGGAGTTTGATTTTGAATGAACAAACAACCTAATCCTATCCTATCCCACGTGTTCTCATCTCTTTTTGGTGCTCTTTAAATGTGGGAATTTTTTGGGTCATGCACACATCAGAAGAGAAGCCTTCCATGAGTTAGCCATCCCCCTTCTACATAAAAAAAAAAATATAAAAAAAATAGAGAGGAAGAAATATAGAGAGGGCATAGGGTTTGGTGTGTGCTATCCTAGGATTCTGATCTAAGGTTTGGGGTGCATTTTCATGAGTTCTGAGTGTCAGAATTTTACAAAATTTTTTGGAGAGCCTCCTCTACCTCTTCTCTATCTTTGCTACTAATTTAGAGTATCCAAAGAATTGATGAAGGAAGATCGAAGATGTTTGATTAGATTCAGCCATCAAGAGCATCCATTATCAAGCAAGCACTCAGGAGGAGCCGATCATATCCAGTGCCTCATGTGGACCATCCATGGAGGCCAGACATCCTATGTGGCTGCGTCACAATGAGAAACCTTCTCGATAGTGATTCAGTTGTAGAGATCGACTATCTGTGCAGGATATTATGTTCTGAACATAAGTAGTAGTAGTAAAATTATTTTACTACTTTTTTTTAAAATTTTTAGATTTTAAATGCATGTATATCATATTTCAATCTTGGATTTGTAGGATTTATAGATTTAATCTATAGCTCTTAAAAAAATTAATTAGATTAATTTTTAATTTCACTATATTTTTTCTTGAAAAAGTTTCAAAAGTAAAGCTGGAAACCCTGCATGTAACCCAAGATTGTGAACCTCTCATAAGGCGTAATCAACCTTAGATGGACACAAGCACTTTAGGAGAGGCAAAGAGAAAGTCCGCTTGTATAACCTATTATTATGTAGCACATACTGAGTGGCCTTATTTCTTATCTTTCGGACTTCTTTTCGATCAGGCGGCAGCTTGTCTGATCTTAAATACTTCAGAAATGGATCCATTCAACTGGGTTCTTCATCATTTTATTGGACAACAATAGGCTTCTCGAGGCTCGAGGCTTTCAGGATTTTGAAATAAGTATCCTTTTTCAGGTCAGTAGATAATGATGATGCCAACTTAGATAATGCATCTACTCTGGCATTCTGTGCTCTAAGGATCTATTGAATATCAAAACTTTGAAAGAATGATGTTAAGTCCTTTATCTTTTGAAGGTACTTCTTCATGTTCTCCTCTCAAGCTTCATATTTGCCTTTAATCCATCCAACCACCAATCGAGAATCACTAAAAATTTTTAGATATCGATCCCCAACATTCTTTGCAATTCTTAGATTGGTTATCTAGGCTTCATATTCCACTTTGTTATTTATGGCCAAAAATTCAAAACGCAGGGCGTATCCAGCAACATCTCTTTCAGAACTAGCTAAGATAAGACCGGCCCTTAACCCTGACAAATTTGATGAGCCATCGACATGCAAGGTCCATAGCTCTTCGGGTTCTGATTCTATATTTTTGATATTTTTTGAACTCCTAGGATCTTCTGAGCTTTCTCCGACTCCTCTATCTTTTGGGTTTTTCCTATCTAGGATGGTACATCAAGAATGAGGTCGGCCAAGACTTGGGCCTTAATGAAAAGTCTCGATCGGTATTGTATATCCAACTCTAAGAGTTCTAGGACCCATTTTGCTATCCATTCTGAGGTATCTGGATGATGTAGTACAGCTCTAATTGGCTAATCTGTGAGCAGCACAATAGTATGGGCCTAAAAATAAGGTCTGAGTTTTCTTACTGAAATAACTAGTGCAAAAACTAGCTTCTCTAGCTTGAAATATCTGGTCTTCACATCGTGAATGACTTTGCTAGTATAATAGACAAGCTTCTGGACCCATCCTTCTTCTCGAAAAAGGACCGCGCTAATTGCTACTAGAGAGACTGCAAGATATAATAGAAGTTCTTCGTCAAGCTGGGGCTTAGTAAGTAGCAGTGCGAAGCTGAGATATTGTTTCAATTTTTCAAAGGCTTTTTGGCATTCTAAGGTCCATTGAAAATCTTTTGGCTACTTAAGGGTCTGAAAAAAGGAAAGACACCTCTCAGCCAATCTAGAGACACAATGATTGAGAGAAGAAACTTTGCTAATGAGGCGTTATACCTCTTTGATCGTCCTTGGTGGTGTCATCTTTAGGACTACCTTGATTCTCTTCAAATTTGCCTCGATGCCTCTACGTAAAACCATAAAGCTGAGAAATTTACTGCCAATAATTCTGAAGGCACACTTCGCAGGATTTAACCTTATCTTGAATCAACGAAGGATGTCGAAAGTCTTTCGAAGATCGACAATGTGGTTCGGTATTGCTTGACTTTTGACTAGCATGTCATCAATGTATGCCTCCATATTCTGACTGATTTGATCTTTGAAGATCTTATTTATCAACCATTGGTAAATAGCTCCTGCATTTTTTAGGTTAAAGGGCATTATCTTGTAACAAAAAAACCTACGGTCAGTAATAAAGTTTATTTTCTCCTCATCTTCAGGTGCCATTCGAATTTGATTATAGCTGAAGAAGGCATCCATGAAGTAAGAAGCTTATGCCCTAAAGTTGCATCCATCAATTGGTCAATCTGGGGTAGCAAGTAGTTGTCTTTAGGATAAACTTTATTCAGATCGATGAAGTCGATGCATATGCACTACTTTTTGTTCACCTTTTTTACCAATACTACATTCGTCAGCCAGTCCAGATACATTACTTCTCTGATGAAGCTAGCTTTAATCAGCTTATCCAGCTCCTCAACTATGGCTTTCTAATGCTCTAAGGCATTACTTTTAGATCTATCTCGGGTATGTCTATGGCTAACCAGGCAAAAGGATCCATATTTTCCTACAAAAGAGTGGTTAGCTAATCTCTTGTTACCTGATTTAGGCATGAGCTAATCTTCATAGTTTGGTGAGGATTCTCCTTCCTCAATAAGATCTTCAAAAGGTCCTCAGATGGCTAAGCATGCTCCTCGGTCAGATCATCTCGAGTATCCAGTCCTATTAAAAGTTTGGACTGGGCCTCCATTTGAAGTTTCACAGCAAAGCACTATCGAGCTATAGTCTGGTTGCCTCATATCCATCCCACTACATTTACTGTTGGAAATTTCACCATCAACTGGTAGCTGAAAACTACAGTCCTTAAGGTCCATAGGCTTGGATGACCGAGAATCGCATTGTAGATGGAAGGAAGCTTAACAACTAGAAAATCCACTTAGATTGTTGCTTGCTGAGGAGTGCCTACTGTAACAAGCAGTTTTATTATCCCTTTCGAGGTTATAGAGCTTTCGGAGAAATCCTAGATTGGGGTATCGAATCTACTTAATTGATCTGGGGTATATCCCATTCAAGAAAAGATGGAGAAGTACAAAATATCAATCGAGCTTCCATTATCAATAAATATATTATGTATATTATAGTCAGCAATATTTATAGTTACAACCATTGTATCATTGTGTGGTTGTTGTATATCCTCTGCATCCTGCTCGATGAAGGTGATGGCATCTCTAAGCCTATCCTCTAACCTCGACCTCTTTACTGCCGCTGGTTCGAACGATCCCCCTAGTTATCATATGAATTTTGCCTCTCAGAGGTTATTCTTCTGCTATCACTGGTTCCTCCATCTCTTGTGCCTCAGGTGCTGGTACTAGGTGTCGAGGCTGTTGAGGTGGCTGTCGAGCTCTCGGGGGAGATCGTCGTGAAGAAGTTCTTCCTTGGATGAACCGGTCCAATCTTTCCTCTCTAATGAGCCTTTTGATTGCATCCCGAAGTTGGCTACAGTCTTCGATGTTGTGACCATAGTCATGATGGTAGTAGTACTTAGTAGGATCGTGGCATTTAGGCTTCATTCGTATTCTTGGAGGCTAAGGCAACTTGGTATGAACCTCCATCAATACTTCTCTCCAAGAAACATTCAAAGGCATATAGTTATTGTATCACCTTAGGGGAGAACGTTGTCGGTCTCTTCTTTAAGGACTTCAAGATCGGTGATTTCTAGAAGGACCTCCACTCCTCTACCTTCGAGGTGGAGACTGAAAGCACTAGCGGTAGCTCTCCTACTGCTCTAGGGAGTGCTCTTTATTTGATTATGCCATAACAGGATCGGCAGGTGTATCCTCAGTGAAAGCCTCCTCTAAGCAGGAGTATCTTTCCACGCAGGCAAGCATCTCAATATAATTTTGAGGAAAAGATTTTATTAACAACCTCTTAAGGTCATCCTTCAGGAGTCCATCTATTAGGACGGTCATCATAACCGACTGATCTAGATCATGGACTTTCAGGGTCATCGTATTGAAGTGGCTCACAAAGATATGAATCGACTCTTTCTTCTTTTATCTGATGGTGTTGAGGTAGTCAAATCACCTCTACTGCTTTTGGGTGTTGACGAAGTATGCAGCCAAAGACCAGCTCAACTTCTTGAAAGAGTGGATCAAGACCGGCTTCAAACTTGAATACTACTACCAAGCTGTCCTCTTAAGAGTAGCAGAAAATGCTGAATAGAGGATGGTGTCAGATGCTTCTAGAAAAAGCAACATCGTCTTGAAGATTTCTATGTGATTGATGAGGTCGGAAGTCTCATTGTAGGTCTCCAACTGAGGCAACTTAAAGTTGGGAGGCAGCAACTCTTGCATTACTTTTGAATCAAAGGATGGGTCGCTGCTAAACCCATCATAGGATTGTGCCGAAAGAGCTTTGTTGATGGCTTCGATCTACTTGTCAAGCTCTTGAAGCTTCTTTTTTATGACCAGATCCTGGGCAGTGCAGGCCTCAAATTATTGAGGAGAGCAGCAATCAGGGGTTGAATCATGCCCTAATTGCGGGCTAAGAGACTATCGACGGGTCTATCACCTCCTCGAACTTTGAAAAAGCATTCAAGAAGGCTCGACTTGCAATTGTGGTAGAGAAGCCGATTCTTGCAGTGATACCATCACTAGAGGTGCAGTCAGCACTACTGAAGGAAATACAGGTTGCACCATCGAAGATGGTGCAAAGGCAGCCTGACTTGGCTGTGGTGCCATTGAGAGAGGCATAAAGATAGTTTGCATTGCCTGGACGGTGGTTGTCAGAGTGTTGACATGCTGAAGAAGCAGGTTAAATTGGTCAATCACGATCGATACTGACTGGGTTGGTGAAGAAGTCTCCGCCACTGGTGACTGAACGTGATCATCAACCCGAACATCCACCTGATGGGAGGTGGTGACATCAGTGAGACGAGATGAAGCACTTTTTGGTGGCATATTTTTAGAAAGTAGTCCCTTCCTGTATCTGTTATTGCTTAAATCCATCTACGTCGAAAGTCAAATGATTGGTGTTGCACAAGGATGCCAGAGTGACCTGCAAAACAAGTCCGAGCTAAAAAATTTTACTCCGATGAGGATCTTTCGATGCTCAAATCAGCAGAGAATAATAGAGCAATAACGAGTTCTCTAAGAAAAATTTCTTGCTTACTTAGGTCCTCAGGGCATTTGGTATTTGTAGATAAGATAAGTATCGTGAGGTTGTATAAGTCGATAAATGTAGGGCCATTGACGATGCCGTCGCAGCATGATAGCCTTCTTTTGCTCCCATGGAATGAGAAGGCTATTGCTGGAATGATTCGAATTCCTTATCCGCTCCCACGAAATCAAGCGGAGTGGTTAACAGTTAATTGCAACTGAATTACAGCTGGATCATCACTAATCCATCAGGAGAATTACCACGTATGTTAAGGAATTGCTCGTCTAAAGTAACTAAGGAGACTTAAGTGCTGGATGAGCTGCTATCGAAGAAAATAGTCTGGAGTCACACCTCAGTTCGAATTTTAGATCAGAGAATATGCAGAGAACTCCTTTTCCTCGAGGCGTTGGTGCCTATGTGCTTGTCCGAGGTATCCTGAACATTAGTATGATTGGTCCAAGGTATTTACATTATTACCATAACACTAGTAATAGATTTCTCAGCCACTCTGCTTCTTTATCCGCTGCAGTCAATGCTACAAATTTAGATTTCATGGTAAAATATACTATACAAATTTGTTTCTTTGAAGCCTAGGAGAATGCTCCACCATCTAGTGTGAATACCCAATCAAATATTAATTTATTGTCACATACACTACTTATCTAACTAACGTCCGTATATCCTTCTAGTACTATAGAAAAGTTATTATAAACTAATCCAAAATTAATAATTCTCTTTAAACAACCAAGAACTCTTGCTATACCTTTCCAATATGCAGCACTAGAATTACTTGTAAATCATGAAAGTTTATATACTGCAAAAGAAATATCTAGCCTAGTGTAGTGCATTGCATACATCAAGCTTTTTATTGCACTAGCATATTCAATTTGTGCGACTGATCTACCGGTATTTTGTGTTAGTTTGAATAAGATATTATATAGGATATTAACTTTTTTAAATCCCAAATATTAGAATTTAAGAAATAATTTTTCCAAATAATGGGATTGGATTAATGTAAACCCCCATTAATTTTTTTTGTTTTAATTCCCAAGATAGTATATACCTTATTTAAATCCTTCATTTTAAATTTTGAGGTAAGATACTTCTTAATCTCATTCACACCTTGCATGTTTGTTCTAATAATAAGCATATCATCAATATAAAGGCATATAATAACTCCAAAATCATTAGTAAACTTAGAAAAAATACACTCATCTATACTATTATGCCGAAAATCATTAAACAAAATTACATAATCAAATTTTTCATGCCATTGTTTTGGTGTTTGTTTTAAATCATACAATGATCTAATCATTTTGCAAACTTTCTTTTCATTACCTCGTAACACCAAACATTTTGGTTGTTCTATATACACCTCTTCTTCAAGATCTCCATTTTCAAATATTATTTTAATATCCATTTGATGAACATGCAGATTGTAAATTGATGCTAATACTAAAAGTACTCTAATAGATGTTATTCTAGCCATAGATGCATATGTATCAAAGTAATCTACATCTTCCTTTTGTCTAAATTCTTTGGCTACCAATCTAGCCTTAAAAGTCTAAATAGAACCATCTGTATTATATTTTCTTTTAAAAACACATTTGCATCTAATATGTTTTCACCCAGGAGGTAAATCTACAAGAACCCCAGTATTATTAGCAATTAAAGAATCCATTTCATCATTAATAGCTTCCTTCCAAAAAGAAAAGGTCTTTAGGTCATCTTCCAAATTTAATACAATAGGTATTTCCTTAATCACTTGAGTTCTACTTCCTTCTGTTAGGAAGGAAATAAAAATCGTGTCTAATTTTTTTTCTTTCCTAACTCTTTGACTTCTTCTAGCGAGGTTCATTTTAGGATTTAGATATTTTTCTCTTAGAACTCAAATTTGGACTAGAGTCTATAGTTCCTTGTAGCTTTGTGGGTTCTAATTCTTCTAAAGAGTCCTTTGAAAATTATTTTCAAAAAATTCTACATCTTTAGATTCCACAATTATATTAGTATTCAAGTCTAGCAACATGTATGCTTTAGAATTTTCAGCATATTCCCACAAAAATACCTTTTAGAGCTCTAGGTCCTAACTTTGTTCTTTTATGATCAGGTACCGTATAGAAAGCAAGACATCCCCAAACTCTAAAATATTTTAAGTTTGGTTTTCTATCTTTTTATAGTTCATATGGAGACACTTTAGTTTTCTTAGAAGGTATCCTATTATGAACATGACATCCAGTAAGTAATGCTTCACCCCACAAATTCATTGGTAGTTTTGCATTTAATATCATGGCATTTACCATATCGACTAATGTTCTATTTTTTTCTTTCTCCTAGCTCATTTTGTCGAAGTGTATGTGATGCACTAATTTGATGTATCATTCCATTTTGTTCACAAAAATTAGAAAATTTTGTAGAAAAATATTCTCCATTTTTATCACTTGTTAAAAGTTTAGTCCTTTTTTCTTGCTGATTTTCAACCAAAGATTTATAGCATTTAAATTCATCAAATGCTTCATCTTTGTGTTTCATTAAATAGGCATAAGTAAATCTAGAATAATTATCAATAAATATTATGAAATATCTATTCCCTTCCCTGGTTAATATTCCATTCAATTCACATATGTGTGAATGTATGATTTCAAGTAATTCAGATGTTCTTTCTATCTTAGGAAAAGGTTTCTTAGGCTTCTTTGCATGAACATAAATTTCATATTTTGTTTATTATTAAGACTATATATAAGCAAATTATCTCTAGCCATAGATTCAGTGTACCTATAATTCACATGAACATGCATGCCATAAAGATAAAGGACGATCGATAGTATAAATAGAAACATCCTTCTTATTATTAATACTAAGCTTGTATATTAATTCACGTGTGCTAACCATAAAGATGAAGGACGATCAATAGTATAAACAAAAAAAAAACATCATGCTAAATGTGCATGCCATAAAGATAAAGGACCATCAATAGTATAAAAAGAAACATCGTTCTTATTATTAATACTAAGCTTGTATATTCCATCACATAAATACCCCTTCCCAACAAACACGCCACTCTTAGAAAAAATAATCTTTTCAGATTCTATTTCAACTTTAACACCCTTCTTACAAAGAAGATTTACGGATACAAGATTTTTCCTAATTTCTGGAACATGGAGGAGAACATTAATTAGAGTAATTCGCCTTCCGAAAGTAAATTGCAGATCAATGCTGCCTTTACCCAAGACCTTTGCAACATTACGATTCCATTAATACTTTATGTCCTTCTTCAGTAGCTTCAGATTCCTTAAATTGGCTTTGATCATTACAAACACGCATTGTTGCACCAGTATCGTACCAATAATCCAAAGATTTGTCACTGCCTGCCATATTCAATTCAGCTACCATGCTTATATGCATGTCAAATACCATGTTGGTAATATCTTCAACCATGTTAGCTTTATTAACTTCCTCCCTTCTCAACTTCTTCCTGTATCTACACTCCCTTCTCAGATGCCCTTTGTTTCCGCAGTGGTAACAGGCTAAGTTTTTGTTCTTAAGCATTTGTGGGAGGGTCACCGGTATCGTTAAACTTTTTTTCTTTTTCCCATCACAGAAATTTCTTTTAATGTGTACCATCAATATAATTTACTTTGGGACCAGTTCGTGAAAAACTCATCTTATCATGATTTCTAGTTTCCTCTTCTATTCGAAGATTTTTTTGAATTTATCCCAAAGTAAATTCCTCTATGATACGAACAAGCATCTTCCTATGATCGTTCCAACTTGGAGGCCTTGCTTCTCTGCATTGCATTTTGTCTCTAATGCATTCCAAATCTTCTGCACTACAGATCATATAGCTTGTCTGACGGTATGTTGAGTACGCGTCCCCTGCCCAGCACTTCATCCTCCCCACATTTCTTTTGTTGTGCCTTCATCTCTCTAGCATCTATTGGAGTTGGTGCAGAAATTTCTAGTAATATTGGATCGAGCACGTAAGAAATTTTTAATGAAGTCGGAACAAAGTTGGTTCCCTCAAATCCAGCCAACTTGACGAAATCATAACTCATCATCTCCAAACCTTTTTATGTGTTGGATTCCATAATTAACACCTTAAGCTTGTTAGAGTAGAGAATAAAATATATGATTTTATAGCATGAAATATCACTATCCTTAAGATGTTAATTGCCCCCCCCCCGCTATCAAAGATGCTGATGAAAAATTACACCCCCAGGATGCTATAAAACTACCGAAGCCTGCAACCAGCATCGTCGAAGGCTTTCCAAAAGACTTCTATTTACGAGGGAAAGAAGAAAGAGAGCATGGAAATTACATTCGAACGCATTAGGTGATATTTTTATAATGGTTGAACAGTCGTAAAACACGTCCCATCATCAACAATTGTGACTCCTAATGTATCTAATTTAAATCGGTAACTGCTAACGGTGTTTCAATTTAAATTACAACCGCTGGTTAGTTTCCTGATGACAGGGATAAATAAAAGCCAAAATATAATTTAAATAAAATTATTATTATTATTATTATTTAACCATCTGATAAATCTTTTTTTTTTTTTTTTTAATGTATTACGATCTAACTCCAACAAAATTCACAATGAAGTTTAAGAATTTGGTGTTAATACCACCATTTGGGTTATCGAGCGACAACAATATTGCTGGCTTGTTGCTGTTTTTAAACAAGAGTTCCCGTACCAGGATGCAGGGGTGATCATGATCGAATTTGACTGCCTCCTATGTGCTACATGAGCAGTTCCATTTGGGATGTTGGGCGCGTCATTCCATTTGAAATCAATTCTTGCATGCCATCATTAGATTGTAGATCGAAGTACCTTTCTTGTCTTTTTTTTTTTTTTTCTTTATTTTTTAAAAAATTATACTTGGAAGAAAGGCATCTTTGGTCTCACATAAGTTGTGTCTCAAGAAGACTTCAACCTGTATAGAAGGAGACCTTCTCTCCTTTATGAGACACATTTTAAAGAAAAAAATCTTGAAGCCCAAATTACAGGCTAGAGATCGAAGCAGTAAATATCCCACCATATAGCCATGGTGTCAACATGTGATCTATGTTCTTATTTAAAAAAAAAAAAAAATTATTTTTTTTTTTTCCTTACCGCCTTAGTAGAATGTTTTTACAGCCTAATTAGAATGTTTGAGAGAGAACTAAACCATGGTACCCGGACCTCTGGATTTTTCGTAATGTTTGCATGTCATGCTTTGTAATGCAAGCTTGCTTTGCTCCTGCAAGATTTTATAATTGTTTTATTTTTATTTTTTTTCTTTTCCTTTCTTTTGTTTGTTGATGAGTATATTGGTAGAAGTTTTCTTTCTTTTTCTGATGGGCCGGGGTTGGAACGAAATGGTAGGTGTGTATGGATGGCGATGGGGCAGGCCAAGGACCCAGTACAAAGGATCTCAGGCTCCGGCCTGTGAGTAAAACTTTGCTCATTACCTTCCATTAAAAAAAAAAAAAAAATTCGCCCGTTACCTAGAGTAAAACATTCGGTGGCTTGTTCTGCCTCTCTATAGAATAATCTAATGCGTGCGCCTTTCTTTTTTTTTTTCCGAAGTCATGCATGGATGCATGCCCTTCTTTGTTTTTGTATGCATGACAGATGGGACCTGCTATAGAAATCATAGGAGTTTTCTGTGACCGAGAAAACTCGGAATTCTCTGATGGTAGATGTGTAGATGTGGAGGTAGTCCGTCCATCCACTTATAAAGGGAGATGGGATATGCACCCAAAAAAATAGAAATAAGGGAGCTGGGATACGTGGTTGCTTTTGTATACGTGGGACAGACTTATCCTTGGCTACTTGGTTGCTTAATCACCAATCAAAACAAACATTGAGGCCTCTATAAATCCCAACATATCCGTCATCGAACAAACTGCCGACATATCCTCTGTATCTCCATTAACAAATCAAAGATAGATTAAGTTCTCAATTTTTTCTGATTGCTGAGGAACAGAGAGAGAGAGAGAGAGAAGGCGGAAGATGTCAATCTTGTCGAACCTTCTCTTCCCACCCCCTCCATCTCTCTTCATCACGACGATGTCGGTGATAACCTTTGTGGGTATCTCAAATGGAGGCCTCTCTGAGGTCAGAGGCAAACACATCCGCTACTCAAAATTCGTGAACACAAATTCTCCGAACAATAGGGAGGAGATGAAGTTGCCCAGCAGAATTGGAATACACGCCAGCACTGATCGCGAGCTTGGCTTCGCTCAGCATCCTTGACAATATCGGCGAACCTAGGTGTCTCTTGCTTAACTCGGCACTTTGTGTTCATTTCTTCAAGAGGGTGGTCGAGGTAATGTGCTCGTAATACACTAAGAAATAACCTTTGCGATTTGTTTGCATTTCCATCCATGAAAAATGTTAACAATATTCTATGAATTGTTAAAAAAAAAAAAATTCTAGAATGGTTGGACCACATGCTCCTTGGTTCGCCTTTGACCATCCTTCGTTGCCTGCATGCTATGCTTCCCTTCTGATGGTTGTTGGTTCTGAATTGAGGAGGCCTCTCTTGCTCAATTCTTGTCATGCCCCAACCTTATTGCATCAGATAGATATATGGCAGACAACCACATGTTCCTAGGATTTTATCCTCATAGGATATATATGCAAGACCTTGGATTCTTATATATATATTTAATATATCGAATATTTAAATAGTGGTGCAACTACAATAGAACTAAATCTAGCATGGTAATTCAAATTATTCTACCCATCTCATGAAACAATGAAAACCTTACAAGTACCCTATCAATTCATTTAATCAAGCAAAATGCATAGAAAATTAATTAAACTCCAATTTTCTTTCCGCTCGGCCCATGAATCCCATCCACCTACTCCTTGGCATTTAAAAAAATATCAAAAGAAGATGAACGAACTAAAGCCCGGTAAATTAGAGCATGATTTGAAATCAACTGATTGAGATTGTGTAAAAATAAGATAATGACTATCATTCCACCTAGTTATCATGATATGCAGAAATTAACCTGGTTCTTCAGAAAACCAAAGATATTTGAAACCACCATACCATGACTAAAGATCTAGGCTGCCACAAGGTGCCTCAGATGATTTCTTTTTTTTGTTCCTTCCTTTCTTTCTTTTTTTTTTGTAATTTATTTGTCAAAGGAGGAGGACGGGTCTCCCAGTTTATTCATTTATCAGATGTCTATAAATTGACCGGAAAAAAAAAAAAAAGTTACCAAATAGGTGTTATATATACTGAAATGATCTGAACAATTCTGTTTATTCACCTAGGCTGCTACTAGAGGCAGTAAATATGATCGGTTTTGGATGATATAAAGTGATCTGGCTTTATAGGTCTTGTTTGTGCATCAGTACAGCGGCCACATGATCCTTGAATCGGTCATCCCAATATCCCTCAGTTACTTCATCAGCACTTCGACCATGATCCATGCACAGCATCTAAGTCAGGGCATGGAAGAGCCCTCCGTGGATTTAAAGATTGCAGGCATAATTGTCTTCTTGATTGGAATCACTGGTAACTTGTACCACCACCACCTCCTCTCAAAGCTAAGGAAGAAGGATGACAGAGGATATAAAATCCCAAAGGGTGCTTTGTTCGAACTAGTGATCTGCCCACATTATCTATTTGAGATCATTGGATTCATGGGAATTGCATTCATCTCTCAAACGGTCTATGCTTTTTCCTTCACCTTGGGGAGTATGTTCTACTTGATGGGTAGGAGTTATGCTACTAGGAAGTGGTACCTCTCCAAGTTCAAAAATTTCCCAACAAATGTCAGGGCTCTGATACCCTATATATTTTAGGTGAATGGAGATCACATTCCTCGGACGAAGACAACGAAGCGAAATGCTCTACGTCAATTAGCAATGGATGTTTTACATGTTTAATCCTTTGATAATTTTTATGTGGGATGGTAAAGCTTTTTCTTTAAAAAAGTTGTATCCGCAACAGCTTTGTTCAGACCGTAATTTATTTACTTCACCTAGGGTTATATTAAGTAGTGATGATGTACTAGAATCAGAACAACAATATTTGCTAATATAGATCGACGTCAAACAAACTGGAATTCAATATGATTCAAGTATAGCCGGGCAAATACTAATGGCCAAGAGTCAGGAAAGAGTTACGAGAAAATCTAGACAATTTACTGCCTCTTCTCTACACGGCAAGTTGTCCTCTTGTTTTGTGCTATAATTGCATGGAGATGGGTTGTGTTGGTTTGCTTTGAAATCGAAACTTCATTACAGCATCAGAGTGACTGCAATACGTTGTACATGCTCAAGTCTGAAATTATGTGGCGTGTGATCATTTTTTACGTTCTCATGGACAAGTTTGTCACAATGATGCTTCAAATGACTTGATCACATCCTGCCCCGGAACAAAATGTTTTGCTAACCTGTGATTGCTTATAGTTCATTTTTAATTAGTTATGCAGCTAAGCATGTCATAATGTTTGGTCGTCATGGTGCAACCCCTTATTAAATAGATTCATCAAGTAGGTCATGTCACTTATGTGATGGAGATATTTTTTGGAGCAAAAATGGATGATATTGCTCGATAGACTAAAAGTTAATATCTTGGTATGACATGCATTGCCCATATCCATGGCCTAACCAAACTGGCAATCAGACCACAACACAGAATTATAGTTCACCCAATTTCTTAGTTCGGTGTTCAACCAATCCTATGGAACCAGATGGGTAAGTCCTCATTCTATTTCTTCCACCAGGGTACAAAGCCTAATTTTTGAAGCAAGCGACGACTGTCTGAGATTGGTAGAATAAACATGTCGCATCCTTGAACCGAAATATTGAGTTGGGGATGCCGCAACCACGGCATATTCATACGAAACTATCTCCACGAGCATATAGAATATTTTATCATAATTTCATGAAGCAAGCAGTGGAATTAATAATTGATTAAGTAAATCTAAAATTAAAATTTTAATATCTCATAAAATCCAATAGTATTCGAAATATCTTATATTAAACTTTCGTAAAATCTTAATCTAAAATAAAAAAGATCAAAGTTCTACTTTTGATCACTCTTTCAAAACATATCTCCATCTTAGCTCAGTTCTCGGGATCTATAAAAAATAGTAAAATATAGAATAATCAGCTAAACAATCCAAAAAATAATAAACAATTTAGCTAGATTAATCGGTCAATATTTTTTTCATTTATAGAAAATAAGTATATGAAATTTATTAATTCAAATTAAATCAAGATATACAGTATTATTAAAATATTATGCATGCTATATTCATTTTTTTTAAAATTCTAATGTCGTTCATAAAACTAATTTCTTCAAAACATCAAGTTCATCTCATCCGCTATGAACTATGACCACGATCATACCCTATGGTTAGGCCACACAATGAGCTCATGAATAGTCAAAGTGTCAATATATAATCTCTATCAACTTGGTATTGATGTGCAACATACTACTCTCGATAGGTTTCAAAAAAAAATTTGATAGGATATCAATGTACCAATGTATAACTTTCACCGGTAGAATGTTGATTTGCTAACATATAATCTTATTGTTAAGATGTCAACTTGCCAACAAATAACTCTCACCATCTTATATAATTCTATTGGTAGGAAGTCCAAAGCCACCATGAATTCATTCCAATCATGCAGATAAGATGTCTCTAGATTTGGTCTATACTTCATCGAAATGAGGACATTCAATGAGAATTGGGCTAAAGTCTCCTTAGCCTCCATCAAGGAGAGCAGTTGTACGTTGAGAAGAGTTTAGAAGCAGTCGTGTTTCCATATCTTACCTAAACGGTCAATGTTGAGCAAGATTCCATTGCAATTTCAAGTCTTAAATTTCAAAGCAAGATTCATTTTGAACTTTTTTCTCAAAATATTATTTTTTAATATTTTATTCTAAAAATACCTTCATTATCAACTTATTTTTAGATTTACCGGGTTTAGACCATGAGTTTAGATTTGTGCCGTGGAAAAATGAATTTAGAAATCAAATCATGAAATCATGGTCAAAGCCCACAATTTCATGGAGTTATGGGTTGAGCTACTATTTTCTTTGAAATTTAATACCTATCCATTGTGAAATTATGGGTTCAAGTTGAAGGAACCAGATCTAGGGTTTCACGGATAGATCTTGAAATTTTTTCAAGATCAGGCAGTGGAAGACTTAAATAAATCAAATATTTATTTAAATAAATATGTAAATACCTAGATTTTAGATCTATTACATGATCAAGACATGATATTAAATCAAAAATTAAAATCAAATAAGAAAGAAAATGTGGATCAAATCAACCCAGATCTATATTACATCAAATGCAGGTATGAAATTAATAGATCAGATGAGCAAGTTAGACGTTCTAACTTGCTGATCCAAGCTTGAGGATGAAGTAATGAGCTACACACGCATCCGGCCTCTAGAAGTCATCTACACGAGCCCATGAACATGATCAGAGATCCTGATGCAGGAAATCAGTACAGTATGCTAGCACTATGTTGATCTCTCTTCGATGGTTGATCCGATGCTTTCTTCTTCAAAATTTGGATACTCCAAAATACCAAAAGAAAAGAAGAAGATTTGTGATACCGAGACACCTCTCAAAAGCTCACAAAAAAGGAGAAAGAGATCTGGAACAAAAATCCTAGAAGAAGACCCTCTTCTTCTTCTTTGTTCTTTTTCTAGACATCCTAATTTATATTTTTAATATCTCCATGATCTAGATGAATTTTTCTCTAATTTTTCTACACCAAAGAGATCTCTCAAATATATGCAATCCACGAAAATTTCAGCAAAAAATTCTCTTTAAATAAAGAGATATGCAGAGTCTAAGTTAGGTCAAAAATCTAGACTAAGAAGGACCAAATAAGGGAAGTTGTTGGGGCGCCCAAGAGGCGCCCAACTCTTGGGCGCCCCCACCTTTTTTTCTGATGTGCACCAGCAAAGGGGGCGCACAAAAAATCCCTCTTTTACCATGGAAATTAGAGAAAATAAAGAAAGATGGGTCGGCACACAATGGGAAGAGGATTTGGTCAACAAGGATTCTATCTCATAGAATCCTTAAGCAAAACTAATTCTCCTTATAACTTGGTCTTCCAACAAACTTCCATATGAGAAATAGAAAAGAGAAAGGGGGGCATGAGAAGCCTTTAGGCATGGAGAATTTTACGTAAAAACATAAAGAGAAAAGGATGGGATGTGAGGATTACGTAAAAACAGTAGGACTCCTGTTTTGATTTGGTCAAACAAGATCTTTTAATCAAATAAAAACAAAAGTAAACCAACCCAATTAAATAAGATCCTAATCCATTTAAAGACTTAATTAAATTAGATTTAATTCTAATTTAATTTTCTAATCAAATTAAAAAATTGGGTTGATCCGAGTCCTAGTTAAACTATGACTAGTTCTTCCTTGCACTTGGCTTATCCAATAAACCAATTGGACTTGATCCAATCAAGTCCAAATCAAATCTAATTAAATCATATTTAATTAAACTTAATCTCAGCCTACTGACTTAATCAAATTAAGTCAATTAGCAATCGAATTGCTAATCGATCCTCCTGTAATATTTGTACTAGGTCAAACATCAATCGTATTGATCGTTTAACCCTAAAATGATTCTAAATAGCTAACTAACCATCCGATCGGAACGTGAACTCTAATGTGTGTGACCTCATAGGTTCGAACCTAAGCCGATAGTACAGAAATAAACTTTTGTACCAATCGAAGTAACCATCTAATAATGATACTCGACGATCGGATAGGTCGAAAGGTGTAGAACACCATTCTTAGAATCCATGCGAATATAGTTTCCATATAATTTATTCTCTTGACCATAATGCTCGTAGGACACCTCAGAGTTCAACTGTCAACTCTGATCAGGTTGTCCACATTGTATTTCAAAATATCAAATCCATCTGATGGATTATCCTGACCAAGATTTTGCTATATTGAAATACAGTGATATATTCTTCTTCAACTCTTGGAGTGGTCAATTTCATGATCACACTCCAACTTCGTAAGTACTTGACTGTGCCCAGAAGCCTTTCATTACTAAATTAGAAATTCAGTTAGTTCGGTATCAAAGCACAGTGAGTTACTTGCAAATCATTGAGGTGATCTCAGGTCTAAGGAATACTTATACCTATATCCTATTAGAGATATTTTCGACAGCAAAATGCTCTGAAGTTGATCACGTTCAATGACGATGTACCCATACATCTCACCTATATGCCATACCAGTGTCTCCATATTTTTTGGTTAAAAGGACAACCAACCTATATGGCATATAGCGATCTATGCTCGATACGCGCTGTCATCCTAATTAACACCCTATCATTTGATCGTGAACAAATTTAAGGACTAATCGATAAATTCTTTTTTTATCGAAGCTAAATAGTCCTAAGAATTTTATCACAACAATGGAGTTCATTAGAAGATGTAAGTTTATGATGAAAAAAGATGCCAAAAATTTTTTATTAATTAATAAATTAATTATAATATCTCAATCATCAATAAGCTGATGATTGACTTTGGGACACAATTTTCAACACAAGTCACAATTTTACCTTTTTGAAATGGTAACCAAAGCCCATAATTTTAGGGTTATCCATTTGAAATTCATAAAATTCGGTTGTGAAATTATGGGTTCAAACCATAATTTTATAGTAAAATCGTGACCTCCTTCCATAATTTTATTGCTACTACTTGCAATACCTTTAAAAATATTTTTGACAGATCTAATAGACAATGTACTAATTTCATAACAATGTAGTCCATCAAGATTTACCCGCCAAGCTAATTGTAACAATCTAATCACATGATATCCTTTTAGTTGGTTAATTATTATTTATATCAAAAAATTTATTACTTATTGATGAATTACAATAAACTGATTGATCAATCATAACAAATTGATTAATACATTAGGTTGACCAAGAATTAATTAGTCAACTATGATCAACTATAATTAATTATTATGTCTTAACATTATATTGACTAAGATCAATTACCACCCCTAGATCTAATTTTTTTGTATTTGTTATCTACCATTCTTTTCAAAAAAAAATTATAATATAAATAATAAAAAAATTAGAGAAGACTTACCGTAGAGAATAATAATGCCGATCGAAGAGCAAGCTAGATGGGGTCCGAATGGTGATGATCATAGAAAAATAGATCAGGATGGACCAGAGGGGAATGATCCAACCGATCAATCGAGGCATGCCGGAGGTGAGGGATTGAGTGGGGTGGGCTGGAGCTAGGGGGTCAACCAGGGGTCGGAGGTGTGGGGTCGACTAGCCAATTTCTTAGTTCGGTGTTCAACTAATCCTATGGAACCACATAGGCACGTCCTCATTCTATTTCTTCCACTAGGCTACAAAGCCTAATTTTAGAAGCAAACGACCAGTGTATGACTTTTGAACTAGACATGAGATTGGCAAAATAAATATGTTACATCCATTATCATGCCCCCGACCCGAGAGCACAAGCCAAGGGTCATGACAACCACCGCACACTTATAGGAAACTCTCCCAATAAGTATGCAAGACATTTTATCATACTATCATAAAATAGCAGTGTAATAATTAATCATAAATTATATCTAAAATTTGATTAAATTAAAATCTGATTTTAATATCCCATAAAATTCAATAATTTTCAAAAGATCTTACATTAACTTCAATAAAATTTTCTGTCTAAAACATGAGTATCGATGTTTTGTTTCTAATCATTCTGTCTATTTCTAATTACTCTTCCAGACATACTCTCATATCATCTAGATTCTCGAGATCTATAAAATAATAAAATAGGAATAATGAGCTAGACAGCCCGGTAAACAATGTATCACTTCAATTAAATTTTATCAGACAAATAAAATAAATCATCATTTTATAGAAAATAAATATATAGAGTTCATCAGTTCAAAATTAATTTCGATTATGTATTATTTTCAAAATATTATCATGCCAAATTCAATCTTTTCAAGTTTCTTTCAAGAGTTTAAATTTCTTTCAAATTATCAAATTCTTATCAATCATTCTTTTATTCTTATCATTCTTATCGTTCTTATCATTCATTCTCATCAGCCATGAGCTATGACCACATTATTCCTACGGTAGGATCATAACACCACGTATCTTCTTGCGGTGAGCTGTGAATCATCTGACAGCAATGTCCTTCGAAATCGCTGGTCTACTAGTGGTTAGTCGCTGGTCTGTTGGCGACATAAATCCTCAAGACTAAATCTTTACCAATATATTAGCCCTCATTGGTGGGGTCCTCCACATAGTCAGGCTGAGAGTTAAAATCATTTTAATTCATATTTTTTTCATAATTCATGTTCCTTATTTCAGTTTGTTAAGAATGTACATAATCATATGGTATCAAAATCAATCAAGTATAATACGTAATAAGATCAACACTTTCAATCATACTTCATCATAACATTTTAAAAATAAGATATTTTTAATAATAAAATATTATTCATCAAATTCATGCATCATTTTATAAATCATGTCAAGAAAATTATTATAATATACCGATAAATTTAGAAAAAGTAAAATATTACTTACCTCATACGTATTTCAATAAATCCATATTATTCTTGTAATTTTTTTTTAAAATTTTTTATTCATAGATCATGTTATAGTACCCCACTATCAACATCTACAATCCTATATAGGATCAATTCCAATAATTATAAACTATGCCAATAAACCAAAAAGATAGGTTGACGGTAATTACATTCAATGATCCGAGTCAATCTGGTCATTCTAATCTCATCGATCAAAATTAGACTAGGAGACAGATGGTTTAGAATCAATTTATCTAGGTCAAATCGGATTTGAAGTGGTAGGATTGAAAATCTTTCATTGAGTTCACAAATCAAATGGAGAGATAAAGTCAGAAGAGAGAGAAACTATGAAGATGAATCAGAACTAATCAAGCGATATAGTCCAATAATCCGATTAATCAAATCAAGATAGTTTAAATCAAATCATGATAGAATTATGCCACAGATAATTAATAAAATCATAGGCAATAAAATTTAAAGATATCTGATCTAGCTAAGATAGATGTTGGTACATTGTCCCACATATCATAGATCGAGATCCCCTTTACAAGGATCATTCAAAATTCATCATCAATCTTTTCAAAGATTTAGAAAATCCTAAAAGAGAGATTACGAGAAAATACAAGCAATATAGCGAGAGAATTTTAGAGAGAGAAAGTACTAGAGAGAGAAAGTTGTAGAGAGAGAAAATAGAGAGGAAAAAAGAGAGGAGAGGAAAAAAATCCTTTTCTTTCTTTTCTTTTTCTTTTCTTATTTTCTCTTTTTCTTCTTTTTCTAAAATCCAACAATCATGTTAGAGAGAGAAAATAGGAGAGAGGAGATAGAGAGAGAAAATGAATCGTTAGAGAGAGAAAATGGGATTCAGATTTAAAGGAGGGAGAGAGGAAAGAGAGAAAATTCTTCTCTTCTTTTCTCTCTTTTTTTCTTTTTCTTTTTCCCTTTTCTTTTCTCTTTTTTCTTTTTCTTTTTTTCTTTTCCTTGTTTTTTCTTCTTCCCATTGTTTGCTTTGGAGGAACAGGGGACCATGAGGTCCTCCCTTTTATTTTCTTGAACCGAAGGCCATGGCTGCCCGCCAATAGCTAGTAGCCATCGGGGTTGTGACAGTGCAGTCCAAAGGAAACCAATCTGATGGTCGGCGGTGACCACCGATGCTAAAAAATCAAAAGCAAAGGGTGGAACACCCGAAACAGGAGAAGATTCAAAAAAAAACTTTCCGACGAATTTGATGGCCGGCGATCGTGCTTGGCATGATGGGAATGAAGAAAAAAGAGAGACGAAGGAGGGAACATGCTTACCTTGGGCTTCGGCGGCCTCTCCAACCTGATTTTTCGATGAGCACAATGAAAGCTTCCGTGAAGAAGATCCGACGATCCTCGCCGGTTTGAGCCTTGGTTTTTGGTTGGGAACGGAAGAAGGCTTCTTCCCTTTAAATAGATCTAGTGGGGGAGGAGTTTCACTCCTCCCCGGTGGTAGATTTCGACTCCGATAGAGAGTCAGTCAGGGGAGAAAAAGACTCCCTACAGGAGTCTTCTTCTTCTTTTCTTTTTTTTTTTGGGTTGGTGCTTTGGGATCCATGTGGGGGGTTTGGATTCAGGGCTGGGGCATCATATTCTTCCCTCCTAAAAGAAATTTTGTTCCAAAATTTTCTATCAAAGATTTTCAAACCTTAGGGTTCATCACAATCATGATGTTATTAAAATAAAGTTCAATTCCTCAAAACTTGATTCTTCCAATAGATGATCGAAATCAATTCTATCACAAGATAGGAGAACATATTAATATGAATCATAGAGTGATATCCAAATCAGTCGAGAATTGAAGAAAATATTTTCTCTCATCCATGCTTTCAAATGTTAAAAGATTCACTATTCTAATCTCATCCTTGACATTTTGATATTCTAATTCTTGATGCAATTTCATCAATAAATCATTTCATAAGGAAAAAGTCAATACCCTAAAAGTATATCCTAATCAGAGCCATTCTTTTCTGAAAATCAAAATTGATATCTTACATTTAAATTAGGATATCAAGTTTCTTGCCAAAACTATCAGTTGGTCATGATTTAATCAATATACTATAAGATCATAAACAAACCTTATTGTATTCTCAATGTATGGATGCTCGAGGATAAGAAAATCTAAGATCAAAATCAAGAATCGATAAACAATCTCAATTCTTTCTAATAGATAAAAAAATATATGATTCAATTCTTAGGATAAAGAAAATCTCTTTAGATATTTCAAATCCAAAATCAAGAAGCAAAGGTCCACTCATTAAAATGATAAAAATTTTCTTATCATAGTATATAGGAGCTCTTCTTTTGAAAATCACATAACAACATCTAAAATAATTTCAAAATATTACTCTTTTCATTATCGATGAATTTCTTATATAAGAAATATCTAATTATGTCATTTATCATAATTCTTTAACTCAGAAAATCAACATTTCTGACTTGCTAAAAATAATCAAGATCACCATGCTTTCGTTGTGCACTCTGATGTAATAATCAAAATTTCTTAGGTTCACGAAATAATTTTAATCAAAATTTTTTTCTATCCTATAAATAGAAAAGATCTAAAATTTCAGATTTTTTTTGAAACCAAATATTAACTTTCAATTCTTATTCCTACTTTTCACCCGGTGCACATTAATCTTGATTAACTCTTGAGTCCAATATCACGTTCAAAACCATCATATAAATCTACTATAGTCTAATATGAATCAAATCTTAATTCTGGTATCAATTCAATTAGATAATTTCAAATCAAAATCCTATAAGTCAAATCAATAAGAAATTTCGTCGATGCTCCACCAAGTTTGGACATAAAATAAAAACATATAATTAATTTTAAATCATAATCTTTTCTAAAAATTTTTTCATCAAGATTCTTACTATCTATTGGTGCAGAATCTGGTTGTCGCCAGAATCAACTGGAGTGGTGGTGGACGAGGTCGCCATCGGAACCTGCAAAATAAAGTTTCATTCGGAGCCGATGGAGGGTGGCTCCGGCAGGACCCTCCGACGATCAAATCAGCTCTGGCCAATAGGAATGGAGTGCTCGAGAATGAGTTCCACAGAGCTTAGAGAGAAGAGGAGAGCTTAGAGATCAGAGATTAACGATTAGAGTTAGCATATCTGGAGGATCCTTTATAGGCGGAGCTTAATTGACGGTGATGGCCATACCGCCTGGTAGCAAGCCGTTGGGACTGCATGGAGTTCGGTACAGAGAGGAAGGCATCGTCGGATGGATAGTGACAGTCATATTGGCAGGTCATGGTCCGCATGGGGCTGATTACGGAGAGAATGATGTCACTAGTAGTGGCGGTCATGTCGTCCGATCTCATCGTCTATGGTAGACTGATGGCGATAGTTTATCCAGAGGAGCTTGGACTTGTAGAGAAGTTCGGCCGAAGGGGAAGCTCGAAAAAAGTTCGATCGGAGGAGTGTGGAGGGAGTTTGACTCTCGTAGGTGTCTAGCTGGAAGGACGCGGAGAGAGTTCAGTTCTTGCGGGAGTCCGACTGAAGCTCAACCGCTGAGCAGTCCGAAGGAGCTCGATCGCTAAGCAGTTCGATCGGCTATAGGAGTTCGGCTAAGGTCCAACCGTCGGGAGTCCGAAGGAGCTCGATCGCTAACCAGTTCGATCGACTATAGGAGTTCGACTAAAGCCCCGCCGCTAAGCAGTTTGATCGACTATAGGAGTTCGATCGAGGCGCAACCGCTGAAGCTCTTTCGTGGCTACCAACCGCATCAGATTGAGCACCGAATTGGACTTTGATAGGAGCGAGGTTTATCCCTAATAATAGTCTCCCCCCACTTCCGAGTTCGAAACTCGAAGGAAGAGAGTGCAGAAAAGGCGACTGTCGAAGTCCTTTTCTGGGCTCCGTGCTGGTTCAGATCGAAGCTCAGAGGAGAGATTTCATCTTTAGCCAAAGTTGATGTCGAAGTTGAAGCCCGGAGGAGATCTCATCTCTGGTCGAGGTTGAAGTAGATCTCGTCCCTCATGGTCGAGGTCGGAGGTTGAGCTCCTCAGGGTCGATATTGTCTCCAACAGCCGAGGTTAATACGGATGCTCGAAAGAGATCTGATCTCAAGATGAGGTTATCTCCGATCTTATCTCTGGCCGAGGTTGTCTCGACCGCTCAGGAGAGATCTTATCTCTGATCGAGGTTGAAGTTGAAGCTCTCCAGTTGAGGTTGATACGGTCGCTCGGGAGAGATCTTATCTCTAGCCAAGATTGAAGTTGAAGCTCTCCAATCGAGGTTGACACGGTCGCTCAGGGGAGATCTTATCTCCAGCACCCGAGGTTACCTCGAGGGAGATCTTATCTTCTGCAGCCAAGGTTGATGAAGATCCTATCTCCTGTTAGACTTCGGAGCTCGAATTTTGATTTTGCTCGCATTAGGACGAGGTTCTCCTCCTATTCCTAATGGACTATGGGGGCACATAAGGGACGCTGTCAGGGCCTCTCTCCCCATCTCATCCTTTGTGAATGAGGCTTTCGCTCGAGAGAGATCTTATCTTTAGCCGAGGTTGACACGGTTGCTCGGAAGAGATCTTATCTCTACCTGAGGTTGCCTCTCGGAAGAGATCTTATCTCTGGCCGAGGTTGACTTGGTCGCTCGGGAGAGATCTTATCTCTAGCCGAGGTTAACTCGATCGCTTGGAAGGAATCTCATCTCTAGCCGAGGTTGTCCATGGTCGCTCGAGAGAGATTTTATCTCTGGCCAAGGTTGACTCGGTTGCTCAGGAGAGATCTTATCTCTAGCCGAGGTTGCCTCTCGGGAGAGATCTTATCTTTGGCCGAGATTGACGCTCGGGAGAGATCTTATCTCTAGCCGGGATTGACGCTCGGGAGAGATCTTATCTCTAGCCGAGGTTGCCTCTCGGGAGAGATCTTATCTCTGACCGAGGTTGCTTCTCAGGAGAGATCTTATCTCTGGCCGAGGTTGTCCACGGTCGCTCGGGAGAGATCTTATCTCTAGCTGAGATTGTCCACGATCGCTCGGAAGAGATCTTATCTCTAGCCGAGGTTGCTTCTCGGGAGAGATCTTATCTCCGGCCGAGGTTGACCACGGTCGCTCGGGAGAGATCATATCTCTGACCGAGGTTGCCTCTCGGGAGAGATCTTATCTCTGGCTGAGATTGACCACGGTCGCTCGGGAGAGATCTTATCTCTAGCCGAGGTTGCCTCTCGGAAGAGATCTTATCTCTGACCGAGGCTATCGCTCGGGCGCTCGAGAGAGATCTTATCTCTAGTCGAGGTTGACTCGGTCGCTCAGGAGAAATCTTATCTCTAGTCGAGGTTGAAGTTGAAGCTCTCCAGCCGAGGTTGACATGGTCGCTCGGGGGAGATCTTATCTCTAGCGCCCGGGGTTATCTCGGGGGAGATCTTATCTCCTGCAGTCGAGGTTGATGGAAATCCTGTCTCTTGTTAAACTTCGGAGCTCGAATTTCGACTTTGCTCATATTAGGACGAGGTTCTCCTCCTCTTTCTAATGGACTATGGAGGCACATAAGGACCGCTGTCAGAGTCTCTCCCTCCATCTCATCCTTTATGAACGAGGCCTTCACTCAGGAGAGATCTTATCTCTAGCCGAGGTTGACACGGTCGCTCGGGAGAGATCTTATCTCTAGCCGAGATTGCCTCTCGGGAGAGATCTTATCTCTGGCCGAGGTTGACTCGATCACTCGAGAGAGATCTTATCTCTAGCTGAGATTGACTCGGTCGCTCGGAAGAGATCTCATCTCTAGCCGAGGTTGTCCACGGTCGCTCGGGAGAGATCTTATCTCTGATCGAGATTGACTCGATCGCTCGGAAGAGATTTTATCTCTAACCGAGGTTATCTCTTGGGAGAGATCTTATCTCTAGCCGAGGTTGACGCTCGAAAGAGATCTTATCTCTAGCCGGGATTGCCTCTCAGGAGAGATCTTATCTTCAGCCGAGGTTGCCTCTCGAAAGAGATCTTTCTCTAGATGAGGTTGCATCTCGGAAGAGATCTTATCTTTGACCGAGGTTGCTTCTCAAGAGAAATCTTATCTCTGATCGAGGTTGACGCTCGGAAGAGATCTTATCTCTGGCCGAGGTTACTTCTCGGGAGAGATCTTATCTCTAGCCGAAGTTGCTTCTCGGAAGAGATCTTATCTCTAGCCGAGGTTGACCACGGTTGCTCGGAAGAGATCTTATATTGACCACGATCGCTCGGGAGAGATCTTATCTCTAGCTGAGGTTGACTCGATCGCTTGGGAGAGATCTTATCTCTAGCCGAGGTAGTTTCTCGGGAGAGATCTTATCTTTGGCCGAGGTTGAAGGTCTTTGATCTGCCCGTGTTAGGATGAGATTCTCCTCTTGTTCGTAACACGGCGACTATCAACTGCTTCTTTTCCTATCATCACATACAGTATATTATTGAAAGAGAAGAACTTAATTGAAAGAAAGTTACTGGCAACGCATTCCTGGATTTTGTGTTTCAGGATCGTGGTAGCGTTGTTCCCGCATTTCTTCATGCGGACGACCTTTTCTACCTCATGCTGGCCTCCTCACTTTGGAGCATGCTTCTCTTGGCTTTGACACTGGGAGGTGATGAATCGCCGATGTACCAAGCTCCTCCTTGGGGTAACATTGATGACGCCGTAAGGCGGCCGACCTTATCGTTTCTTGTTACGGCAGCGTCCTTGATCGATCTTCAGGCTGGCATCGAAGGAATTTATCCAGCCGCCCCTTTTTAACGAGCTCCTCAATTTCGTCTTGGAGCTGAATGCATTCCTCAGTGTCGTGGCCGTGGTCGTGATGGTAGAGGCAGACTTGCTTCGATCGCGCTTGTTTAGGGGCGATCGTAATCCTTCTGATCTTGGCAGTTGGTTCTTAACTTCGGTGAGAATCTGAGTTCGAGGAGCGTTGAGGGGGGCGTAGTCGCGGAACCTTTTGGGAGGAGGGCTTCTTTGCGCCCCTCTGTCGGAGCTTCCTTGGTGCCGAGCTCGAGGAGTTCGGGCCCGCCTACTCCCAGAGAGAGTCCATGAGCGCGGCCGAACTTCGTTCGGCCCTCCATCGTCTGTCAGCCGCTCCCTTAAGGCTTCTTCGTCCTTCAACTTGAAGGCTTCTTATACACGGGCATATCTGTCGGCCCGAGCCAGCACATCGGTGAAGTTTCTGGGATACTTTCTTTCCAGGAAGAATAGCAAGTCATTTTTCTGAAGGCCGCCCTTGAGTGCAGCCATCGCAACAGTCTGGTCCAAGTCCCGGACCTCCAATGCCGCAGCGTTAAATCGGATGACGTAAGCCCGGATGGATTCTCCTTGCTTCTGCTTGACGTTCATCAGAGAATCAAAACCTCGGTGTGGACGTCGGCTGCTAATGAAGTGGGCCATGAACTGACTGCTCATCTGGTCAAAAGAGAAGATCGTACTTGGCTTCAATGTAGAGTACCAATTTCTTCCTGCTCCCTTTAAGGTAGATGGAAAGGCTCGGCACAGCATGACGTCTGAAGCACCGTGGAGCAGCATCATGATCCGGAAGGCCTCTAGATGATCAATCGGATCAGAGGTCCCATCGTAGCTTTCAAGTTGAGGGAGCTTGAAGATCGGTGGGATGGACTCTTGCATAATCTGAAGGGAGAAAGAGAGATCGGTGCGGATGTCGGCATGATGAGCTGGGGTGACGTGGTCGAGCTCTTCAATCCGTCGGTCCATCTCCGACAGTCTGTGATCAAGGGCATCATCCTGGTCGCAGATCTTGGGAGACTTTCGGCTACAAACAAAAAAGGTCTCCTCTAGAGGAGAACCATGATCCAAACTCGAATCTTCGGCTCTCTGTTTCCCTTTTCAAGGGGTGGCGGGCACACCGGCCCGAGTACCCTTCCTTGGGGTCGATTTTCGACATCCGAATGGTGGATTTTCTAGTGGAGTCGCCACCGGAGGCTGCTGCATGGCTTGCATTACCTCGGTGAGATCGCGGACCTGCTGGACAAGCTGGTTGAATTGCTCCGCATCTACATTGGATACAGATAGAACCTGAGCTACCGGGGCTGAAGCAAGAACAGACAGATCTGGACGGGATCGGGGCACGGAGGCCACCGACCGTCGAGTCAAAGCTCTCCTGGGAGGCATTTTCTCTTCGAAAAAGAAAAGAGAGATCTCCGGAGAGGGAAGAGAAAAATCATCGCCGAGCATCCCTTTAAGAATAAGAAAACCTTAGTGGTTCGACGCCCTTCCTCTAGCGCCAATCTGTTGGTGCAGAATCTGGTCGTCGCTGGAATCAGCTGGAGCGGTGATGGACGAGATCGCTGTCGGGACCTGCAAAACAAAGTTCCGTCCGGAGCCGATGGGGGGTGGCTCCGGCAGGACCCTCCGACGATCAAGTCAGCTCTGACCAATAGGAATGGAGTGCTTGGAAATGAGTTCCACAGAGCTTAGAGAGAAGAGGAGAGCTTAGAAATCAGAGGTTAGCGATTAGAGTTAGCATATCTGGAGGGTCCTTTATAGGCGGAGCTTAATTGACAGTGACGGCCATATCGTCTGATAGCGAGCCGTTGGGGCCGCATGGAGTTCGATACGGAGAGGAAGGCATCGTCAGATGGATAGTGATAGCCATATTGGTAGGTCATGGTCCGCATGGGGCTAGTTACGGAGAGAGTGGTGTCGCCAGTAGTGGCGGCCATGTCGTCCGATCTCGTCGTCTGTGGCAGACTGATGGCGACAGTTCATCCAGAGGAGCTTGGACTTATAGATGAGTTCGACCGAAGGGAAAGCTCGAAAAAAGTTCGGTTGGAGGAGTGTGGAGGGAGTTCAGCTCTCATAGGTGTCTGACTGGAAGGGCGCGGAGAGAGTTCGATTCTTGCGGGAGTCTGACTGAAGCTTGGTCGCTGAGCAGTCCGAAGGAGCTCGGTCGCTAAGCAGTTCGGCCGGCTGTAGGAGTTTGGCTAAAGCCCAGCCGCCGGGAGTTCGAATGAGCTCGATCGCTAACCAGTTCGATCGGCTGTAGGAGTTCGGCTAAAGCTCCACCGCTAAGCAGTTCGATCAATTATAGGAGTTCGATCGGGGCGCAACCGCTGAAGCTCTTTCGTGGCTACCGACTGCATCAGGTTGAGCACCGAACTGGACTTCGACAGGAGCGGAATTTATTTCCAACACTATCTATCAAACATTCTTTCATAACAATCATACAAGCCTTTTAAAATCAAATTTCTATATAATTCTAGATTTATCAAGGACCTCAATATCAAAAGCAAAAGAACTTAAAATCAATTCATAAATCCAAACTTTGAATTAAATTTTCATATATACCTTATAATCTTCAACAGGCATAAATAACATATATTACTTAGATCCAAAGATAATAATTAAAAATGTTAGTGATCCCACCGAATGAATCCTCTATAATCTCAAAATTAATTTTTTTCACCATGTTGGGGATAAATCCCGCTCCTGTCGAAGTCTAGTTCGATGCTCAACCTGATGCAGTCGGTAGCCATGGAAGAGCTTCAACGATTGCGCCCCGATCGAACTCCTACAGTCGATCGAACTACTTAGCGGTGGAGCTTTAGCCGAACTCCTACAGCCGACCAAACTGATTAGCGGTCGAGCTCCTTCGAACTTCCGACGGTCAGGCTTTAGCCGAACTCCTACAGCCGATCGAACTGCTTAGCGACCGAGCTCCTTCGGACTGCTCAGCGGTCGAGCTTCAGTCGGACTTCCGTAAGAACCAAACTCTCTCCGCATCCTTTCAGTCAGACACCTACGAGAGTCGAACTCCCTCCACACTCCTTCGATCGAACTTTTTTCGAGCTTCCCCTTCGGCCAAACTCCTCTACAAGTCCAAGCTCCTCTGGACGAACTGTCGCCATCAGTCTGCCACAGACGATGAGATCAAACGACATGGTCGCCACTACTGGTGACACCACTCTCTCCATAACTAGCCCCATGCGGATCATGATCTGCCAATATGGCTGTCACTATCCACCTGACGATGCCTTTCTCTCCATACCGAACTTCATGCGGTCCCAACGACTCGCTACCAGGCGGTATAGCCATCACCATTAATTAAGCTCCGCCTATAAAGGACCCTCCAGATATGCTAACTCTAATCTCTAACCTCTGATCTCTAAGCTCTCCTCTTCTCTCTAAGCTCTGTGGAACTCATTCTCGAGCACTCCATTCCTGTTGGCCAGAGCTGACTTGATCGTCGAAGGGTCCTGCCGGAGCCACCCCCATCGACTTCGGACGAAACTTTATTTTGCAGGTCCTAGCGGCGACCTCGTCCACCACCGCTCCAACTGATTCCGACGACGATCAGATTCTGCATCAATAGATTGGCGCTAGAAAGAGGGCGCCGAACCATCGAGATTTTCTTGTTCTTAAAGGAGTGCTCGACGACGATTTTTCTCTTTCCTCTTCGAAGATCTCTCTTTTCTCTTCTGAAGAAAAAATGCCTCCCATGAGAGCTTTGACTTGACGGTCGGTGGCCTCCACACCCTAATCCCGTCCAGATCCGTCTGCTCCTGCTTCAGCCCCGACAGCTCAAGTTCTACCTATATTCGTGGTAGATGTGGAGCAATTTAACCAACTTATCCAGTAGGTCCGCGGCCTCACCGAAGCAATGCAGGCCATGTAACAGCCTCCGATGTCGACTCCATCAGAAAATCCGCCATTCGGATGTCGAAAATCGATCCCAAGGAAGGGTACTCAGGCCGATGAGCCCGCTGCCCCTTGGAAAGAGAAATAGAGAGTCAGGGATCCAAGTTCGGATCATGGTTCTCCTCTAGAGGAGACCTTTTTCATTTATAGTCGAAAGTCCCCCAAGATCTGCGATCAGGATGATGCCCTTGATCACAGACTGCAGGAGATGAACTGATGGATTGAAGAGCTCGACCACATCGCCCCGACTCATCATGCCGACGTCCGTGTCGATCCTCCTTTCTCTCTCCAAATTATGCAAGAGCCCATCCCACCGAACTTCAAGCTCCCTTAACTTGAAAGCTACGATGGAACCTCTGATCCGATTGATCATCTGGAGGCCTTCCGGACCATGATGCTGCTCCACGATGCTTCAGACGCCATGCTGTGCCGAGCCTTTCTATCTACCTTAAAGGGAGCAGGGAGAAACTGGTACTCTACATTGAAGCCGAGTATGACCTTCTCTTTTAACCAGATAAGCAGTCAGTTCGCGGTCCACTTCATCAGCAGCCGACGTCCACATCGAGGTTCGGATTTTCTGATGAACGTTAAGCAAAAGCAAGGAGAATCCATCTGGGCTTACGTCATCCGATTTAACGCCACGGCATTGAAGGTTCGGAACTTGGACCGGGCTATTGCAATGGCCGCACTCAAGGGCAGCCTTCAGAAAAATGACTTGCTGTTCTTTCTAGAAAGAAAGTATTCCAGAAACTTCATCGATCTGCTGGCTCGGGCCGACAGATATGCCCGTGCGGAAGAAGCCTTCAAGTTGAAGGGCGAAGAAGCCTTAAGGGAGCGGCTGGCAGATGATGGAGGGCCGAACGAAGTTCGGCCGCGCTCACGGACTCCCTCTGGGAGCAGGTGGGCTCGAACTTCTCGAGCTAGGCACCAAGGAAGCCCCGACAGAGGGGCGCAAAGAAGCCCTCCTCCTAAAAGGTTCCGTGACTACGCCCCCCTCAATGCTCCTCGAACTCAGATTCTCATCGAAGTTAAGAACCAACTACCAAGACCAGAAGGGTTACGGTCACCCCCAAATAAGCGCGATCGAAGTAAGTACTACCTCTACCATTGCGACCACGGTCACGACACAGAGGAATGCATTCAGCTCCGAGACAAAATTGAGGAGCTCATTAGAAAGGGGCGGTTGGGCAATTCCTTCGATGCCAGCCTGAAGATCGGCCAAGGGCGCTGCCATAACAAGAAACGATAAGGTCGGCCACCTCACGGCGTCATCAACATTATCCCAAGGAGGAGCTTGGTACATCGACGACTCATCACCTCCTAACGTCAAAGCCAAGAGAAGCATGCTCCAAAGTGAGGAGGCCAGCATGAGGTAGAAAAGATCATCCGCAAGAAGAAACGCGGAGGAACAACGCTACCACGACCCTAAAATACAGAATCCGGGAATGCGTTGCCAGTAACTTTCTTTCAATAAAGTTCTTCCCTTTCAATAATATACTGTATGTGATGACAGGGAAAGAAACAGTTGATAGTTACCGTGTTAGAAACAGAAGGAGAACCTCGTCCTAACACAGGTAGGTCAAAGACCTTCAACCTCGGCTAGGGATAAGATCTCTCCCGAGAAACAACCTTGGTTAGAGATAAGATCTCTCCCGAGCGATCGAGTCAACCTCGGTCAGAGATAAGATCTCTCCCGAGCGATCGAGTCAACCTCGGCTAGAGATAAGATCTCTTCCGAGCGATCGTGTTCAACCTCGGCCAGAGATAAGATCTCTTTCGAGCCACCGAGTCAACCTCGACTAGAGATAAGATCTCTTCCGAGCGATCGAGTCAACCTCGATCAGAGATAAGATCTCTCCCGAGCGCCCGAGCAACAATCTCGGCCAAAGATAAGATCTCTTCCAAGAGGCAACCTCGGCCAAAGATAAGATCTCTCCGAGCGACCGTGGTCAACTTCGACCAGAGATAAGATCCCTCCTCAAAGGCAATCTCGGCTAGAGATAAGATCTCTCTCGAGAAGCAACCTCAACCAGAGATAAGATCTCTTTCGAGCGACCGTGGACAACCTCGGCTAGAGATAAGATCTCTCCTGAGCGACCGTGGTCAACCTCGGCCAGAGATAAGATCTCTTCCGAGAGGCAACCTCGGCTAGAGATAAGATCTCTCCCGAGAAGCAACCTTGGTCAGAGATAAGATCTCTCCCGAGTGATCGTGGACAACCTTAGCTAGAGATAAGATCTCTTCCGAGCGACCGTGGTCAACCTCGGCCAGAGATAAGATCTCTCCCGCGAGGCAATCTCAGCTAGAGATAAGATCTCTCCCGAGAAGCAACCTTGGTCAGAGATAAGATCTCTCCCGAGTGATCGTGGACGACCTCGGCTAGAGATAAGATCTCTCCCGAGTATCAACCTTGGTCAGAGATAAGATCTCTCTCGAGAAGCAACCTCGGTCAGAGATAAGATCTCTTCCGAGAGGCAACCTCGGTCATAGATAAGATCTCTCCCGAGAGGCAACCTCGGCTAGAGATAAGATCTCTTCCGAGCATCAACCTCAGTCAGAGATAAGATCTCTTCCGAGAGGCAACCTCGGCTAGAGATAAGATCTCTCCCGAGCGATCGAGTCAACCTCGACCAGAGATCAGATCTCTCTCGAGTGACCGTAGACAACCTTGGCTAGAGATGAGATCCCTCTCGAGCGACCGAGTCAACCTCGATTAGAGATAAGATCTCTTTCGAGCGACCGAGTCAACCTCGGCCAGAGATAAGATCTCTTCCGAGAGGCAACCTCGGCTAGAGATAAGATCTCTCCCGAGCGACCGTGTCAACCTCGGCTAGAGATAAGATCTCTTCCGAGCGAAGACCTCATTTATAAAGGATGAAATGGGGGGAGAGGCCCCAATAGCGGCCCTTATGTGCCCCCATAGCTCGTTAGAAATAGGAGGAGAACCTCATCCTAATGCGAGCAAAATCGAAATTTGAGCTCCAAAGTCTAACAGGAGATAGAATCTCTATCAACCTCAGCTGCAGGAGATAAGATCTCCTCCGAGGTAATCCCGGGCGCTGGAGATAAGATCTCCCCCAAGTGACCGTGTCAACTTCGGCTGGAGAGCTTCAACTTCAACCTCGGCTAGAGATAAGATCTCTTCCGAGCGACCGAGTCAACCTCGGTCAGAGATAAGATCTCTTCCAAGCGATCGAGTCAACCTCGGCTAGAGATAAGATCTCTTCCGAGCGCTCGAGCGACAACCTCGGTCAGAGATAAGATCTCTCCCAAGCGACCGTGGTTAATCTCAGCCAGAGATAAGATCTCTCCCGAGAGGCAACCTCAGCTAGAGATAAAATCTCTCTCGAGAAGCAACCTCGATCAGAGATAAGATCTCTCCCGAGCGACCGTGGACAACCTCGGCTAGAGATCTTCTCCGAGTGACCGTGGACAACCTCGATCAGAGATAAGATCTCTCCGAGCGTCAACCTCGGCCAGAGATAAGATCTCTCCCAAGAAGCAACCTCGGCCAGAGATAAGATCTCTCCCGAGAGGCAATCTCAGCTAGAGATAAGATCTCTCCCGAGAGGCAACCTCGGTTAGAGATAAGATCTCTCCCGAGCATCAACCTCGGTCAGAGATAAGATCTCTCCTGAGAAGCAACCTCGGCTAGAGATAAGATCTCTTCCGAGCAATTGAGTCAACCTCGGTCAGAGATAAGATCTCTCTCGAGCGATCGTGGATAACTTCGGCTAGAGATGAGATCCCTTCCGAGCGATCGAGTCAACCTCAACTAGAGATAAGATCTCTTCCGAGCGACCGAGTCAACCTCAGTCAAAGATAAGATCTCTTCCGAGAGGCAACCTCGGCTAGAGATAAGATCTCTTCCGAGTGACCGTATCAACCTCGGCTAGAAATAAGATCTCTTCTGAGTGAAGACCTCGTTCACAAAGGACGAGATGGGAGGAGAGGCCCTGACAGCGGTACTTATGTGCCCCCACAGTCCGTTAGAAATAGAAGGAGAACCTCGTCCTAACGCGAGCAAAGTCAAAATTCGAGCTCCAAAGTCTAACAGGAGATAGAATCTCCATCAACCTCAACTGCAGGAGATAAGATCTCTTCCGAGGTAATCCCGAGCGCTAGAGATAAGATCTCCCTTGAGCGACCGTGTCAACCTTGGCTGGAGAGTTTCAACTTTAACCTCGGCTAGAGATAAGATCTCTCTCGAGCGACCGTGTCAACCTCGGCTGGAGAGCTTCAACTTCAATCTCGACCGGAGATAAGATCTCTCCCGAGCGACCGAGACAATCTCGACCAGAGACAAGATCGGAGACAACCTCATCTTGAGATCAGATCTCTTCCGAGCGTCCGTATTAACCTCAGCTGCTGGAGACAATATCGCCCCTTAGGAGCTCAACCTCCGACCTCGACCACGGGGGACGAGATCTACTTCAACCTCGATTGGAGATGAGATCTCCCTCGGACCTCAACTTCGACATCAACTTTGACTGAAGATGAAATCTTCCTTCCGAGCTTCGACCTGAACCAGCACGGAACTCAAAAGAGAACTTCGATAGTCTTCTTTTCTGCACTCCCTTCCTTCGAGTTTCGAACTCGAAAGTAGGAGAGGACTATTGTTGGAGATAAACCTCGCTCCTATCGAAGTCCAGTTCGGTGCTCAACCTGATGCGGTCGGTAGCCACAAAAGAGCTTCAGCGGTTGTGCCCCGGTCGAACTTCTACAGTCGACCGAACTGCTTAGCGACGAAACTTTAGCCGAACTGCTATAGCCGATCGAACTGGTTAGCGACCGAGCTCCTTCGAACTTTCGACGGTCGGGCTTTAGCTGAACTCCTACAATCGGCTGAACTGCTTAACGGTCGAGCTCCTTCGGACTGCTCAGCGGTCGAGCTTCAGTTGGACTCCCGCAAGAATCGAACTCTCTCCGCACCCTTTCAGCCAGACACCTACGAGAGCCGAACTTCCTCCATACTCCTCCGACCAAACTTTTTTTGAGCTTCTCCTTCGGCCGAACTTCTCTACAAGTCCAAACTCCTCTGGACGAACTGTCGCCATCAGTCTGTCACAGACGATGAGACCAGACGACATGATCGCCACTACTGACGATACCACTCTCTTCGTAACCAATCCCATACAGACCATGATCTGCCAATATGGCTGTCACTATCCACCTGATAATGCCTTCCTCTCCGTATCGAACTCCATGCAGTCCCAACGGCTCGCTACTAGGCGGTATGGCCGTCACTGTCAATTAAGCTCCGCCTATAAAGGATCCTCCAGATATGCTAACTCTAATATCTAATCTCTGATCTCTAAGCTCTCCTCTTCTCTCTAAGCTCTGTGGAACTCATTTTCGAGCACTCCATTCCTATTGATCAGAGCTGACTTGATCGTCGGAGGATTCTACCGGAGCCACCCCCCACCGACTTCGGATGGAATTTTGTTTTGCAGATCCCGACGGTGACCTCGTCCACCACCACTCCAACTGATTCCGACGATGATCAAATTCTGCACCAATACACCAGAAATAAATTGAATTGTATTATTTCCAAATATGCATTTCTCTTGACACGCTAGCTTATATATGATCCACAAATGCCGATCACAAATCAAATGCTATGTATCTTAATTTTGTGTGGTCCTTTCATACATAATCATAAGGTTTAATAAAAAATCCTAAAGACAATTTATACTATAATCATTATCGATCTACACCCCATGTCCCTAATGTCCACTCATCAATGTTAGATTCTATAACTTATGTTTCATCCACTTATGCTCTGATACCACCTAAATTATTATGCCCTCAATCCGAGATCACAAGCCGAGGATTATGGCAACCGCCGCACACTTATAGGAAACTCTCTCCATAAGTATGTAAGACATCTTATCATACTATAATAAAACAGTAGCAAAATAATTATCATAAATTATATCTAAAATTTGATTAAATTAAAATTTGATTTCAATATCCCATAAAATTCAATAATTTTCAAAAGATCTTACATTAATTTCAATAAAATTTTCTATTTAAAACATGAGTATCGATGTTCTGCTTCTAATCATTCTGCCTATCTCTAATTACTCCTCTAGACATACTCTCATATCATCTAGATTCTCGAGATTTGTAAAAATAATAAAATAGAAATAATGAGCTAGATAGCCCAATAAGCAATGATCACTTCAATTAGATTTTATCAGGTAAATAAAATAAATCATCATTTTATACAAAATAAACATATAGAGTTCATCAGTTCAAAATCAATTTCGATTATACATTATTTTCAAAATATTATCATGTCAAATTTAATCTTTTCAAGTTTCTTTCAAAAGTTTAAATTTTTTTCGAGTTATCAAATTCTTATCAATCATTCTTTTATTCTTATCATTCTTATCATTCTTATCATTCATTCTCATCAGTCATGAGCTATGACCACATTATCCCTGTGGTAGGGTCATAACACCATGTATCTTCTTGCGGTGTGCTGCGAATCATCTAATAGTAATATCCTTCGGAACCGCTGGTCTGCTAACGGTTAGTCGCTGGTTTGCTGGCAACATAAACCCTCAGGACTAAATCTTTACCAACATATTAGCTCTCATTAGCGGGATCCTCCACATAGTCAGGCTGAGAGTTAAAATTATTTTAATTCATATTTTTTTTAATAATTTATGTTTCTTATTCCAATTCATTAAGAATGTATACAATCATGTGGTATCGAAATCAATCAAGTATAATACGTAATAAGATCAACACTTTCAATCATACTTTATTATAATATTTTAAAAATAAGATACTTTCAATAATTAAATATCATTCATCAAATTCATGCATCATTTTATAAATCATGTCAAGAAAATATATTATAATATACCAATAAATCTAGAAAAAATGAAACATTACTTACCTCATACGTATTCTAATAAATTCATATTATTCTTGCAATTTTTTTTTAAAAATCTTCTATTCATAGATCATGTTGTAGTACCCCACTATCGACATCTACAATCCTATATAGGATTAATTCTAATAATTATAAACCATGCCAATAAATCAAAAAGATAGGTTGACGGTAATTACATTCAACGGTCCGGATCAGTCTGATCATCCTAACCTCATCAATCAAGATTAGACTAGGAGACAGATGGTTTAGAGTTTATTTATCCAGGTCAAATCGGATTCAAAGTGATAGGATTGAAAATCTTTCATTGAGTTCATAAATCAAGTGGAGAGATAAAATTAGAGGAGAGAGAAACTATAAAGATGAATCAGAACTAATCAAGCGATATAGTCCAACAATCTGATTAATCAAATCAAGATAGTTTAAATCAAATCATGATGAAGTTATCCCATAGATAATTCAATAAAATCGTAAGTAATAAAATCTAAAGATATTTGGTCTAGCTAAGATGGGTATCGGTACATTGTCTAACAAATCATAGATCAAGACCCCCTTTACAAGGGTCATTCAAAATTCATCATCAATCTTTTAAAAAATCTAAAAAATTCTAAGAGATAGAAAGATTACGAGGAAATACAAACAATATAGAGAGAATTTTAGAAAGAGAAAGTTCTAGAGAGATAAAATTATAGAGAGAGAAAGTAGAGAGGAGAAGAGAGAGGATAGGAAAAAAAAATTTTCTTTTTCTTTTCTTGCTTTCTCTTTTTTTTCTAAAAATTCAATAATCATGTTAGAGAGAGAAAATAGGACAGAGAAGATAGAGAGAGAAAATAGGATTCAGATTCTGAGGAGGGAGAGAGGAAAGAAAGAAAAAATTTCTCTCTTCTTTTCTTTTCTTTTCTTTTTTTTTGCTTCTTCCCATTGTTTGCTTTGGAGGAACAGGGACCATGAGGTCCCTCCTTTTATTTTCTTGAATCGAAGGCCATGGCTGCCCGCCAATGGGAGCTGGCAGCCATCGGGACTGCGACGGCGCAGCCCGAAGGGAACCAATCCGATGGTCGGTGGTGACCATCGGTGCTAAAAAATCAAAAGCAAAGGGTGGAACACCCGAAATAGGGGAAGATTCAAAAAGAGTTTTTTCGGCGAATTTGATGGCCGACAATCGTGCTTGGCAGACGAAGGAGGGAACATGCTTACCTTGGGCTCTAGCGGCCTCTCCAACCTGATTTTTCGGCAAGCACAACGAAAGCTTCCGTGAAGAAGATCCGGCGATCCTCGCCGGTTTGAGCCTTGATTTTTGGTTGGGGAATGAGGGAAGGCTTCTTCCCTTTAAATAGATCCAGTGGGGGAGGAGTTTCACTCCTCCTCGGTGGTAGATTTCGACTCTGATAGGAAGTCGATCGGGGGAGGAGTCTTCTTCTTCTTCTTCTTCTTCTTTTGGGTTGGTGTTTTGAGATCCGTATAGGGGGTTTGGATTTAGGGCTAGCATCACATCCTTGAACCGAAATATTGAGTTGGGGATGCCGCAACTACCGCATGTTCGTACAAAACTATCTCCACAAGCATACAAAGCATTTTATCATAATATCATAAAATATATAGCAGAATTAATAATTAATTAAATAAATTTAAAATTAAAATTTTAATATCTCATAAAATTTAACCATATTTAAATTATTTTATATTAAATTTTTATAAAATTTTAATCTAAAATAAAAAGATTAAAATTCTGCTTACTCTTCTGAAATATATCTTCATCTTAACTTAGTTCTCAGGATCTATAAAAAATAAAAAAATATAAAATAATAAGTTAAACAATCCAAAAAGCATTGAACATTTTAGCTCGATTAATCAGCCAATATTTTTTTTTATTTATAGAAAATAAGTATATAAAATTTATTAATTCAAACCAAATCAAGATATATAGTATTACTAAAATATTATGCGTGCTATATTTAATTTTTTTTAAAAATTCTAATGTCATTCATGAAAACTAATTTCTTTGAAATATCAAGTTCATCTCATCCGCTATGAACTATGACCATGGTCATACCTTATGGTTAGGCCAAATAATGAGCTCGGAAATAGTTAAAGTATGAATATATAATCTCAATCAATTTGGTATTGATGTGCAATGTACTACTCTCCTTGGTAGGTTCAAACAAAATTTTGATAGGATATCAATCTCATTGATATGATATCAACTTGCCAATGAATAACTCTCACCATCTTATATAATTCTATTGGTAGGAAGTCTATAGAGCCACTATGAATTCATTCCAATCATGCAGATAAGACGTCTCTAGGTTTGGTCTATACTTCATCGAAATAAGGACATTTAACGAAAATTGGGCTAAAGTCTCCTTAGCCCCCATCAAGGAGAGTGGTTGTAGGTTGAGAAGAGTTTAAAAACGGTCATGTTTCTAAATCTTACCTAACCGGTCAATGTTAAGCATGATTCCATTGTAATTTCAAGCCAGATCCGATTAAATTTCAAATCAAACTTCATTTTGTACTTTTCTTTTCAAAATATTATTTTTTAATATTTTATTCTAAAAATATCTTCATCATCAACTTATTTTTGGATTTACAGTTTGGATGTCATGTGGGCTAAAATCATGGGTTGAACCCATAAGTTCGAGTCCAGCTGGCCATAATTATGGGTTTAGACCATGAGTTTAGATTTATGATATAGAAAAATAAATTTAGGATTCAAATCATGAAATCATGGTCAAAGCCCATGATTTAACGAAATTATGGGTTGAGCCTCAATTTTTTTTGAAATTCAAATATCTATTTATGGGTTCAAGTCACAATTTCACTTTTTTGAAATGGTAACCTGAGCCCATGATGTTAGGGTTGTTCGTTTGAAATTCAAAAAATCGTTGTGAAATTATGGGTTCAAATCATAATTTTATAGTAAAATCATGACCTCCTTCCATAATTTTATTGTTACTGCTTGTAATATCTTTAAGCATATTTTGATAGGTCCAATAGGTAATGTACTCATTTCATAACGATGTAGTCCATCAAGATTTGCCCATTAAGCTAACCGGAACAATCTAATCACATGGTATCCTTTTAGTTGGTTAATTATTATTTATATCAAAAAATTTATTACTTACTGATGAATTACAATAAACTAATTGATCAATTATGATAAATTGATTGATACATTGAATTAATTAGTCAACTATGATTAACTATAATTAATTATTAAGACTTAACATTATATTGACTAAGATCAATTATCATCTTTAGATCTAATTTTTTTTATTTCTTATTTATTATTTTTTAAAAAAATAAATTATAATATAAATAATAAAAAATTAAAAAAAATTTATCGTAGAGAATAATAATGCTGGTCGAAGAGCAAACTAGATGGGGCCTAGATGGTGATGATCATAAAAAACTAGATCAGAATAGAATAGAGAAAAATGATCCAATTAGCCAACTAAGATAGGTCGAAGATGGAGGATCGAGCAGGATGGATCGAAGGTAGAAGGCCGATTGGGGGCTGAAGGTGAAGAATCGATTGAATGAGGTTGAAGATGGAAGGTCAGAGGTGGGGTGGGGGTTTGACCAAGGACGGGCCGGCGGTGGGCGTTGATAAAAGTGAGGCCGAGAGGGGCAATTAGATCGGGGTAGGAGGGATTCCGGTAGAGAGAGCATGAGATGTCGGGATACTAGCGAAATGGAGGGTAGGGGACCACATAAGAAAAAGATGATATATTTAAAATTATGACTTGGTCTTATAAGTTCATAAAATTATGATTTTAAGACATAATTTCATACACAGCAAACTCCACCGTGGAGAGGTGGGATATTTGGTAAGATGGTGGGACAGCTGGCCTTAAAATCGTGGATTTAACCATGATTTCACGTCGTACAGTTATATCAAAAATAAGTTGAGATTCACCGCTTTCCCAGAATTAATTATTAAAAAAATATTATTTATAAACAAAATCCCTTCATTTTGATCGAATCTCGCGGCGAGCGAGCCCGAGCCCCGCAGCCATGGCTGGCTGCTCTCTTGTTGCATATTAGCCGGCCTCTTGGCTGCTCTCTTGTTGCATATTAACCGGCCTCTTGGTACCCTCGCTCCCACTCTTTACTCTTCCCGGTCTCCTCCAGATGCCGAGCGTATTCCACTCTCTCACCTCTCCCCATCTCTGCCGAAAGAAGCTCAAAAAGAGGAGGAGAAACCCCACCAAAACCCTAACCCTAAACCCTTCTCGCAAGCCCCCAACCCCAAATCTCGAACCACAAGTATCCGGTCGCGAAGAGGCCGAGGAACCGCTGGAGGAGGAGGAGGAGGAGGAGGTCGGCTTCAAGCTTAGACCCTCCGCCTCCTCCCGATCTTTCGCCGTCCAACCTCTCGGCAACCTCTTCCTCCTCGATCCCTGCGCCAACGCCCGGAACTCTGGCCTGGGCGCCCTCCGCGTCCTCTCCGACGAGCTCCTCCTCGACATCCTCGGCCTCCTCTGCGGCCGCGACGTCGCCGTCCTCTCGGCCGTGAGCCGCTCCTTCTACGTCTTCGCCGGCCACGAGCCCCTCTGGAAGAATCTCGTCCTCGAGGAGCTCAAAGGTGATTTCTTGTTCGATGGCTCTTGGAAATCCACCTATGTTTCGGGCATCGCGCCTCGCTCCGCCCCCTCCCATGGCGCAGCCATCACCATTCGGAACTTTTACTCGGATTATTTGTTCCAGAGCTGGCTGTGCGCCAATCTGGAGATGAAGCCGGAATGGCTTGAGAGGGACAACATCGAGAGGAGGCGGGGAATTTCGGTGGAGGAGTTTGTGGAGTCGTTCGAGGAGCCCAATAGGCCGGTGCTTCTGGAGGGATGCCTCGAGAGCTGGCCGGCAATGGAGAAGTGGACATGGGAACAGCTTGTGAAGGTCTGCGGGGATGTGAAGTTTGCAGCGGGGCCAGTGGAGATGACGCTCGAGCGCTACTTCCGCTATGCCGATTCGGCAAGGGAGGAGCGCCCGCTGTACCTCTTCGACCCAAATTTTGCCAAGAAGGTGCCCGAGATGGGATCGGACTATGAGGTTCCGGTATACTTCAGGGAGGATCTCTTTTCATTTCTCGGAGAGGAGAGACCGGATTACCGGTGGGTCATCATCGGACCGGCAGGGTCGGGTTCGTCGTTCCATGTGGACCCTAATTCCACATCTGCTTGGAATGCGGTGATCAAGGGTTCGAAGAAATGGGTGATGTTTCCACCGGAGATTGTGCCACCAGGGGTCCACCCAAGTCCAGATGGGGCTGAGGTTGCATGTCCAGTCTCCATCATGGAGTGGTTTATGAACTTTTATGGAGCGTGTAAGAACTGGAAGAGGAGGCCTATTGAGTGCATCTGCAGAACTGGTGAGGTGGTCTTCGTGCCCAATGGGTGGTGGCATCTGGTGATCAATCTCGAGGACTCCGTTGCAATCACACAGAACTATGTGAGCAGGTAAGCTTCTCTGCACTTCATAAAACTTCTCATTTGTTAGTTTTCATGTGGAGTTAGTATGGAACCAAGTATACGACTACTTCACTGCTATGAATCTTCTATTCAATCTGGGATGATGCTTGCAATTCTTAATTGCGTCAAGTCCGGTAATGTTTGTTTGTTATCTGGGATGATGCTTGTCGGGAATCTAAATTTTTATCCTCACGATAGCATGTTTATGAAGAATTCTTGAGTTACTTTGCATGAATGGTCATTACATTATCATGTTCAGTCACCTCCTGTCAACTAAATTATCTCGTTTCTAGATCTTTCGTGCACTGGTTCCGCATATAAGAATCATACTAAATATAGGACTCCGCAATAAAAAAAACATATCAGAATTATTCTATTACAAATTTAGAAACGTGACTAAAATTTGATGTCATCCCTAATGGAAAATTTATAAGAAAATGTGCCAAAAACCTCTAAATCCACTGTAGTTTTTGCTAACTGCAGTTTTCACTTGCGAATCTGCTGGCTTCTTTGACGCTTGGCATGATCTTGGTCATAGTACATATTAGCTGCACCTTGTTGTGCTACATCAAAATTATAAAACATAATATTTTTCATTGACAAGCTAAAATCATTGATGAGGTAGAAAAGCATTGTTTTGTTGAAAACCATGGAACAAGTGATGAGAATGACAAGCTTTGGGTTTTTTGGAAGTTGATGTTCGAGATGTTCAAGATCACCAGCTTTGAAGACCGAAGGATAGATTTGATCATGAGAAGAAGCAGGATTTGTCTTCACTACCAACTCCTAGTGGTACAACTAAGGCTGCAAATGGCTTGTCTTAGGCACCCACGTTGGAACTTGAACCGATGTCGTGAACGGCCTGCTTGACCTAAGAACTCAACCACCGAAATTTGCCCCAAACCTAACAGTCTAGATTAAGATAGACAACAGGAATCTTAAAGCTATTATCCAATGGTTTAAAAGAATCCCTTTATAATCTATTAAATACTACCACACCTTCCCTTTCAACTTCTGAATAATGCCCCCTCACTTGTTAGATTATGTGATCTTGTGGTTTTAAAAAGATCTTGTTTAATATGTACACATACTTATGTAGGTATCTATTTAAATATTGTGTTGGGTCATAGGCAAGTTAATGAGTCTGGACATGGCCCAAAACCCCATCCAACCTGATATATTATGGACAAGACAGCCAAATCCTGAGCTAAACTGGCCTAGGAACGTTCCCCATTGTGCCCCATGTGCATAGAGTGAGAGAAACATCTTCTGCGCCTCCTTTGCGCCACCCTCAACTCCACTGCATCTTCCTAGCCTCCCTGTCTGCACCACTCTCGACTGTATCACATCCTCCCAGTCTCCCTTTTTGATACACTGCCTCCTCCCTCATTGCCATCCTCTTCTGCATGGTGTCATCCCCACCTCCCCCCATGTGTCAAAGGGGAGATTAGGCCAGATTGGGTTGGATCGTGGTGGCTCACCAGGTCAGGTTGTGTCCAGGTTATGAAAGTCAGAATTTCTGGTTGGTTGGGCTAGGAATCATGGATACTTCAAATAGTATGCCATTCCCTTTTGGATTCCAATACTTGTTGGATACATCTAGGATACGTGTCGCTTACTTGTAGTATCTTTTTTTTCTTCCTTCAAAATTTTAAAAATGTTTCAAATACTTCATGGGTATTCGTAATATATGGTACTTCCTAGATATGTGTGAGATCCATCTCCAATGTTGCTAGGGATGAGGGAGAGGGCTTTATTTTCTTTTATTTTTTGATGAATTTTAACCTATTAATGATAAATGATTCTTTTTGCACTATGCAATGTTGATATTATTAATGCTATATAAACTATGGTCTATTAGTTTCGGTTATAACTACATTATAAATTTTGTGGATGCCAATGGTTGCTAATGCTACATATGAAGTTTAATCTGTCTTTTTGATAAGACATTATGCTTTATAGATTATTTTTTAGTATGTGCAAAAATTATACACATATTCATTGAGATATCCTGGTCTTGTTTTATCCTACATTTTAAAAATTTGTATTAGTGTATCTTTGTTGTGTTGTATCTGTATCCTGTATTCGTACCAAATGCCTCACAAGGGGCAGGTGATTTTCAGGTAAGCACTGACCCATTAACGGGCCTATCAAGTGAATATTGGGTCGGGTTTATCTAAATTTGCATCTGTCCTAATTAGCAGGTTTGTTAATTGGGTCAGAATCAGGTAATTGGGTCAAGGAGTACAATCCTAAACTGACCTCATCAGGCCCATTGACAGCCCTGGTTGGGTTTTATTTTCAGTTAATTTGCTGAACTATTAGGCTGTGGGGGTTTCTATTTGGATCTTTTGGAAGAAAGTTGGGTTTTTTCTAATTTCTTGAAAATTTCATACTTAATTCTGGTGTTATGTTTTTCATGGGTTTTTGAGTCTCATTTTAATAAGGTTATCTTCTAATGCAGGTACAGGTTGGTTCAGAAAGGTTTCAAATAAACAAGCTTGTGTTTTGAATTAGTTTTGATAGTTCTTTATGTTGAGTTTTATAGAAAATGAATTTTGCTATTTTTTTGGAATTATCGTATTTTATTTGCTACTCTTCATTTTTCTTAAGGAAAATCCCAGGGACATTTTATTTAGTTAAGGTTTACCATCTCACCGCATTTTTTGCTATTAAAGGAGAAGAGGAGATGCTACTAAAATATGCATGGGATAAGAAATTAAATAAATTTGTTTCTATCTTATTCTTTTTTCTTTTCCTCATTCTTTGGGCTTGAGATTTGCCCCAGATTGTAAAATTTAAGGCCTTCAGGAGCACAGATTTGTTCCCCATGCATATTTTCTGCCCCAGATTGTAAATACAGATCCCCACCCATGAAGCCTTTTTTTTTTTCCTTTCTTTCTTTCTTTCTTTCTTTCTTTCTTTCTTTCTTTTCATTGGACCTACATCACATTTGCATTTGTTGTGAGCTAAATGGTATTGCATATGATTGCTAGTACACTGGCACACTCTGCATTAGCTAAAATTCCCGTGTTAGAGGAAAATCAAGAGTTATGCCTTTTCCAATATTTTACATGATAGATTAAGCAAGTTATCTACTGTTTAAGCTTCAGTTTTCTAAAATAATTGTCTTGCATGTGCCAAGAAAAGTTCATTTTGATGTGACATTCTTTTGTTTCCAATTTTCTCCGGAAAGAACAGTAGCCATGGATCATTCTTCTTAGCTTGATTATGTACGCGTCTTTATCTAGTAAATCTTCCTATTTTTATGGATTTCACCTCATTCATCTTTTACTTCCCAATAGCAAACTGAATAATGGTTCTAGACATTTTGTCTTATAACAACAATTTCCTTATGAATGACACTGCTTTCTCTATTTCAGATATATTTTATTTCTGAAGCGTAATATACTAAAATTCCTTATATTTCCTAGTATTATCTGCATCATGTATTGATGCATTAACAAGCCAGCTTCTTGATCAAACTGGAAGGTTGACCAGGTTATGCATACCGTGTCACTGTTGGGGAAACTGAAAATGAACTACAATGTCAACATCACATAAAGATTAATAAATAATCACTTCCAAATAAAAATCAAGATTATAAATATATTCACATATCAAAATAATCTCTTGCTGCCCTTCTAAGTTTTAGAGCTCCTTATAATTGCATAGCACGGTTATGAATTTTAAACATTAAATTACAAAAAGGAAAGAAATGACCAATAGATGAACATCCAACCTCACTCTTATCTCTTCAGTTTTCAATCTCTGACCATAATTTTGCATGAGAAAAGTTTTCTACAAAAAGTATAAAAGATATCAAAGATATCAAAGATGTTAAACTAAAACTTTATTTTTTAAAAAAAGTATTAGCATCATAGCTATTTGCCCAAACAAAATTGAAAAGAAAGCACAATTTCTTTTTCAAAGTAAAAAAGAGACCAATGATGGGGATGGGAATCTGGGAGGAGTGGAGGTGCTCTAATCTGCTGGCTGAAGCCTGGCCTTGAGGCTGTTTTGACAGGTGGAGTGGGAAATCAGGGAGTCATATATCACTGGCCACATTGAATATAGGGCCAAGTGGGAAGAATTTGACAGGAAACAGTTGGTGGCCCCCAAACTCCCTCCTTGAGGGCGCTGAGTGGTGGTGGTTTTTGTTGGAGGAGCAGATATAGATAGAAAGTAGAGAGAAAGAGAGAGAGAGAGAGAGAGAGAGAGAGAGAGAGAGAGAGAGAGAGAGTCCACCATCTACCACCAAAGCTTGATGGAGGCCATGGATTCTGTGTACAGAGAAGAGGAACAATACTGTGTTGGTCTTGATTGCTTTGAAGGCTCCAATAACAGAGAAAAAAACGCTCGAGCCTGATCCTGGTCTCAGGCACTGGACTAAAATTCTAAGTTACGAGACTGGTTTGAACAACTCACCAATTTAAGGTTTAGCAAATCAACCTGCCGGTCCGGTCCTGCTTCTCGGACCATGTTATTTGTCATTCATTTTCTTCAAAAATTTCTGCTGCGATAATCAAGAACTTATTTTCTTTGTATTATTTGTAGTTGGTTTTCCATACGATTGGCAGATAATTGTGGAGCTGCAGCCTGCAAGTATTAGCGGGCATCATAAGTATAGAATGTTGTTTTTCTATTGGTTATGATGACACTTAATGTTGCAGGAGAAACTTGTTGAATGTGCTGGATTTCCTCGGGAGGCCCAATGCAAGTGAGCTTGTCTCAGGAACCAAAGATAGGGTGAACCTTTATGACAAGTTCAGAAATGCCATTGATGCTGCTTTCCCTGGAACGATCGATCAACTAAGACAGAAAGCCCATGAGAAAATGACCCAGAAGAAAAAGCTTACCTTCTGGGAATCCGTTTCAGATGCCAATGCAGGAGGATTCAAGTTCTCTTTCTAACCCATTCAAATTGAACATTAGCAGGGGTACAAAATCCTTGGTGGCCTGTATCCTATTCTGAGCCAAGTTTTCTTTCTGATGAAGATCCATCCCATGGACACGCCGAACGGAATTTTTCTTCTCTTACAACTCATTTTGTTGGAGTGATTCAGAAGAACTCTCCCTGATGGTTATTAAGGGAAAGAACAGGTCTCCCATATATATTCCATTTTTCTACTTATGCTTGCCCGGGTGGCACAACAAATTTTTATTGTTGTATTTCATTTTGATTTGATTCGAACCGAACATGGAATATTCTGTATTTAGATTTTGTCAGATATGTCGGTCATGGTTGGTTCTCATGGTTGATTTGTTAGCCGGTGGACCGGAAAAGTTTATGATATCATGTCAATGGCACAAAACAAGTCACTGTAGATTGAATCATTCTACTCCATTCAAACATGCCAGCATAAGGGCTCTGTGTCCGCTGAATTATAATCCAACTCAACTTATGAAAGTTAGGTTGTTGGTCATTGGATTCCCACTTTAACCAGCTGTTTATTTGAGGGTGACATCCATTGGGATCCATTTTCATGGCTAAAAATTTTAGCTTCGAACCGATGTTAGAAAAGCAAACATATTTGAACTTCTCAATTTGCTTTTTAATTTTTATTTAGTCTCATACAGGCCTCATGAAGAAAGTAAATCTGCTGGCAGCATCAGCATCTTTTCAATTTAATTATTTTATAATATCAAACTTTTTAGTCTGAACTATGTAATTTAATATAATTATAAGGATCAACTGAAGGACTGTTTGTTTCCTGTCAACTAAAGTTCTTACGGTGAGTCCTTGCATTGCAACAACGTTCGGATGAACCTCCATCTCCATCTCAGCCTTCTCCACCATCTGGCGGTTCCCAAGTTGTGCCTTCGGATCATCCGCAGTAAATCTGGTATTTTCAAACGTAAGCTCAGTATGCTAACCTTCGTGAAAAATTGTCAATACCTGATGAACCCAAAACCATAAGCACAGCGGTAAACCTCCGAGGTTGGTAGATTGCCAAGCAGCAATTGAATGCTAATCAAACATGCATGGGTTTTAGTCTCCTGTGATCGGAATTAATTAAAGACATGATGGTCTCGAGCGGCTTAAAACACCAAGAGTTACCAGGTAGAAGCTGTTAAACAAGCTACTATTTGCACCGTGCTTAGCATCGCTTCAATTAGAGGCCGGTCATTCCCTCAATTTGATGCATTCTTACATGGCTTAATTTCTTCATCGGCCGACATCTCCCTTCACCAAGGTGTCAATTTGATGGCCTCGACCATCCTCCGGTCGCTTTCAATTTTCTGCAGCATGGCCAACCCTTCAATTTTTATTCATCATGATTGTCATTAATTTGTATTCTTGCTCTCTTAGTCTATATTAGCGATATGATTTTATTTTTAACCGCGAACAATAATTTTTATATGGAGCACTTCATTTCTCTTTTAAACAAGAGATAAGCTATCAAGAATTTTTGTCGGCATCCAATATTAATTTGACTTTTACAATGCCTAATCTTACATGTTGTGTTGTGCTTATTTTACACTGCCTAATCTTATACACGTGTTGTGCTAATGGTAATTCTTTATGCACCACTCCCACATTCAGCCACGTAGCCATCACTTTCCAATGCACATTTAATGCCCGTAATTTCATTTTTTTCGTTTGAAATTTTGAATGATAAAAATACCTCTCCTCTTTTGAAAATTTATAACATCATGCATTGATCCTACCTTCCATAATTTTCTTCCAGAAGTCATATAAAAAAAAGAGGATATTTTCATCATTAAAAATTTTTGACACATATTTAATGCCTGTAGTTTCATTTTTTCGTTTAAAATTTTGAATGATCAAAATATCCTTCTATTTCTAAAAAATCATGACATTCCGTGCCATATTATGACATCCAACATTTAAATTATGACTTCCTGCACAAGATATCATAATTTAACCACCAGATGTCTAAAAAATGGAATGATATTTTTATCATTAAAAATTTATAAAATTTTTAAATGACTAAAATGTTCTTTTTTTTTTATGATTTTTAGAAAAAAAATTTATGATATTCTATACAGGAAGCCATAATTTTAACGTAGGATGTCGACACAGAATATCATAATTTTTTAAAAATAGAGAAGTATTTTCATCATTCAAAATTTAAAAAAAATGAAACCGCAGCATTAAATGCACATTGAACCAATCAGATGAAGAGATGTAATTTTTCTACAGCGCAGCACATGGTGTACAAAGAATTTCCTATGGTACTAATGATGTTGATAATGGGCCTGTTGAGTTTCGAACCCTGGCTGGGCCAATGGTCCAAAAACTCTAGTCCAGGCCTGCCAAAACCACGCAGGCTGGGCTAAGCTTACCCAAGTCAAATCATATCAAATAGATATGCTAACCACATATTCAACCGAAACATATGTTACATATCAAATAGATAATTTAACCTAACGTACATGTAACCATGTAGTGTCATGTCATGAAATGGTTAATCTACTAAGATGACCTGGCATGCTTAAATCCTGGCCTGCACTTTAATCTATTAACCAATGTTATTATACTATCTTCATATCTATTTTTATCTATATATAATAACTATTAAACATGATTTTGATCAGCATATATATATATATGGTTATATTTATATGGTAAGAATGGATCACTTTCAAGTTCTAAGTTACTGAATGATCCGATCTAACCTATTTAACAAATGAAATCGTGTCAACCAGTTATGAGCCCATCCAAAATCGACTCATGTCTGCATATGATTAGAACCTTAGTATATAAATTTATGTTCTCAATGCTATCATGCAGGTAAAAAATTGGTGCTGCATTTGCAGTAGAAGCAAAAATATTATTTCACGAATTTAACTAAATTTAATAATTCAATAATGTAACAGGTGATATGCTACTAAATTATATAACATTATACAGTAATACTTAACATTAATCATAATACTTGGGGGATTGGTGATCAGAGTTATAAGTCCCTCCATTTGTATATCAATCTCGATTGCCATGCATGGTGTATATGGATTAGTTCATTATATTGCTAACTACACAAATAATTCAAATAACAAAGCTCAATATAACTATTTTTTTTTTTTTAAAGGTTTACTTATCTTCTTCTTCATTTTTTTTTTTTTTTTTAAATTAAGGTTTACTTTTCCTCGGAGTGTTTTCATGCATGTCAAGATGTGGACAGGGGCCTCAAAAAGAGAAGTCTCCAGTGTCCATTGGATGTTTCATATTAGTTAAGTAACACAAAAAGCTATTGGTTGTCATTTAGAATACATAAGTTCACATAGGTTACCATCGTATCCTACGAGCGCATTCATATGGATACTCTTGTCTGCTGCGGGGACCCATCGAGAGAATAATATGTGGAGCCAACATCTAGTGGTTAATGGCCACTCTTCATCTCACCACCGTCATGGGCCCAACGCACCATTTGTCTATGTTACTTGATGCTAAAGATGTCATGATCATCCTAGTATTTTTTTGCTTTTTTTTTGAAGGGGGGGGAGAGGGGGGATCTAAGATGTGCACAGTGATGTCACACAAACGTAATATCCACGTTACAACTATGATTTAGAAAGGAAAAAAAAAAAAACTCAAAGAGGAATTTTTAACATGATAGTCCTCCTTAATTAATCAGCATATTTTGAGTTTGTGTTGCGCATGCTTGCATGACCGTTCCATGCTAATCTTATATGCTCATTATCCATCCATCCATCCATCCATCTATCTATCTATCTATCTATCTATCTATCTATATATATATATATATATATATATATATATATATATATATATAGAGAGAGAGAGAGAGAGAGAGAGAGAGAGAGAGAGAGAGAGAGATTGCTCATTATCTTTCTATCGATCGATCTCGATATCTCCAAGTCTCTTACACTAAAAGATGAGCCATGTGTCCCTGAGCTTGCCATTTTTTTCCTGAGCGATATCTCCCTAGCTACCTTCTCTGGTTCCTCCAAGTCAGGATATTATTATCATTAGATCTACACTTTTTTGGTATATCATCCTCCCTGCAGAAATCTTGATCTCACTTTCTTTTCTTGTTTCTTTTGGGGGGTGGTAGTTAAACCTTTATCTCACTTTCATTCTCTTTTGTGAAGAAAGATCTTTCAGTGCCTTTCTAGCATCTTTTTCCGTCTCTTTTGGACAAGAAGATAAAGGTAGTGCAACTTGCCTTCTCCAGTCCATTACCCTTTTCCGGTCATCACTTGTTGAAGGACCACCGAGGCAGGCAATTACTTTTGCACCGATGATATAGATGCACTAGTGGACATGCAATGTATATATATTCAAGAATCACGGGCCGGCCGAGTTCCTTGTGTCCAACTCCTGGCAACCTTAAAAATAAAAGGTGCACTAAATATATATATATATATATCTTTGGATATTTCCAAGTTATAGATCAAACAAAATATGATATCATACAATTTAAGCCAATTTTGTTTTTATTTGATGCATGAGTAATAAACATAAAAAATAATAATAATAAAAAATAAAAAAATAAAAATAAAAAAAATTATTATTTTTTATTTCGTAGATAATAATTTAAGGTACTGATTTTTGTTTCGAGAATCCTTTTATTAACTTTCATTACGAAGTATTTGGAACCAAATAATTTCAAAAGCACTGGTCTATGTATATATGTATCATGTATATATACACATCACAACGATTTCGAAAGTAGTACTGGTCTCTCTATTTGCCTTTAGGACAATATATGGACAAGATATTATGATGTACCTCTCTCTCTCTCTCTCTCTCTCTCTCTCTCCCCGTGACAATTATGACTGGTGGAAGCCTGGCTAAATTTAGGAATGATGGTAGAGTTGAACATAGATCTCTTATATCAACACAAAATACTTCACCTAGCCAGCTTACTCATAAAATATACCGTCTTTACTATTTCTTAATTAGTAGTCTGATATTAAGATAGGATCATAAACCATCACACAAGATGTTAGCTTTCTCGTGATTCTACCGTATATCATTTCATTACCTCCACCATATAAAAGTGTTTCTTATGTCTCAACAGTCCCATGTAAATTTGGTATAGGAAATAGCAAAAAAATTATAATTCTAAATAGAGTAAAAATTAACCATGTCAAATTCTACCAAAGTAGAAGGTATATATGTTTCTAATAGTGCTGTAATCTCTCTTTTATTTACCAAGGAAAAATAAAAGTTGACAAATTTGATATAAAATTGTTAGTATGCATGTCGTATATACATAATGCATGAAGATTGTAGAGAGAGGGGGGGAGAGAGAGAGAGAGAGAGAGAGAGAGAGAGAGAGAGATTTCATCTACTTAATTAAATTAGCTGGGCTTTCCAACTTTAAAATAAAATTTATTTAGAACAAAATTGTTAAAAATTTTATATTCTTTTATGCGAAGATCGTGCTCCTATACTCATGTAAAATCAAGATCAAAGTAAATCATACCTTACATCATCGTATCTAATACGATGATCTCATAGCTCGTAGAGTTTCTGCTCTTCTCTTCTGGGGTGTCTGATCTTCTCTCTTCTCACTCTTTTCTCATACATGAATAATTGATAGAAATCGTTCACATCTTTTTGAGTTAAAAAAAAGAGACCAGGTCACCTCTATTTATATCTATAATTATCTCTCCCATCACGAGTCCTACTCAAATTAAAGTTCTCTCATCTAGTTTGATTAGGAATAGATTTATTTAATTAATTGAGCTCACTATAATTGATTCAGGACTTGATCCAATGAGTGAAATAAGACTAAATGATAATTAGACCATTAGGAGCCAAATCTAACAAAAGTATCACAACTATCTCCAAGAAACATATGGACCAAGTTGAACTAAAGATTATTTTCTCAAGAGAAAAAGGGTAAACTAGAATCAAGATCCACAATATTGTTTAACTTATTTAAATATGAGATTTAATAATTGTTTTCCATATATTGACTTTTACGTGATTATTTCTTATCAAAATTTTCAGAAAAAGATTTTATGTGCTGTAAATTATAGCAACAATTCATATTTTTCATACTTTAGGATAAAGAATAGCATTTGCTTCCAAACTTTAGGAAACAAGTGTCGAAATTTAAAATTGATGTACGAAGACCTAACGTACCAAAGAAAAAGACTCGTGAACAACCACTACTCAAAAAGGATTAGAAGTGCATGATAACCACTGTAGCCTCGGTTTAGTATTTCTTCAGCTTAAAATCAACATGCCAGATTTGAAATTTTTGTCGTATTTCTCCAGATTTCAAACTCGAAAGCAAAGAATCAAGTTGTAGAGGAACCACCATCCGAAGCTGTCCTACCATGCATATCTTTCCTTAATAAGACCTTCAGATTTCGACCAAGAGTCAATTGAAGATAGTTGTCGCTGCTCCCATGACCGATGTTTGATTTGAAAATATGGAAAAAATAAGGATCAGGATGCTCCTAATAATTCTCATCCCATCAGACAAAAAGTAAAAAAAAAAAACAAGAACCAAGGAATAGTTATAATTTCAATCTCTTTTTTTTCTTAAAAAGAAAGAAGAAAATCTTGAATCCCTTATATTCTATAATAATCATTTGGGCCGTTGTAGTTTTAGCCACATAAAATAAAAGCAGAGAGAGAATAACTTGTAGTTATATATATATATTTTTTTGTTTTCGCTATCTGTTCTATGCTGCATCGCAGCTGCCCACGTGGAAAGCACGAGCGGCACGATGAAAGCTACAGTGAGGAGGACCGTAGACGTGGCAGCCTCTCCATCGATGAGGCGCCTTCCCAGCTTGTGGAACACGTTGGAAGCCTCGCCGTTGGCCCCCACTGCCCTCGCGAGGTCGGCACCGCCCCCTCCAGACGCGGGACCTTTTGGTTCCATTACCAGCAAAGTAATAAATAAATGAAAGTATCCATTCTACTTCACGCACGACCCCAAACTTTAAGGTCCGCAAGTTTTCAAGCAATCCAGGAGACCATGGAGAATATTGGTACCAACTACTTCATCGTGTGTGTGTGTATATATATATAATAAAAATCATTATAATATTTTAAAAAAATAAATTATTTTTTATTTTAAATAAAAAAATTATAAGCCGATCAACCATAATTTATAGTAGAGTTAATCATGAATTAAATATTTTATTCATTTTTAATTAGACTTTGAGCTGAACTCATGTAAAATTAGATATTCGTTGGATCCAATGATTCTGATTAATAATATTTTATTTTTTTCTTCTATAAAATTAAAAATGATCCATTATTGGTAAATATTTATTTTAATAATTTTTATAAGAATAATTCTTCCGTATCGAAGGGCCGATATTAGTTGGAGCAGAACCACCGCTCAACTGATGGATCCGTTCAAACAATATGCATATGGACGGACAAAATGAAAAAGAGGATGATATATGTACGATATATCAAGGATGTAGTTTGTGATGGCCTGTGCTGATAACATATCATCGTATGCAATATTTTACTTCTGTTGCAGAAACTTTAAGATACCATCTGAAGCAAGATACTTCTATAAGTGATGCTACACCAAGCCCAACTAGCGTGCATGTACACGTGCGCATATGAGGAGAAGATGGAGAGGAGCCGAAATTTTTATACACCAAATATGAAGGATTCCTTTTTTTTTTTTTTTTTTTTGGTAAAAAAAATGTGAAGGATATGAAACGACAAGAGAATCTGGGGAGGGAGTGATGGAAATAAAGAAATTGCCATTCCAATTAATTTCCACGGTGCCAAAAATTCTATGGTGATTTGCCGGCTAAGATGGGGACGTTCCACGACTCCATTGCACGATTTGGAGGCATCGGTTAGCCAATTTCTTTTACCAGCAACTTAATTTCTCCATAGGAGTTGCATACAGGTATCGATGGTCTCGATACCAATAAAAAAGATCAAGAATCCATCACGGCGGAAGGCTCGTTGCGACGTCAACCATCGTGCATCGGTGCTTGATGCTACTCTTTTTGAACAAGTGACAAAAGACAATAAATGATGTTTATCTCTTGACACAGGGCTGTCTACTGGAAGCATGCAAAGGAGATTAGGATGTAGGCATCCATTCCAACCTCAACCTCAAAATTAGGGGCATATGAAAGCGTTCCATCCATATCTACTCCTGCATGGCATCATGGCCATTCCCTTGATGACATCATAGAGTAGCAGAATCCAATAATAATTTCAATGATTGTAACATCGCCTGGTCCAATCCCTTGACACTATTTTCAATTTCTTGTCCGAGCTACATCAATATATGGCCTTTCGATATGACTACGAATCGAATGCAAGTCAAAATTAATAAAAAAACATACTAACCATATTTGGATACTATAGTAACCAGATGCTTAACATCCATGATGATCCATCAAATATCTTGATCTAGGGCTAAAACAAATCCGATATTACCTATTTGGATCAATTTCTATATTAGAATTTATCTAAATATAAACATAAACCTTGTCCATATTAATTAAGTAAATATGAATCTGGATATAAATAATCAATTATCCAATCCATGTCCGAATTTTTGATATAAATAATTAATCATCGAATTCTGAATTTCCGATGTTGTTTGCAACCGCTGAAACTTTGAATGAAAATTGGTGACAATATGAAAATATCTCCGGCCTAATTATATAGTAATAACTTTGATAGGGTAATTCATAAAGTTTAACCATCCAATATTTTCCAAGATTTATATACATAGAATCAATATCCAATTTGCATGCATTTGTGCGTGTATATAATATTATTGATATCTGCATATTAATATTTGACCAATATCCAGAACATTTTTAATCCTATCTTAGTTAATTAAACTATCACAGGTAAAGACCTTGGTGGGATAGGTGGGTTGCTTGGTAATCGATTACTCCACCCTGTCTCCTTTCCAAATATAGCCCAAGACCATCACAGAATCCCTTTTCCAATAAAACCCTCAGAGGTCGCCTTTATGAATTTCCTGCTGAGAATTTTGACCCCCATCCTTTGTTTGACTGTTATTTTACAATTAATCACACCTATTAATTTCAATGATCATTTGATGTTTAACCATATTGTATTGTTAAACCATTCTTCTGAAGAAAGGTGCAAACGAGGGCTTGCCCGCCCTCTAGGTGTTCCACATTAGGATCTTCATTAAGACAGTTATTGATTAGAAAGCTTTGCGCCATCATCTACTGCGGCCTCCCCTTTGTTGTCAGAAGCAGTCGATGGTCGCCTAGTCCCCAAATCCAAGCTCTTCTCCATCAGCGTCGCCTTCAGCCTGTTAACCACAGCAGCATGGCCATCAGTCTTCTCCCAATCCGACCCGCTTTTCGAGCCCCGCTCCGGTGGTCCCGCTCCCCTCCATTTCCTTCCGCTGTTCCCCCTCCTTTGGGCAATCGAAAACACAGTGGACCTTGGCTTATCCAAGCTGCCCTCCCACCTGGCCAAGGGCTTCACTGCATTCTCTGACTTCCATCACCACCATCGGAGCCCTATCCCCCGCTCTTCCTTCCTCCGGTTGGCTCTTTCCCGCCGGCATACACGGAGTCACCGGCACATAACAAGACCGCTCCCCCTTCCGCCGCTCCTTCCCATCGGAGAATCCAATAGCCCATGGTCGGGAGAAGCTTTGGCCAAGTTCCGCGATGGGCGCATCCTTTGGAGCGACGATCTCATTTTCGGTCGGAGTGGCCAAAACACCCCTCACTAGAGCATCAGCAGTCCCGATTGCTGAGGGGCCAGCATCACCCCGGGCTACGATTTTCGATGGGCTTCGAGCCCGTTTAAGCTTCACAGAGCCCGCCTCTAGCATACACACATCACAAGGGCCCAGCCCACCTTCTAAGCCCGATTCCTCCACTGACACAACATCCATAAGGGCCTTAAAAGGCCCACCAGTCCGATCCGAGTCAACTAAGTTGACCCATCCGAGTTCCCCACTCTTGGAGCCTTTATCCGATGATCGCCGCCGGGCAACTTTCATCGGCTTCTGCCATCCATCCGAATCCGACGGTGAGTCAGCGGAGTCCGAGGGGGCCTTAGGAGAGTCCAGTTGGGAGGAAGATGAGTTAGGGCCAGTCGACCCCAACCGTGACTCAGTCTCCTTCTTCACCTTCGATGCCCTCGGCGCTCTCGGCTGGCGGATCCAAGCTGTCACTATCCATGGCCCCAAGCGGGGGTGGCCGCTGGTCGGTTGGGTCAACTCATCAATCTCTCCCTCTGTTAGCTCCTTCCCTGGTTCCACCATCATTGGCACCATCTCTGGTTTCTTCCCTAGATCCACCGACGACACCCTATGCTTTGGATTTAGGGAGCCCTCACTCCCTTCTGTACTTGGCTCCAACTGCGGAAACCGGCATGACTCCCCAAAGTGCCCCATCCGACCGCAAAGGTAGCACATAGAGGGTATGTTATCAAAAATAAAGGGTTGCCAAAAAGTTCCTTTCGCCCCTCGGATCAGGACGCCCGGCTTCAGGGGTTCGCCGGCATCGATGGCCACTCAAATTCGTGTGTACCCCGTCTTCCTTAGCTAGTCCGTGAAGTCATCCGTGGCTAGTGGCTCACCGGCTTTCGCTACAACTCCCAAGATCTTCTCCTGCTTCCAGTACTCAATCAGCAGTCCAGGAAGCTGAAGCCAAACCACTGTTCGACGGACCGTGTTTGGATCCGAAACAAAGTCCAACACCCAGCTCTCCATGGCCAACAGTTGATCGGTGACAAACCATGATCCCCCTCTGAGAGCAGCATCGCAATCTGCCACCTCTCGGAACCGAATGAGATAGTGGTCTTCCACCATGGCAAAAGATTCAGGGTTGTACTCCAGTTTGCATTTCTTCCTGATCTCTTTCGCCACCCAGTTCAGGGGCACTCGACGGCCTAGACTCCGAACAAAAATGGTGAGGTTTTTTCATTCCTTCCGAAACACCGTCATCTTCTCCTCCGAAAACTCCAAAACATCCATAAAGTAGCATCGTAGTTTCTCCACCTCCTCCTCCGTGATGCGGTGCGAGGTTCATAAAGATTATCTAGGATCTTCCTGCACGATCTTCACCCATGACCTACCATCCTTCTCCAATCCCATCGGAGGTTGCTCACCGGCTTTCTCATCATTTTTTGGTATCCTTTCCATCAGACCACTCAAAAAGAATCTTTTTGACTTTTCATTTTTTAGTCTAACATAATGAAAAAAAAATATTTAAAAAAATATTATAAAATAAAAGATTAAATCTTTCTAATCAATTGGCATATCAATATCATTGGTTTTTTTTTTCTCTCTTTTTTTTTTTTAATTTTTGGTAAGAATCATTGTTTTTTTTCTTTTTTTTTAAAAAAAAAATTAGAAGGTGATGCCGCCCTACCCCTGCCAGGTCTCAGCCTAGATAGCTGAGAAAAAGCGAGCCTAGGACTTAAATATGGAGCCGAAATACCCGATGGATGTCACCGCTCAAGTTTGGAACTCCTCCTTCGCTCGCTTCAAGGTAAGTTCCGACCAAGCCCGGCAGTGGGACCGAGAAAAAAAAAACGATCGACGGGCCGGGTCAATGTGAGTCCCAATCAGGCAATTGCTAGTAGAGTTTTTTTTTTTTTCTTTTTCTTTTTCTTGGAGACATATATATTTCAGCGAAGGAAGGCTGCCATGTGGCAGGGTGGCGCGTGTCAATAAAAAGGATCGGACCTTATCAGGAGGGAAGGAAGACTGGACCGAGAGTGTCCTTTTGGAGGTACTTAAGAGGGCCCCTCTCCCCGCAGCCACACAGTTGGCCGAGGCCTGTTTCAGGGCACCCCACAGCCACTAACGGGGAGGAAACAGAGAGGACTCCCACTACCGTAAATTTACTTCAATAGCCCTCCTTCTTGCACCAACTCAAGACCACACTGGATTGGATCGGAGAAGAGCTCGTCTACAATAATAAATCACTAACGCATTAAAAAGCATTTGAACGATTAACATCACGCATCCAGCGAAAACTGCTAAATAATAATCTTAAATTTCAAAGAGATTTTAGAACAGTACAACTGATCTAGTGATTTCTAAAGAGGACAAAACCGACAAATCTAATGTACCTGATCGTGGAAATGCCACATTTTAAGTTGGCCGTGGTAGACTAACATGATTGGTCCTTAGATATGTATGGTTGTTTTATTCCTCCAGTGTCACGCTGTCAATATCTAGGATAAAACAATGCGGCACTACTTTACACTGAATTATAATATCGACAATCATATACTACCAAAAGTTATTATTTGTACTTTTTATGAATTTAATTGATAGATTTCTTGTCTTGTCTTGACTCATGCCCCAGGAATTAGATCGGATTAGGATTTGAAACTAGAGGTTTTTTTTTTTTTTTTTTTTTTTTTTTTTTTTCTGAGAAAACCTGGGCCTAAATCCTGTAGGCAGGTGGGATTTAGATCCCTCCTAATCTTTTAAAAAATTAAATTATATATATATATATAATTTTTTTTAAAAGAAGACCTTTTGCCTAAACTAGTTTTCATTCTATAGACATTAATAATTTCCTGACGTTAGCACGTTAGCCAGAGATGAGATGCCACAAATAGTGAAATAACAATTTGAATTTGGTGTCCAAATGATGACAAGAGATGCATAAGCCACAACACAAATAATAAAATAGCAATTTGAATTTGATGTCCAAGAGATGCATAAAGAGGGCAAGCTTGATAGTTGCAAATAATATTAGGGGCACTTGAGTAAATTAAGCTCCACTTCCCTCGACCATACGACGTTGTGAAACTTCCGAGAGGTGGCCTCTTTAAATGGCCAGCGACGGAGGCCAACTTGGTGGCATTAAGCTGGCCTTCCATTTCTGCTCCTTTCTCTCGGCCTCAGACAAGTTACCGGTAACTCGCCCACCTTGTCTTATTTCCTGCTATTCGCTTTCCTTTCCGCATTTCATCTCTTACTCCTAAATACCATCTCCTTTTCTTCTTCTTCTTTTTTTAAAAAAAAAAAAAAAATCAAGAATTATTCCTTTCTGCTCATTCTCCATTTCTTTTAAATGTCTATGCTACTCAACGAGGTATTTCAATAATTTAAGCAAAAAAAATAAGCAGTCTCTTGAATATAGTTTGGTGCTTCCGTCGTTTAGCGATGAGAATTTAAGGCGTCTCTATCTTTTTCTTTTAAAGGAAAAAAATTTCTCAAGGGCAGCTTCTTTGCTCCTCCTTTTTTGTTGATCTTCATATATGATGGTTCGATCATAAATCCATTTTGAAGGATGCTTTAACCCACCATGCAGTCATAGTGAACCCAAAGCAATAATAATATGAATAAAACTAAATTTAATTTATAATCTTTTGTTATTTCCCTTCTCCTGCCTTACTTTAAGAGAGAGACAAGATGAGCATAAGGACTGGTGAGAACCTATGGAATAAGGATCCAAATTCTCTACTCATTTTGGCTATGGCTTGGTTTAGAAAGAAAAAATAGTATGCAAAGATATTTATCTTTGGGTGCTCGGGAGGATGATATTTTTGCACCGGCCTTCCTGCATCAGACTTTTATGTTACCAAACAAAGAAAAGAAAGAGCTTCGTCTATCTCCAGAATATTAACAAAGAACGTTCTTTTCCTCTTCTACTTTGTAGTTTCTGTCCCCAAACAGAGCACAACAACCATAATGCGCCTCATGAATGGTTGTTTCTTTTCTTTTCTTGAATTTACACCGACTGCATGCTAATTTTTAGCAAACTAAAAAACCTGGTTCAAGATGGATTCAGCAGCATCTGGAATCATGAGGACGAAGTCCGACCAACTGGAAATGGGAGGTGGGACGCAGTCGCTGAGCCGCACTGCATCTGCTGAAGCAATTGCAACAGCAGAGATCAATGGTGGATCAAGCCTGTCGAGGAAGTCGAGTTCCGGCAAGAAGGTGCTGGGATCCTCACCGGCAAGGAAAGGAGGCCACCATATCAGGAAGTCGAGAAGTGCGCAGCTTAAGCTGGACCTGGAGGATGTGAGCAGCGGCGCAGCCTTAAGCCGAGCCTCCAGTGCCAGCTTGGGCTTCTCCTTCTCCTTCACTGGCTTCACTGCCCCACCTGAAGACATCCTTGCTGATTTAAGACCATCTAGCGATGATGACAATGGTAACCACGGCCTTCTCCTTCCTACCTAACTTGAAGATTAAAGTTTCCTGTAAAAATGAATATACTTGCCGGGTTCTCATAAAATCCATGCTTGTTAGATATGAGATCTTTTATATATTCTCAACCGAAGTTTCTAATCAAGAAGGCATCAATAGGGAAAGTTCACTGCAAAACCCTAACATATGAGATCAAACCATGGAGGGCGGTCAAGGAAATCCCATGTTGGATTGGGTAGGTTAACGAGTCTTGAAGGATCTTAAACCATAAATACAGGACGGTTATAATGGCAAAGAAGTTGGAGGTCTTGGGTTAGGAAGTGAATTGATTGAATTAGTGGTCAAGATATACCATATAGAGAAAGTTTCGGAAGGATTTACAAAGTCTTCTTTCCAAAATATCCTTTACTTTTGCTCCGCCTCCCCCACCACCAAAAAAAAAAAAAAAAAATATTATACTCCGATGAGTCGAGTTGCTCGCGAGCTTTTCGAGCTCAAGTCCAAGCTTGACTCGACTCGACTACCATCAAGCTTAAGTAACTTGAATAGCTCTTTGGATCATACTCAAACAATAAGATACTTGATTCAAAAACTCATAAGTCTATTCATATTTATATATATATGTTTTTAAATAATATTATTTTTATTTATAATATATATAATATAATATAATATGAATAGGCTATGGCTCAAATCGAGCTCAAGTATGACTTGGCTGATATTTGAAACGAGTTGAATCGATCTCAAGTATTATCTCTTTTTTCACTAAATTAAACTCAAGTTTGAAATATTAAAGTTCAATCGATCTCAAATCGAGTTGTAAGCTTAAGTATTTTAAATCAAGTCGAGCTCAAGCCTCTAGCTACTTGACTCAACTCGGCTTGGCTCGATTGCACCCCTACTCCTACTTATCATATGATAAAGTTTTTTAAAGTAATTAACTTTCTATTAGGAGAAAATATGGCAAACTCAAAACACACCCTTTGTAAAATAGTATAGATATTAAATTTATCCTCAATCGAAGAAAGTTTGAATTTCTCTGCATACAAGTATGAAATACACCATAGTTTAGCCTTTGTAAAATAATATAGATATTAAATTTATCATTAACCAAAGAAAGTTTGAATTTCTCCGTGTACAAGTATGAAATACACCATAGCTTATATTTAACAAGGCTACATAATACCAATGACAATATTAGAAACTATGGAAACAAATGCTTAAACCATGAGCAATGTAAAGCAGTGTAAATTAAATAGCAGAATAAGTGCATGGGACAAATGTAAAACAATTTAGTGCAAAAGCATACGTATCTGCATAATCATAATTCATGTTTCAGTAATAACACAAATTGATAAAACCCCTGAGATTTAACTTAAAAGCTACTGACGTTGCAGCAATAGATCCTGAAGCTGGAGGCACGCGGAAAAGATTAACTTCAGAACCAACCTTGCCAATATTTCTGAAGGTAATCTCAAGCTTGAGGTATCATCTTCTACTCAGTCGGCCAAATTTTTTTGTCAAAAATATCAACACAGAAATAGAAACATGGCTTCTAACTAACTATTCTTTTACTAATAACTGGAAGTTTTTCCAAGGCCTTGAACTGATGATTGATATAATATCAACATTAGTCGTAATACGTCTTAAATAAGTTCTATTGGATAAGTGAAATCTGAGCAAGTTTGTCAAAGCTTTCTATTGCTACTTCTTTCATCAATCTTGCAGTTTACAGAGGTTAGATACAAGGTTATCCTCAAAGGTGTAACAACAAGCACCGAGAAAGATATCCTTCACGGCATTACAGGTTCAGCAAGCCCTGGAGAGGTTCTCGCTCTGATGGGACCCTCTGGCAGTGGGAAAACCACTCTCCTTAGCCTCCTCGGCGGAAGGATTAGTAGCAACACGCTTGAAGGATCCATCACCTACAATGATGAACCATATAACAAGTCTCTAAAGCGCAGGTAAAAAAGCAGTGACATGCTCACCTATCATAGAATCAACTTCAGTAACATGTCTGATGGTAGAAGAATACTGGAGGTTCTGACAACTTTTGAAGACTAAAAAAAGGAAAATCCACAATTGGTTATAATTTTCAGAGAATAGTAAGAGATGGTAGCAAGTTTTTCTGAAATAAACAGAGAGAAGGTAATACTTGGTACAATTTCACCATACACCATTTCTGTAAGGCATATGTTGAAATTGGTTATAGTCAACCATACTGGGTTTTTCTGAAGGATAAAAAAATAATATAATGATGCACTCAAACCAAATATGAACTGTCCTTGAAAAAGGGATCTAGAACTTCTTAAGTGATCAATCTTCTCCTTGGATTCATGTCTAGGTTGGTGCATCTCCAGGTATCTGGGTCTAAGCAATTTACCGTGTGTGTCTATCTTCTACTCTTAAAAGAATGAAAAAAGGGTTCCTTTGTAATTTAACATTTGATAGATAATATAACAAAAATCATTTGGCAGGATAGGGTTCGTGACTCAGGATGATGTTCTATTTGCACATCTTACCGTGAGAGAGACACTAACTTACACTGCTCTTCTTCGACTTCCAAAGACGATGACGAGGCAACAGAAGGAAGAAAGGGCCATGGAGATCATCCATGAGCTCGGACTTGAGAGGTAATTTCCTAATTTTAGCCTTTGACTGCTAAATTCAGATGACGTTTATAAATGAAAGCATCAACTACTCTCAAATGAACAAATAAATAAGTAAATGAATAAAGCATCAGGATCAGAAAAACTCTCGCTAGAAAATTATTAAAAATCTTTTAGTAAATATAGGAGAAAACCATTTTTAAGTCAGCTCTAACATGTTCTTCAATGTTGATTCTCTAATATACCCATATGTAGGTGCCAGGACACTATGATTGGAGGATCATTTGTACGAGGAGTTTCAGGTGGTGAGAGAAAAAGGGTGTGCATTGGCAATGAGATTATAATCAACCCTTCTTTGCTATTTCTTGATGAACCTACATCTGGCCTGGATTCAACAACAGCCTTAAGAACTATCCAGATGCTACATGACATAGCTGAGGTAAGCAGGATTCAGAGATTGGTGTTATGCTTGTAAAATACTAGAAATTAACCGCAGCAACAACTAAGATACTACTCCTGCAGATTAGCCTGGTCTGATAAAGCAATAAAAATTAACTGGGAAGTTGATAGAATAAGTTGAAGTTGAACTAATTAATAAGCAAGGTTTGCGGTCTCAGTACTAGACCTTGTACCTATACCATCCTATTATAATATCGGTACATGGTTTGATACCATACGAGACAGCGAACCGAGGATCAATAGGTACAGTACCGTATGCCCCTCATTGGGCAGCATGGCAGGCCATGTTAATAAGAAAGGCTGAAGAGTGCACCCAAGAATACAACCTAAATATACAAAGCAAAGCACATACAACAACATAAGCTCTTTGGACCTGATAAGCCTAATTATGCAGTCTACCATAAATGAAGGCCAACCCAGAGTACATACTAAAATTTTTGACATTACAAAACCACAAATAAGACTTCAAAAGTTCATTCTTCCTCTTTCACAAGCCTAGTTTATGAGAGTTCGGCCTCAAAAACCTTGTGCAAACACCATTCTTCAGTTGCAGGCACAAAAAAATGCAGCAACTTAACTAACAGTCAACCTAGCAGACCACCTTTAAATGATTTATCCATGACCCAAATGTTAAAAAGAATGACAAGTTAATGGAGTTCAATCGTACTCAATGTAAGTTAGACCAAAAGCTTTAAACATTCAGATGATGAATAAAAGAAACAAGAACACTGCTCGCATGGATGAAAAACAAAGACAATGATTACAGCCAAAGTTATCAGCCCAATGGAAAGATAATCAATAGGAAACACCTAAAATTAAATAACTGTAATCAGATTCCGAAAGAATGTATAGTTGGTGGAAGTCGACATAACAAATGTCATGTTCACATACTACTGCTTTTCAAAGCAAGCTTACTTGCAAAGACTACAAATTCCTTTTTTGCATTCTTTAAATATGTAATATGAAATAAACAATCATCTCTCTCTACTGAATATTAGAAACTACTAATGTAATATTATAAAATACAAATTATTCCAACATGATTAACTGAAAATCTTAATTCACGACCATATTTTTTGGGGGATCTGTAAAAATATAACGAAAAAACAAAAACAATCAAGGACATGACCGTCATTGAAGAAATACAAACAATTTCTTGTGGCCTAGACTTTCCCCATGGAGTTTGTTAGCTTGCTTAACAAACAAATTGCACCTATGGTTTTCATCATGAAATAATTGCATATCAAACATGGAGCACACTTTCTGGCTTACACCAGACTATAAGCAGTGCCAAAAGGAAAAAGAAAAAGAAAACAATTTTAGTTGTCTAAAATGGGACATAAATGCATCAAATCATGAAAATCAAGAGTTATATGGAAGAACCTGATCTCATATGCTTCGATTTAATTAATTGGTAGAGATAACATTTATCTGACCTTATGACAGGCTGGCAAAACAGTGGTAACTACGATTCATCAACCTTCCAGCAGACTATTTCACAAGTTCGATAAACTGATCCTTCTTGGAAAGGGCAGTTTGCTATACTTTGGGAAAGCCTCAGAAGCTATGGTTTACTTTTCATCCATTGGTTGTTCTCCTCTGATTGCAATGAACCCAGCAGAATTTCTGCTAGATCTTGCAAATGGTAACATTAGTGATGTTTCAGTACCTTCAGAATTAGATGACAGAGTGCAGACGGAAAATTTGGGAAGTGACACAAGAAATGACAAGCCATCTTCAAAAGATGTGCATGAGGTAAACTTATCTTCCAAGCTTGTTAACATATTTTCTTTCTAAAGGGTTTGGGAAGTGACACAAGAGGTGACAAGCCATCTCCAAAAGATGTGCATGAGGTAAACTTACCTTCCAAGCTTGTTAGCATTTTTTTTTTCCAGAAGGATATATCCCCAAAAGGCATATCCTATCTAGTCAGTAGTTGACTAAGGATTAACTCGTGGTCCATCCTGGCCATGCTGGGTCAGACCTACGAGATACCAAATAGTAGGATATGTCTGAGACCTTGGTATATGAAAAATTGGGCCATCTAGGTTGGTATCAACTTTTGCAAGCCTGACCATCCAATACCATGCCATCCAGGCACCTGGACAGGTTGGCATCTTAATAATTTACTAGGATGCCAAACTTTTCTTTCTTTAGGATTACTAGGATTCCAAGTTGTTCTAATGACTGTTTTGCAAATTCTATGGTTTGTTTATCTCATAATTTAGGATTATGAGATGTTTAAAGGTAGTAGGTGGGCTTGTAGCATCAATATTAATTATCTTTATTTCAGACAAAGTAGTAGCAAAAAAGAGTTGGGATACAAGGAGAGGAGATTACTATGTTCTAGTCTGCATTTGGACTTGGGGGAGCTGGATCTGAGCAATGGAAACTAGATCTGCCTGTTCGCTTCCCTCTCCTCCTCCTTTATCGCTTCTCTCTTTCCTTCTCTTCCATGCAAAGCAAATAGCCAAAAGAAGAATGGTTCTGGTATATGTACCAGCACCATAAACCCAACCTATTCCATAAAAACCTCTCCAATCTAAACTTATGATATAAACACACCCTACATCCTCTAAATACTCATTAAAAACAACAAACAACAGAACAAACTTTAAAAGAGGGGTTACGAAGGTGACATCCTAGTGAATTATCAGGATTCCAGCCAGCCCCAAGTTTTGAGATGGTACCACCTAGGCCCCTGACTGATGCCAGGTACAGGACCAGGATTTCGGACCTTACTCAACAATTCCTGCTCACAACTTAAATACCTTGTGTTTAAATCTTGCATAAGAAAACCATGCTCAACATAGGATGCTTAATGATAGTACTCTTAAATGGTATATGCATCAATATCTGATTAACAAAAAACAAATAAATTGAGGAGAGCTTGAAAATTTTATGGAAGTTCATGAAGTCCTACTTTCTGCTTCCAAAAGAAAAACAGACTTCTTCTGACCGTCATAAATAAAAACAATGAGACAGTACCTGGTGGAGGCGTATGAGACTCGAGTTGCTGACATAGAAAAGAAAAAACTTCTGCGACCCCTGCCCATCAGTGAAGATTTGAAGGCGACGATCTCATCACCAAAGAGAGATTGGGGAGCAAGCTGGTGGCAGCAGTTTTCCATATTGTTCTGGAGAGGACTAAAAGAAAGGCGGCATGACTATTTGAGTTGGATGAGAATCACCCAAGTTATTGCGACAGCAATTATCCTTGGTTTGCTCTGGTGGCACTCAGATAGTACCACCCCAAAAGGCCTGCAAGATCAGGTACACAACCTATTCTTAGTGCTATATATCCAGAGACAAAAAAACAACCCACAAGCTGAATTGCAGAACTAACATGCACATTAGTACAATGCAGTACAAGAGCATCACAGGCTGCTGTTATCATTCTTGTATCCACAAACCTCATCTATTTTAATTGTAACAGATCATGCTTTATCAGCAGTCTTGCATTTTCTGTTAAAGTTTTGTTTTACGTTGTTATATAGTATCTTGCTTTTATTATTGATATTCGTTAGATCCTATTGTTTGTTGAATGTGTATGACATAAACTCAGATATAGTTGTGGATAAGGTCCCTAGCTTCACACATTTATTTCTCTCTAAGCTACATAGTTATATGTTTATATAACCTACAAATCATATGTTCTCCGGTTAGATCTCTAGAAAAAATTAATATGAAAAAGATTTTTAAACCACAAACAAGCTTCCAAATTTAATTCACTAGATCTAGAACTGCCAGAGTATTAAAAACTTAAAAGAAATAAGATTATTCTGGAATAGGTTAATCACAGGAAAATGATAAACTAATTAAAATTTCTTCTGCATAGAATTACCTCAATGACCAAGAAAGCAAGAAGCGCAAACTTAATGTTCTTTCAAGGAATTAAGTTACTGCTTACAGTTCAATCTGGTATCACATACTGCAGGCAGGATTGCTGTTCTTCATCGCTGTCTTCTGGGGCTTCTTCCCTGTTTTCACAGCAATCTTCACATTTCCTCAAGAAAGAGCCATGTTGAACAAAGAACGAGCAGTTGACATGTACAGACTAAGTGCCTATTTCATGGCAAGGACAACAAGTGATTTGCCACTAGACCTCTTCTTACCAATTATATTTCTTATAATAGTCTACTTCATGGCGGGCTTGAGACAGAGTATTGAGCCATTCTTTCTTAGCATGCTTACTGTGTTTCTCAGTATAATCGCTGCTCAGGTACATATTAGAATAAGAATCTACCAAATACATTTAAAGCAGTGATGTGCACTACTATAAGTAACTTCATGCTTGTATGGAGTTTAATTTTGGGTGAAACGTCTAGGGGCTTGGTTTGGCAATTGGAGCTACTCTGATGGACATCAAGAAAGCAACTACTTTCGCTTCGGTGACAGTCATGACCTTCATGTTGGCTGGTGGGTTCTTTGTGAGGGTAAGCATCAAAGCATGATTGAAGAAAACTTCTACATTCTTAGCAATAATAACTCAATTTTTCCATTTTCAGCAAAATGAAAAAAATTAATGTTCCCCTAATACACTAGAAATGTTTTCTTGATTCATCATACAGAAAAGTTAGATGACCAGGCATCAAACTTTGTTATCCAATAAAGTTAAAAACTTGGTTTCAGGCTTCAGAAAATAATTGATAAAGAATGATGCATTCAAAATAATGGAAATAAAATATACAAATGAAAATGAAACCTTATGCGGATGGATAAGAATTCTGAACTGACAAACTTGTGATTTAAACACTTTTGTCTACAATCTGCCAAAGCAAGGTAAGTATTAGTTTTGACAGCAAGCCCTAAATCAGTCAAAATCTTAATAAAAAAACAGAATTCTCCCAAGCAATGGATGACCACTGACCGCCTACCACTGATATTGAAGTTTCAAGAGGACCAGGAAAACCTCCCTATTTCAACTTCTCCAATAAAAAACAGATGAACTGGACTCTTTTCAATCCATAGACTATTTTGAGGAAACATATTTTCCAATGAATTGCACTACGGGAAGCTTTCACTTTGCCTTTATTTATTAACTAGTTGATCAAAATCTTGAAAACCATGGTACTGTCTATAGACAATTAAGTTTTTCTACTTCTGTCGTTTTATGTAAAATTCAAGAAGCTGGCACAAGATTCCTTCTAACATATTTTGTGCTAGAATGGCAAATATTCTGTGTCAGACACATTGAATAAAATTTTTAATAAGACCACTAGTTGTAATTTTGCAGAGAGTTCCTGCATTCATATCATGGGTCCGCTACATATCTTTCAACTATCACACTTACAGACTGCTACTCAAGGTGCAGTATGACCATACACCACGCTCCTTAATTGTCCCTGATATCGACAATGGCATCAAGGAAGTTGGTGCCATGATTGCCATGGTGTTTGGGTACCGTCTGTTGGCATATATTTCCTTGAGACAAATGAAGATCCCTAATGGTGCTTGAGCACTTAGCTGATCATTTTATGTTACGAGCAAATGGAGAAGATTTTACCAGCATCTCCACTCAACAGCAGTCTAGCTACGGGAGCTCACTCAAGTTTGAAGAGGATGCTTGGAAACAGTTATTAAAATGTTAGATTAACCAGCTTTGAGCATTCGTAAATAGGTGTCATGTTCCAGGAGTGTGATACTTTCAAAGTGAAGAGCACCAGTTTAAGTGTTTGATATTTATGCTTTGGTATCTATGCTTCAGCTTTTGACACATGCAGGTGTCATCTTTACTTATCCTTTTTATGGTAGTCTGCATCAATCTCACTAGAGATAATGAGTAGCAGACAGATACGAAGTACAGTAGAGGTTGAAAGCAAACATGAACAAAGGCAAATAAATGCAACAATACAAAATACAAGACATCAAGACACTACAGTTGAGAGTATGTGCTGAGAAGCAAATCCATGCAACTACAACACAAGGTAGCCTATAATAACGGAAGAGAGTGAATAAAACAGTGTGAAAAGCTGAGAAAGATTCTGAGGTTTGACCCAGAAATAACAGAAATCAGTACCCAGTATACAATTAATTGCCAGAAATTAAAATTGACATCACAAATTGTTAGGGCCATATAGGCATGAAGGAAAATTTAATTCTTTATAACTAAAGAAACAAATTCTCTCTCTTTCCAATTACAGTACAAATTGTGAGGATTCTTTTTTATATAAATGAGTACATTTCAACATTAATCTTGAAGGATGATAGCTAATTTCTTGATTACAATATTGAATTAGTAATTACATATGTGACATCATGCTTGAAAGATGAAGCCAACAATTCCCAAGAGCGTTGAAATTTGAAGGATTAAATTCCCAAGCTGCAAGACTACCTCCTCCAACTTCATAGATCAATAATGTGCGACTGACCTATCAGCTCTATGATGTCAATTGCTCCATGACAAAACTGATCGGCACAGAACTCATATGACCTGATCAAAGAATTGCTTTAGTTGTCAACCTATGTCTATTTGAATTGTGCATAGAATGAATGACGATGAGTGCTTTAACCACCACCCATAAACTTAAAGAATAAAAATTGTGTGCTATCAGAAGCAGGTAGGGTTCAATTACACTGAAAAAAATATATCGAGCCACGAGTAACGTTGAATACTTTTCTTACGCCATTTTCCTCAACCACCCAAGCAGCCAAAGAAGAGCAGCATCCAATAATGGAGACCTTTTTTCGAGCCCTAGAATGAGAAAATGATTTCCAATAACACAGCATTTTTGTAATATCTCAGGAAAAGGATAAATGAGAAAAATGTGAACCGAATTGAAGTGACTGAGTTTGGTATATAAAGAACTGGATCCAGCATCCTTCAATGGTCAAACTACTGCCAAAGAGAGCATAAAAGGAACCTTATCCAGTAATCAAGATGTTATCAAGATTTGAAGGAAAACAGTTAAAACTGTCTCTCCAACTGGACTAGTGAAATGTTACTATTTTCTGATAGTTGCAGGAGAAATTGTACCACTGAAAATGAGATGAATCAAAACGTATAGTTGAATTTTTGGACAAAATTGTTTTTTTCTTTTGCTTCAAGCAATCAAAAGTTCTCATGAACATGATTTATGAAGGGAATATTCTTCCTCTTCTCCGCGTTATATTCACAAGGTTCTATGTTTTTATCATAGAAGGTGCACAAAAATCTGCTTACCAATATCCACAGCAACTCTATGAGCACACATGATTCCTGAAAAGGCAACAGCTATAACTCCTTGTCCGGGAAAACAGCTATCCCCAACACAGTAGAGACCATCTATAGCCTGCAAGTTCCACCATTGCTAGTCAGTGAAAGAAGCATTCTGTCAACAACTAGTTTACAGTGTCTCTTCTAACAAGTAAAAGTCATCCCTCATCTTTGTAAACATCAAGCCTTGTTCCACTATTTTAGATGGCAAAGTGATTTGGTCAACTAGCTGTGCTTGAAATCACTTACTGTTGTATTAGCAGGCATTCCCAATAAACCTTTTGGTATACTACGTGGAATTGGTCCATAGGTACCATTATCCCGAGCAAGAAATCTCCTGTGAGTTTTGGGTGTACCCACCTGTCATCATCAAGGATACCATGACAAATGAAAAATGATCTCAAGCACTTACAACTATATTGTATGTGCATAGAAATACACATGAAGGGCGTAGGTTCGAACCAGGAACCTCTAGTGTGTGGGACTAGCATGATGACTGATTACCATGCTGACATCATGCCTAGAAGCATATATGAATAGCAAGCTTTTGTTGATCCTGATGTCTAACAATAATAGTTCATAATTTATCAACTCTGTGCTTGAAGTATATGAATTATATACATAAACAAGATGAGTAAATGCATGTGAGTTCTCCTAACCAAAATTTATGAGGTCATCATGTCCTTAAAAGATAATTTACAACTCAAGAGGCCATAAAGAAGGAAAAAAATCTACTTTACATGCAAAAGAACAATTTTTCTCCCCAATTGCTTAGAATATTTAATACTATACTAAAAGTAGCATTATTCTCAAAAATTGTGGCTGAGTCAAAAATCTAAAATAAATATTTAGGTACAAAATTTTAAAAAACCGAAAATCCTATTTCAAGAAACTTCTATGGCTGATCTACTGAATAAATAAAATGACATCCATCTCAGGACAACAGTTCATATGATGGATACAATGTCAACATGCAACCAAGTTAAAAACTTTAGCTTGAAACAAATAGCAATATATCATGAAGGCTATCATTTCACATGATTCTTACTTTACTGGAAAGCATACCTCTTTAAGAACTACGGAGCTTTTGAGACCTGGAAAGAGTTTATTCTCAAGCCTGCTGATAATTTTATTAGCTACAAGCTCCTTCTTCTCTTCATAGTCTTTACGGGAAAGGCCCTAGCACAATAAACATAATAAGATCAATTATCCATCAACAATCCTCTATGCAAGATGCTGTGAGAAACCCCGCATACTTATTTTTCCATCTTGAAAATGTCAGATATCAGGAATGTGATCGATGCAGTTTTAACAGACGGATTTACCTTCCAATCCTCTATGCAAGATGTTGTAAAAATGTGAAGAATATGATGTCCTTCTGGAGCCAAAGATGAATCAAGAACCGTTGGGATACTCAGAAAAATGCTTCCATAGGACTCCTCTAAGTTAACCCAGTCATCCTGCAGATATAGCAATGACTAAAAGGATGAGCATGTGCCTGTCCTATTTCATCATTAGTTTTCTCACTTGCATAAGATCAGCCAAGCACTGGGATGCTACTAAATACCTCAAGAATGAAATGGTGGCAATCTGTATTAGGAGGAACAGCTGTGTCTTTGACTCCCATGTGAATGGAAAGAAAAGATGGTGCCTTGACATAAATTCTTTGAAAATTTTTCTCTTCTTCTGGAAGATCATCCACTTTAATGAGTTTTCCTGTGATTTTTGGACCACAGAAATTGATGAGGAACCTACTGAGGGTGTGAACTGTGCAAGAAAGCGTTACTAGAGCTAACACAACTTACATTAGAGCAATTTTCACAAAGTTGACAACATAGAAATATGCAAACTACAAATGAATGATCAATGGAAGGAAATAAAATCGTAGACAGACAAATTAAGAAAAGCAACCACTGGAAATTCACAGTGACACCTATAACAAATCATATCTAGACCCATACATATTAAGTGAAGTAGCTAATGGCAAATGATCATAGACATACCAATCTTTAATTACAGGTTTCTGATATTTCTGACATGAACTTTAAAATAGCAAACCATAAAATCTTCTAGCCTTATTCATCATCAAGCAGTGGCAGGAGATCTAGCTCAGCCATTAATTACATTCTAAGTCGTATTAATTCCATTTTAGGCTATATTATTTTTGTCATAGCAAAAATGAAATATCTCCCTCTACCATTGCCATCCAAATATTCTTAGATTTCAGATATCCTTAGAAATCTAAAACTGCTAGAGCAGGACAAATGGTTTCATTAGCCCCTAATAGATTATCACAAATAGTTTATTTCTTAAAAAAGAAAAGAGAATCTCAAACGGTCTGAGTTCTTACCTTATAACTCCTAGTCTTCCTTGGAGGTCATTTTCATTTTATCCTTACTAGTTTTTGCCTTATTCCAAAATCCTCATTCACTTTACACATATTTGATGCACATGGAGTCTACTTTAAGTTCAACTATCAAGTCTGGATGCCAAATAGCCAAAGCTATTGGCATAATGATCTCATAAGATTTCAATGAGATTTCCTAGCATGCAACAAGCATACAACAAAGGTTTTAAATTTCGTGGGACAGGGCTGTCTTAGTTTGCCCATGGAATGAGATGCATCATCGTCCTGCCCTATTTTAACATTTGGGATAGAGGATGTCCCAAAACATACCGATTGGGATGTTGGGACAATGGCAAGACGATCCTGTACTTGCACTCGGGACAATACCTCATCCCATAATCCACTAGACATCCCACTAGGATTTAAGGCCATATATACAACCAAGGTTCATCGACTTAGAATTGGACCCCGAGTCGGCCGACTGATAGTACAAGTCAGTATGCTCTTGTGTCAGACCATATCGAGGCTGAACCAACATAGAAATGAGGGAGAACTAGGGAGGAAAAGAGAGAGAGGGAGGCTATCGAAGATGCTGACAATGGACACTAGAGGGCCGCGGAGACCCTTGAAGGGCTGCTGAGGCCTTCGAGGCTCCGCAGTCCTCAACAAGAGAGATTAGAGAGAGAGATAGAGAAAGGGGGGAGGGAGAGAAATGGAGGGAGGGGAAGGCAGTGGAGGGCCGCCAGACAATGGAAATCCGTCGCGTGGATACAGTGGTTTCAAAACAGAGGCGGATTCCCTATTCATCATGTTTTAAATGAAGGCGGCAAATCCATTATCGGCTTCAATGGAATTATGTTTTTTTTTTAAAAAACACAATTAACAGGGGTGGATCGTCCCTATTTCAAACGTGTGGCATATGCAGGGTGGATTTTCACCATTCGATGGCCACCCGACGGCCTCTCCACCATCTTCCTCTCCCTCCATTTCTCTCCCTCCATCCCCCCTCTCTCTCTAATCTCTCTCAGGGAGGACCGTGGAGCCCCGGGGTCTCAGCGACCCTCTGATGGCCTCGGCAAGCCACCACCAATCTTCCCGTCTTCTTCCCTCCCCTTCTCTCTCTCTTCCTTTCTTTCCTTCTCCCTCGCTCCATTTTTGCCGGCGTTCTAAATTAGATGCCTGAACCACACCGATTGACCGCTGGTACAATTCGAAGTGGTTCAGCGAACCATGCATACAATAGTTCCATATTTTCAAGTGCATGTACAATCATCAACCCTACAGTCATGGTCTATTGCATCGTCCCATACCAGATGGTAATGGAGCATACCATACCATGCCAATCTTGTACCAATATGCTGTCTCATACCATACCAACACTTAGTATGCTATTTTGTACTGTACCGAACTGCATATCGACATTGTAATAGGATGGTATCAGTACAGGGTCCGGTACCAAGACATCGAACGTCGCCTGTAGTAATTATAGTCAATACTCTACAATTCTATTCATTTATGCCGAACAGAGACAATTGTGAGATATTCAAATTTCTGGACTAATCATTAAAGTATCCCATAGCGTGTCTTTGCTAATTAGGGTTGGCATTATGTGTCTCTTAGTGAATCATGCTAAAACCTAGCATGCACTAGCACAGGAAGATATGCTAATTCGTAAAAAAGTGTCAAAGCTTTCATACTTACATGCATATTATCGTTCAATACTTTAAACATAGACAAATGACAACCACACTATACTAGTGGCATAGACATGATTTAAAATATTAAGCGAATGAGAATCACTTCTGCATTGCATACTTTCAAGTAATTTGTTCTTAAAAATAATTATATCCCTACAAAAACACATTGACTATAAAAACAAATTCAAAATCTATGATAAAAAGATATAAGGAGGAATACTTATGTTCAAAAACTAACAACATATTGTAGGTCTATACACATACTACCTTACTTCAGAACACATATGATGTTTATGTATTATGTCATATAATTAAATCTAACCTTTGGCCTATATGGAACCATAGCTTTTTAAGCCCTCAAACTTGGGAAGAACATGTTGCCGAAGAGTTCTACATAGCTTGAACAAAAGAAAGTTGCTTAGAATAGTTTGTCATAGGTTTAAACGGGAAAGTAGGTACAAGCCAAGGATTTAACTGCAGGTGGATTGGGTCTGTATCATTAACATCATACCATTTCAACCGGGAAATGGTACCTAACATAGGTGCAGGAAACTGGTCCCTTCACGAGGCTAGGATGTACTATCTATCCCTGTCAAAATTGGTTGGGAGTGGTAGATACCAAGATATCTAGGAAACTGGTTGATCATTGGGGATTGGTATGCTAGAAAACATAAGTTAAATCTGATTATTGGAAGATTCCTTATATTGCATATGAGAACAATTTTTTTAACTTAAGGGCCCTACAAAGCAAATAGAGAAAAGGGTTTAGAATGGTGACAAAGGTATGTGATCTTCATTTTGCTAGATAAGTGAATCCTGTTGCAGACCAAGGGAAAACAATCCAGAGGGGAAGTAAGTTTGATTGTCTTACCCAGATAGGAAGGCTTCCTCTTTGTGGAGAGGGAAAGCACATCGTTGGAAGTTGAGATCTTTAAGGTTAAGTTTTTGTTTACGATGGGAAAGGAAATGGTGAAATATGCAACAATATGATGTGGTCAATCACCTTAGCAGATGAACATGCTCTTTTTTCCCCTTATCCTGATTGATCTCCAAAGAGGTCTGCATCTGGTTATCTATTGAGAGAAGAGGAAATGCCCAGAGTTTGCCTTGGTCATTTAATTCCTTAAAGACGTAGCCTTCTCTCTCTAGGAAAGATAATTTAGGGTCTAGAAATGGGAAATCAAGAGGCACTTTTGAGTGATGGTCCCCCATCACCTATTGGAGATTATTCATCTCCTAGTCTCAGAGCTCATAATCTCATGGAACACCTCAGTTTCTCTCAATTGGTGACGCAACAAAAAAAAAAAAAGGAATAAAATCATATGGTAATCTCTAAAAAATTCTGAGGATGAAGAATTCCAAGTTCCTTCTACTTCTTCATAGCAAATGATACTTGACCTGAAGGAGAAAGTCCTTTTTTTTTCTTTTTTCTTTTTTTTTTTGATATGATGAAATGTGGTACTCCCATATTTCCATCTGCGACCTTTTGAAGGATGGGTTCTGATATAGAAAAATAAAGAGGAAGGATGCCACATACGGTAGTTATGAGAATGGAAGGCTATAACTTGGTGGACCATTGAGAACATAGCAAATGATGGAGATCTAGGTTGGAGTTTTGGCACAGTGGCAAAACATGGCAAAGTATATAGTAAATAATTAACAAAATCTTCTCAGATGTCATTGCCATTCATTGTTATATGATCAATTACATACCAAATGTGTCCCATCTAGTAGCATTTGATATCACTGTTTTGGCAAAGAACTCCCTTCCATCTGACAGTCTCACACCAACCTATGAAACCAAAATGGGCACATATTAACATGAGAAAATAAAGCACCTTTCATGTTCTATGAAACTATTAATGGCAAAAGGTACTGAATCTGAGCCATATAAGAAAGCACTCACAGCCCTTCCATGTTCAAGTATAATTCTAGTCACATATGCCTTGTAAAGTATTTTACTGCCCTTTTCAACAAGGCCATTTGCCAAAGCCTTTGCAATACCACCAACACCACCAACTGGGTAATTGATCCCTCCAAAATGTCTGTCACATAAAACCTGTTGTAACAAAGAAGAGAAAATAGAACATAAAGAAAAAAGGCTAAGCATTCAATTATTCTGGCTTTTTTTTTTTTGATGGGAAGTATAACTGACCATGCCTGCGTTGATCATTGGAGTATACAGAGCATTAACTGTGCTCGGGATGAAACACTACAGAGACACCAAAGATTATTTTGGCTCCTGAGTCCAAGAAGTGCTAATTGCAGAGCTTTAAAAAATATTCTAACAGAAACAGTAAAGTATTTTTATATGGAAATGAAGCATGAGAAAAGCATCAATTTGCAAAAAAAAATTGTTACCTCAGCATCTATGAAGGACAACAGTTGAGGATCTTTTATGAACTTTCGAGCTACATCTCCAGCATTTTGAGGAAAATAATAAGCTGCAAAACAAAAGGAATTCTCACAAGGAGTCAAAATAGCAATTCTTTGTTTTCAATGTCAAGTGCCTGATTAAACTAAAGGTAATAAGATATATTTATCTAATATAAAGAAGAAATTTAGACAGATTCTTTTTAATAAATATCTAAGTCTTTTAATGCATACGCACAAAGTCCATGAGTCCATCAAGACATCTTTTTTCAACCCATTCTACATCATGATCACCAAGAGTCAAGCACTCCAAAGGCTTCCTAAAAAATTGTCCAAAAAGGTAGATAGACTCCTCAATTGACTTTAGCTCCAACGAATTTAATGCATTAAAGATCTGCCAATGCAAGTGACAAAGGAATTTATTATAAGAGCAATAAAAAGCGTATGTCATGAAAAACACAACTACTAAATAGTTAAGACATACCCTCCAACATTCTCTGTAAAATTTCAGGATCCCTTCCCTTTCATGAGGGAACTTGCTAATAAGCTCTCTAATGAACTCACTGTACTCTCTGTGCACACGAACAGAGAGTTCACCTGGTAAATGGAAGTGAATGGTTGTAGGGTCTGGTATCACCTGCATCTTACACCCAACAGCTGCTAATGCTTGCGTAATTAAGTTTAAGTTGCCCTGCTGATCATGATACAGAAGAAAAGGAATTAATGATTAGTATAAAGAATTTCTTTAAAAGAAAATAGCATTACAGGGCCTGCGCCAAAACATTTGTCTTGTGCCTCCACAAAGAATATTAAAAAATGAAAAAATAATTCACTATATAATTTAAACATAATGCCATCAGTCTCTTATGGACAAGCCACAGATATAATACCAGGTCAGTAGCTAGATAAATAACGAAGTGGACTTTGGTATTCCATTTTAAGCACATGATATAACAGTCATTCTTCTTAATGTTGGCACTGTATTTGCATCTGTTTCATCTAATATTTCATCTATCACTGGCATAAGTTGTTAAAATTATTTATAGATTTAGTCCTAATTTGATTTTGATCCTTGAGAAAGGTGCTTTTACCCCAGCCAAAGGTTTGGGAACTTCAACAATCATGGAGGTGACCAAGTCAGGGCAGTTTTATAGCAGAAGAAAGTTGGTTCACATTTTAGATAATGAAAATAATCTACAATCTTGTGACATTTCCCGTTTGCGGTGATGAGAGAAGTATGTTAAGACCTAAGTTTCAGGATTGTAGAAATTCCAGAAAATCTGCATTCCTGTCTGGACGTCAAGACATCATTAACCATCATAAGCACATCCAGTATGCACCCCTGCTCCAGAAACTTGGCCTTGAAGCAGGATAGGTGCTCACTTGCACACAGGAGCTTTTCATGTAGCTTGGAACCATAGTTACTTTAAAAAAATGCTTGTTTCTGAACAGTGATCAAATTCTTAGCTTTCCTTTATTCTACCCTTAGTTTTATGTTATCAAAATCAGTAGACCATCATGATTAAAAAATATATATGATGTGATTTTTATTTTGCAATAATTCGTAAAAGATATAGTTTATCGATCTCTATGGAATAATGGTGTTGATCAAGAGAATCACCAATAGGCAGTGGAAAGAGATGAAATTCAATTAGAAGACCACGAATAGGTTTCCTTCTTCTAATGGCAAGATATTTGAAGAATTTATTGAACATATTGTCTCCAAAGTTAGAAAAAGCCAAAATATGAAGATAACTGGAAGAATTTGAAATTTATCTGTTGAACAATGATAGTCAAATAATGACATTCTATTACTGTTTTCTGTTGGTTATAATGGCCAAAAGAAGCCACTAAACAGCCATTACTTTATTCCCAGATAAATCCAAGTTTATCCCAGTTAAAGACATATTCTCTCTCTCTCTCTCTCTCTCTCTCTCTCTCTCTCTCTCTCTCTGACCTGGAAATCCACTTGCCTTCTCAGCAGTGCTTTGCTCCCTTTTACCCTAGTCATCTATCATAGTGGATAAGCGCTATGTCTTGGCAGATGGATGCTGTATAATCCAACAAAGTTGTTCAAACTAGTTACTCATCTAATCATCATTTCTGTATATTTCATAGTGCTAAAGGCTAAAATTAGAACTTTTGTCATGATTTTAGTTTCATTTGAAGAGGTCTTTTCTCTTCTGCTATGGGATTTGCTTGGGTAAATATCATAGTTTACACTTTTGAGGGGGTAACAATCCTTAAAAGGGCTAAATTATAATCCTTATCTCTAATGACAAGAGAAGATTTAGGACATTTTAGATTGAATAATGATTTACTGAAAAACAGGGGTATTCCCCCCACTCTCTCCCTCCCTCTCCTCGCATCCACATAAATCCACTTTTTTCCACCTGCATATTAATCGTGCAGCATCATACTTAAATTCCATTTTAGTGCATGATGCAGCTGTGAACCGAAAGAAGATCAAATAGCATCCCATGGCAAGTCAAAAAAAAGCAACAACAGTCAATCAAATGTTGTACCACCTAAAATACTAGGACGATTTTGAATCCAGATTAGAACTATCAGAATGCTCATCCAATAAGCTTGTGAGCACATTTTGAAACATAAGTCAGGCAACTGAGAACACAGTCAAAATTTAAAAAATTAAGGCTCTGCTACTGATGCTGGCATGCTACTCCTATTAGTGACAGTCATAGAAACCTCGATTCTCTCAATGTCTCAAGGGTTCCAGTACAACAAAATATATTCCCACAACCTAATAGCGTTGATGCCAAGCAATATTTAGATCCCAAGTCCGTTTTAGTCTTCTTTGGTATTTTCGGCCCAAAATTTGTGCCAGAGGATCATATATTTCCAGCACGACCAATGTTAGGAATTTTAAGCATGGTTCGCGGACTCAATATTGCAAGCCGTGCCGGTTGCCAGCCGATATCATACCATATCATATAGTACCATCCCATACCGTCAATAAAAAAAATCAAAAAAATCCCATCCAACGGCAAAAAAAAAAAAAAGAAAAAAAGAAAACTGCACTGTACCAATGCGTACCGTCCCATACCATACCGGACCAAACCATTTGGTACCGGCCTGTATCATATCGAACCGACTGATTCGGTCTGATTCGGGCCAATTTCCGAAAAACCGGCCTGAACTATTCGATTCCCTGCCTGTATAGTACGGTACAGGATGTACCGACCGGTTTGGGTCGGTATGGAATACCAAAAATTATGTTAAACACAAGTTAGGAAACTAAGAACATAGTCAAAATTAAAAAAAATTAAGGCTCTGCTGCTGATGCTGGCATGCTGCTCCTATTAGTGATAGTCACAGAAACCTTGATTCTCTCAATGTCTCAAGGGTACCAGTACAACAAAATATATTCCTACAACCTAATAGTGTTGATGCCAAGCAATATTTAGATCCCAAGTCCTTT